>OU342528.1:16835071-17161684 GCA_910589475.2 Bembecia ichneumoniformis | reverse complement strand
CTGCTTGCAGTCCGCGGCCGCACGCAAAAACTAGTTAACAACTATAAAGCTGAAATACCACTCATCAAGTTCTCCGGGAAGCGGTCACCTGGGGATTCCCCTTTGTGGCGGATCGTAGAGAACAATCAAAATCAATGACAGATTAAATCAGGACCCTCGGTACACCTCCCTGATAAAAAGTCGGCGACGGGATCTCGGAAGGTACGAGAGCTAGGGATAGGGGGTTTACGGAATGTCATAGAGGGCCATCGGGGGTTACCAAATCGAGTCTCATCCCCATCCCGTTCATACATTTTTTTTACACTCCATACAATTTTTTTGGATTTTTCAAAGCGGGATATCTCCGAAAGTGTCGAGGATAGGGAGGCGGTCTCTTCGGCGGACCGTCATCGTTCCTCGAGGTCCAACGGCCTGGACCTTCGTCCTCCCCCCACCTACCCCCCTTCACCCCCCCTCCATACGAAATTGCCACTTTTGGCCAAAGGGATAGGGATACCCGCTAAACGGTCGGAGCCATCCCGGCGGTCTCTATGGCGGGTTTCCATCCTACCGTGAGGTGCTTCCTGGGGGTCAACCAGGTTTTCGGATTTCCCCCCCCTTCATCCCCCCTCCATACAACGTGGTCTTTTTTTGGAACAGCTACCTTTTCGCCCCGAAGGAGTCCACCCGGGCCAGACTCTTGCACCTCGTTGGAGAGAGGATGAGTTTCCGCATTTCAGGAAGGCATCGAACCCTCGGTGTACCGACCTGGTATGAAGTCGGCGAGAGGTCCTCGGAAACCGTGAGGGATAGAAGGATGACGTTTACGGAATGTCATAGAGGGTCATCGGGGGTTACCAAATCGAGTCTCATCCCCATCCCGCCCATACATTTTTTTTACACTCCATACAAATTTTTTGGATTTTTCAAAGCGGGATATCTCCAAAACGGTCGAGGATAGGGAAGCGGTCTCTTCGGCGGACGACCATCGCTCCTCGAGGTCCGACGGCCTGGACCTTCGTCCTCCCGCCATCCCCACTCCTTCACCCCCCCTCCATACGAAATTACCGCTTTCGGCCAAAGGGATGGGGATACCGGCTAAACGGTCGGAGCTATCCCGGCGGTCTCTATGGCGGGTTCCCATCCCTCCGTGGGACGCTTCCTCGGGGCTATCCCGCTTTTCCGGTTTCTCCCCCCTTCATCCCACCTCCATACAAATTTTTATTTTTTTGGAACGGCTGCCATTTTACCAGGAAGCAGTCGACTCGGGGTGGTCGCTTCTATCCCACGTTATAGGGGGTGACGTCGCGTGTTCCTCAGACGACCTGAACCCTCGGTACACCGACCTGGTATAAAGTCGGTGGGAGGTCCTCGGAAACTACGAGTCGCAGAGGGGCGCGGTTTACGGAATGTCATAGAGGGCCATCGGGGGTCACCAAATTGTCACCCATCCTCATCCCGCCCGTACATTTTTTTTACACTCCATACAATTTTTTTGAAATTTCCAATCCACTTAACTCCCAAACGGTGCGACCTATCCCGGCGATCGCTTCGGAGGATAGCGATCGCTCCCAGAGCCCTACCGGCCGGGACGGTCACCCTCCCCCCACCTGCCCTCCTTCACCCCCCCTCCATATAAAATTACCACTTTTTCAGAAAGGGATGGGGATATCCGCCAAACGGTAGAAGGTATACCGACGGTCTCTATTGTGGGTTTCCATCCCTCCGTGGGATGCTTCCTCCGGGCTATCCCGCTTTTCTGGTTTATCCCCCCTTCATCCCACCTCCATACAAATTTTCTGGAACGGCTTCCTTTTGACCCGGAAGGAGTCGCCGGAGGAATCCCCATTTTAGCCGATCGGAGAGGGGGTGGCTCACTGAGTATCAGAACAGTACCAAAGGTTGAGGATCGCGACCTGGTAAAAATACGGCGACGGGATCTCGGAAACTAAAAGTCGGAGAGGGGCGGGGTTTGCGGGATGTCATAGAAGACCATCGGGGGTCCCCACGTTGCGACCCACCCCCCACACCCCCCTTAAATTTTTTTACCCTCACCCCCTTCGGACCACCTCCGTGTAAATTCACACACTGTTAGGGATCTTTCGCCCTTAAGAGACGGCGGTCGACGCGTCGCGGAGGGCCACGAGGTCGGGGTGCGCGAAAGACGAGGAGGGGGGAGCCGCGGGGGGAAAGGGGAGCGCGCAGCGCGACCCTCCCCCCCGGCCCTCCCTCCGAGGATTTCGCGCACCCCGACCTCGTGGCCCGGAGCGGCGCTGAGGGTCTGCCGGGGCGCCGAAAAAGTAAAAATTTTGATCCCCCCTCGAACCCCCCGGCCGTATCTCGGAAACGGCGCGCCGCAGCCGGGTCGCGTTTGGGGTCGTCGGAGACGTCTCGGCGAGACGAATTTTTTGGTCGCGACAAAATTTGGAAATTCGCATTTTTGAACTTTTTCGAAAATATCTCGGGAGCGGTGCGTCGCGGACCACCCGTGTTGGTACTCGTTTGAGAGGTCTCGGGGAGACGGATTTTTTGCAAAAGACCAAATATCACAATTTGACATTTGCGGTCTACTCGGTAGACCGTCGGTAACCGTGGCAGGCAGACCCCCCGTGTTGGGTATCATTTGAACGGTCTCGACGAGGACAATCCATTTACACCATCCCCCTTCCCCTCCCCCCTCTCTCCCACCCCCGAAACGTCACGAAATACAAAACATATATCCAAATCCTTACCAAACCAATTAAAAGACCCAATACCACACCAAAACAATTTTAAAGAGCGACTCCAAAACCACAGCAAAACCACTCGAGGGGCTCCCCCCCCGCGGGCTGCTTGCAGTCCGCGGCCGCACGCAAAAACTAGTTAACAACTATAAAGCCGAAATACCACTCATCAAGTTCTCCGGGAAGCGGTCACCTGGGGATTCCCCTTTGTGGCGGATCGTAGAGTACAAACAAAATCAATGACAGATTAAATCAAGACCCTCGGTACACCTCCCTGGTAAAAAGTCGGCGACGGGATCTCGGAAGGTGTGAGAGCTAGGGATGGGGGGTTTACGGAATGTCATAGAGGGTCATCGGGGGTTACCAAATTGAGTCTCATCCCCATCCCGTTCATACATTTTTTTTATACTCCATACAAATTTTTTGGATTTTTCGAAGACGGATAACTCCAAAACGGTCGAGGATAGGGAGGCGGTCTCTTCGGCGGACGATCATCCTTCCTCGAGGTCCAACGGCCTGGACCTTCGTCCTCCCTCCACCTGCCCCCCTTCACCCCCCCTCCATACGAAATTGCCACTTTTGGCCAAAGGGATGGGGATATCCGCTAAACGGTCGGAGCCATCCCGGCGGTCTCTATGGCGGATTTCCATCCTATCGTGAGGAGCTTCCTGGGGGTCAACCAGGTTTTCGGATTTTCCCCCCCTTCATCCCCCCTCCATACAACGTGGTCTTTTTTTGGAACAGCTACCTTTTAGCCCGGAAGGAGTCCACCCGGGCCAGACTCTTGCACCTCGTTGGAGAGAGGATGAGTTTCCGCATTTCAGGAAGGCATCGAACCCTCGGTGTACCGACCTGGTATGATGTCGGCGAGAGGTCCTCGGAAACCGTGAGGGATAGAAGGATGACGTTTACGGAATGTCATAGAGGGTCATCGGGGGTTACCAAATCGAGTCTCATCCCCATCCCGTTCATACATTTTTTTTACACTCCATACATTTTTTTTGGATTTTTCAAAGCGGGATACCTCCACAACGGTCGAGGATAGGGAGGTGGTCTCTTCGGCGGACGACCATCGCTCCTCGAGGTCCAACGGCCAGGACCTTCACCCTCCCCCCACCTGTCCCCCTTCACCCCCCCTCCGTACTAAATTACCACTTTCGGCCAAAAGGATGGTGATACCCGCTAAACGGTCGGAGCTATCCCGGCGGTCTCTATGGCGGGTTTCCATCCCTCCTTAGTATGGTCCCTCGGGGCTATCCCGCTTTTCCAGTTTCTCCCCCCTTCATCCCACCTGCATACAAATTTTTATTTTTTTGTAACGGCTGCCATTTTACCAAGAAGCAGTCGACTTGGGGCGGTACTTTCTATCCCTTGATACAGGGGGTGACGTCACGAGTTCCTCAGACGACCTGAACCCTCGGTATACCGACCTGGTATAGAGTCGGTGAGAGGTCCTCTGAAACTACGAGTCGCAGAGGGGCGGGGTTTACGGAATGTCATAGAGGGCCATCGGGGGTCACCAAATTGTCGCCCATCCTCATCCCGCCCGTACATTTTTTTTACACTCCATACAACCTTTTCGAAATTTCCAATCCACTTAAATCCCAAACGGTGCGACCTATCCCTGCGATCGCTTCGGAGGATAGGGATCGCTCCCCGAGCTCCACCGGCCGGGACCGTCACCCTCCCCCCACCTGCCCTCCTTCACCCCCCCTCCATACAAAATTACCACTTTTTCAGAAAGGGATGAGGATATCCGCCAAACGGTAGGAGGTATCCCGACGGTCTCTATGGCGGGATTCCATCCCTCCGTGAAATGGTTCCTCGGGGCTATCCCGCTTTTCCAGATTATCCCCCCTTCATCCCACCTCCATACAAATTTTTAGTTTTTTTTGGAACGGCTACCTTTTCACCCGGAAGGAGTCACCGGAAGAATCCCCATTGTAGCGGATCGGAGAGGTGGTGGCTCACTGAGTACCAGGACAGTACCAAAGGTTGAGGATCGCGACCTGGTAAAAATTCGGCGACGGGATCTCGGAAACTGTAAATGGCAGAGGAGCGGGGTTTGCGGGATGTCATAGAAGACCATCGGGGGTCACCACGGCGCGACCCCCCCACTCCCCCCCCCTTCGGACCCCCTCCATACGAAATCCCACTATGTTAGGGATCTTTCGCCCTTAAGAGACGGCGGTCGACGCGTCGCGGAGGGCCACGAGGTCGGGGTGCGCGAAAGACGAGGAGGGGGGAGCCGCGGGGGGAAAGGGGAGCGCGCAGCGCGACCCTCCCCCCCGGCCCTCCCTCCGAGGATTTCGCGCACCCCGACCTCGTGGCCCGGAGCGCCGCTGAGGGTCTGCCGAGGCGCCGAAAAAGTAAAAATTTTGATCCCCCCCTCGAACCCCCCGGCCGTATCTCGGAAACGGCGCGCCGCAGCCGGGTCGCGTTTGGGGTCGTCGGAGACGTCTCGGCGAGACGAATTTTTTGGTCGCGACAAAATTTCGAAATTCGCATTTTTGAACTTTTTCGAAAATATCTCGGGAGCGGTGCGTCGCGGACCACCCGTGTTGGTACTCATTTGAGAGGTCTCCGGGCGACGGATTTTTTGCAATAGACCAAATATCAAAATTTGACATTTGCGGTCTACTCGGTAGAGAGTCGGTAACCGTGGCAGGCAGACCCCCCGTGTTGGGTATCATTTGAACGGTCTCGACGAGGACAATCCATTTACACCATCCCCCTCCCCCCTCTCTCCCCGCCCACCCCCGAAACGTCACCAAATAGAAAACATATATCCAAATCCTTACCAAAACAATTCTAAAGACCAAAAACCATACCTAAACAATTTAAAAGAGCAATTGGAACACCGTTGCAACACCACTCGAGGGGCTCCCCCCCCCGCGGGCTGCTTGCAGTCCGCGGCCGCACGCAAAAACTAGTATGTATATATAAAAATGAATCCCCATTTCCCTTGGTCACGGCATCACGCGTGAACGGGTAGACCGATTTCAATTCGGTTTTCACTAATGGAAAGAGGTATAAACGGGGAATGTTCTTATATATAAAAATTGCACGCCGGGCGAAGCCGGGGGCGGGCCGCTAGTATATGTATATATAAAAATGAATCCCCATTTCCCTTGGTCACGGCATCACGCGTGAACGGGTTGACCGATTTTAATTCGGTTTTCGCCAATGGAAAGAGGTATAAACGGGGAATGTTCTTATATATAAAAATTGCACGCCGGGCGAAGCCGGGGGCGGGCCGCTAGTATATGTATATATAAAAATGAATCCCCATTTCCCTTGGTCACGGCATCACGCGTGAACGGATTGACCGATTTTAATTCGGTTTTCGCCAATGGAAAGAGGTATATACGGGGAATGTTCTTATATATAAAAATTGCACGCCGGGCGAAGCCGGGGGCGGGCCGCTAGTATATATATAAAAATGAATCCCCATTTCCCTTGGTCACGGCATCACGCGTGAACGGGTAGACCGATTTCAATTCGGTTTTCACTAATGGAAAGAGGGATAAACGGGGAATGTTCTAATATATAAAAATTGCACCCCGGGCGAAGCCGGGGGCGGGTCGCTAGTTAGATATAAATTCACGCATCCAATGAATTTGCTTGTAATTTTTAAAATTACTTGATACTGAAAAATATAAAATACTAGCGACCCGCCCCCGGCTTCGCCCGGGGTGCAATTTTTATATATTAGAACATTCCCCGTTTATCCCTCTTTCCATTAGTGAAAACCGAATTGAAATCGGTCTACCCGTTCACGCGTGATGCCGTGACCAAGGGAAATGGGGATTCATTTTTATATATATACTAGCGGCCCGCCCCCGGCTTCGCCCGGCGTGCAATTTTTATATATAAGAACATTCCCCGTATATACCTCTTTCCATTGGCGAAAACCGAATTAAAATCGGTCAATCCGTTCACGCGTGATGCCGTGACCAAGGGAAATGGGGATTCATTTTTATATATACATATACTAGCGGCCCGCCCCCGGCTTCGCCCGGCGTGCAATTTTTATATATAAGAACATTCCCCGTTTATACCTCTTTCCATTGGCGAAAACCGAATTAAAATCGGTCAACCCGTTCACGCGTGATGCCGTGACCAAGGGAAATGGGGATTCATTTTTATATATACATATACTAGCGGCCCGCCCCCGGCTTCGCCCGGCGTGCAATTTTTATATATAAGAACATTCCCCGTTTATACCTCTTTCCATTAGTGAAAACCGAATTGAAATCGGTCTACCCGTTCACGCGTGATGCCGTGACCAAGGGAAATGGGGATTCATTTTTATATATACATATACTAGCGGCCCGCCCCCGGCTTCGCCCGGCGTGCAATTTTTATATATAAGAACATTCCCCGTTTATACCTCTTTCCATTGGCGAAAACCGAATTAAAATCGGTCAACCCGTTCACGCGTGATGCCGTGACCAAGGGAAATAGGGATTCATTTTTATATAATAGATTAGAGTCTCTAAGTAAGATATACGAGAATACAAAACGCATAGATAGTTGGTTTTTATGTTTACAATCTAAGTTTTCAATTTTTAAAAAAACTTACCAAATATAGGCACTTGTGTAGTTTTAATTTGCTTTTAACAGATATAATTGGATATCTCTAAAAGACTACATCAAATAAATTGCCATGGAGTGTTACTTTGTTTTGTTGTCCGTCTTTTGTTTCACCTAATGGTTCCTTAGTTATTGAAGAACGGACAAATTTGAGAGAAGTTTGTTTGTAACGGAAAGCATGGTCCCCTCCTTTGTTCCACTTTCAACGGACATCCGTTTTCCTCATCACTGTACATCCGCCAACTGGAAGGCTCTTGAAATGTATATGCGGATCTTTTAGATCGGTTAGAGAGGCTGTGTAAATCCCTTTAGGAATAATAAATATCTTTTTGGACGGGAAGTAATGTGTAATATAACAGTTTAATAAATAAAAAAATCAAGTTCAGTTAAAGTTGTCACTGAAAGCTTTTTAAATCATCTGAGTTCACATCACAATTGCTAGAACATAGATTTTTTTGTATACAATTATACAAAAAAATATATAAAAAAAAATATATAAAAATATATATAAAAAATATATAAAAAATATAAAAACAATATATAAAAAAAATCAATGTTAACACAGAGACAAAAGAATAAAAAACAGTGTAGTACTGGAGCTACTACCATCGTTTTAGAAAATACCATTGTGACATAAAAGCAGGTGTGCTGTTGTGTGTTATTAACTGTTATTAAAGGATATCTGTTACAACCTATTTTCCTATTCTCTCACCTTTTTGATAACCGATTACCCTATTAGGGTTTGCAGCGTAATTCCATCTCCACTGGTGTAGTTCAGGTTTATAAGAGACTGCAGCTGTTATTTTTAATAAGTATGTTAAGTTTAGTAGTGGCAGTGCACACTGCGTTTCGCAGTCATTTGGGCAGCCCGTCTGGTGGCAGTAACCACCCCCTTACAGAAGACCATCGTGAAATAACAGCACTTCTGCTGTTGTGTTTCGGTGAGTGAGTAAGGGATGCTAGAGCTCATTTCCCTATCTCCTTCTAATCCCTTATATTTTATCCTACTGTACTCGGCAGAGCACTCGCAGCAGCCGTCGTGTTGCTTGTGTAATAGGCGACGGTAGCCACCTACCATCAAGTAGACCGTCAGCCTTTTATGCCGATCTTAACATAAAAAAAGCTACCAAAAAAGGTTACAAAGAAATGCGGAAAAGATTCCTTGATTCAAGGTAACCAATTTTTGAACATATAGCATTGGATGATTTGTCTATATACTTTTTCAGCCCTTACTCAATGAATAGTAAAAGTACACATCTTGCTATCATGGTAGTTTTTCGTAAGGGGTTAGTTACAGCCGCCACTAAAACTCCCCGGTGTGTCCTTGCCCTTCGAAAGGGATGGACCGGGCTCTACCGAGGCAGCAACTCCGATCCGCCCCAGGGCAGCCTAGCCATTGAAGGCTAAACTAACTCCAATGGGGGATTGCCTGGAGGCACCAGGGCAATCTCTAGACGGGGGGGGGGGAACCTTGTGCAGGCACACACGGCTAGTCATCCATGTGCGCAAGTCCCCTAGGATATTTGAAGACGGGCTTGATATGCCCGCCTTCTCTTACCCAACCGCCTGCGTCTGAGGGTAGCGAGACCGGCCTCTTCCTCTCAGCTGCCTCCTTCTGTGATATGACATCTCCGCAGAAGGAGGCAATAGTTACAGCCGCCAAATGAACTGCTCAGTTCATGACTTCAGACTGTGGACCATTTCAATTAAAGATACATTGTAACTAACTTCTTATTCTTATACGTAACAGTTGTACTAAATCGAAAAGTCCAATGGTTAAAAACGCAGATGCTCTCTCAATGAAATTAATACCAACGCCACCGAGCCATTATAGAGTGCAACCTTTTAAATTACAATTAAAAAGGTTTTAAATAAATTTAAACAGTGAAAATGTGAAAAGAATTACAGTTGCAGCGGAAATTGGTCGCAGTGGTCACTGACGAAGCCATTAAGCGCACATTTAAAAATAAAGAACCACTTTTGTCATGAATTCTTATATTTTTAAATGTATTTTTCCTTTCAGTAGTGCTATTATAACTCAATTTCCAAAACAGTTGACAATTGGAACGGTCACAAAAAATAATGTCGGTAACATTAGAAACTCGCGCGCCATTAACTTCGAACAGAAGTTAACTCGGAACAAATTACATCAGTTCTAGTTTCGGAACAGGAAATTTTCTCGGAATTCTTCAAGGGGCATACTTTATTCTGGTCGGTGTTCCAAATCGGCAGGTTTGCTGATAATCTGACACAGTACAAATTAATGCAGTAAGTTATTATGATAAACAGATTTATATCGGTTTCCTTGAAAATCGTTTAACTTTCAACAAATTACCTGTTCTTTGTATCCATTTGTTTACCAAAAATATGTTACCCTGGAGTCCATGCATCCAAGAGAAAGGAAGGCATTGATAATGTTAAGGAAGTTAAGGATAATGACAATGGAAAGAGGTATATACGGGGAATGTTCTTATATATAAAAATTGCACGCCGGGCGAAGCCGGGGGCGGGCCGCTAGTATATATATAAAAATGAATCCCCATTTCCCTTGGTCACGGCATCACGCGTGAACGGGTAGACCGATTTCAATTCGGTTTTCACTAATGGAAAGAGGGATAAACGGGGAATGTTCTAATATATAAAAATTGCACCCCGGGCGAAGCCGGGGGCGGGTCGCTAGTTAGATATAAATTCACGCATCCAATGAATTTGCTTGTAATTTTTAAAATTACTTGATACTGAAAAATATAAAATACTAGCGACCCGCCCCCGGCTTCGCCCGGGGTGCAATTTTTATATATTAGAACATTCCCCGTTTATCCCTCTTTCCATTAGTGAAAACCGAATTGAAATCGGTCTACCCGTTCACGCGTGATGCCGTGACCAAGGGAAATGGGGATTCATTTTTATATATATACTAGCGGCCCGCCCCCGGCTTCGCCCGGCGTGCAATTTTTATATATAAGAACATTCCCCGTATATACCTCTTTCCATTGGCGAAAACCGAATTAAAATCGGTCAATCCGTTCACGCGTGATGCCGTGACCAAGGGAAATGGGGATTCATTTTTATATATACATATACTAGCGGCCCGCCCCCGGCTTCGCCCGGCGTGCAATTTTTATATATAAGAACATTCCCCGTTTATACCTCTTTCCATTGGCGAAAACCGAATTAAAATCGGTCAACCCGTTCACGCGTGATGCCGTGACCAAGGGAAATGGGGATTCATTTTTATATATACATATACTAGCGGCCCGCCCCCGGCTTCGCCCGGCGTGCAATTTTTATATATAAGAACATTCCCCGTTTATACCTCTTTCCATTAGTGAAAACCGAATTGAAATCGGTCTACCCGTTCACGCGTGATGCCGTGACCAAGGGAAATGGGGATTCATTTTTATATATACATATACTAGCGGCCCGCCCCCGGCTTCGCCCGGCGTGCAATTTTTATATATAAGAACATTCCCCGTTTATACCTCTTTCCATTGGCGAAAACCGAATTAAAATCGGTCAACCCGTTCACGCGTGATGCCGTGACCAAGGGAAATAGGGATTCATTTTTATATAATAGATTAGAGTCTCTAAGTAAGATATACGAGAATACAAAACGCATAGATAGTTGGTTTTTATGTTTACAATCTAAGTTTTCAATTTTTAAAAAAACTTACCAAATATAGGCACTTGTGTAGTTTTAATTTGCTTTTAACAGATATAATTGGATATCTCTAAAAGACTACATCAAATAAATTGCCATGGAGTGTTACTTTGTTTTGTTGTCCGTCTTTTGTTTCACCTAATGGTTCCTTAGTTATTGAAGAACGGACAAATTTGAGAGAAGTTTGTTTGTAACGGAAAGCATGGTCCCCTCCTTTGTTCCACTTTCAACGGACATCCGTTTTCCTCATCACTGTACATCCGCCAACTGGAAGGCTCTTGAAATGTATATGCGGATCTTTTAGATCGGTTAGAGAGGCTGTGTAAATCCCTTTAGGAATAATAAATATCTTTTTGGACGGGAAGTAATGTGTAATATAACAGTTTAATAAATAAAAAAATCAAGTTCAGTTAAAGTTGTCACTGAAAGCTTTTTAAATCATCTGAGTTCACATCACAATTGCTAGAACATAGATTTTTTTGTATACAATTATACAAAAAAATATATAAAAAAAAATATATAAAAATATATATAAAAAATATATAAAAAATATAAAAACAATATATAAAAAAAAACAATGTTAACACAGAGACAAAAGAATAAAAAACAGTGTAGTACTGGAGCTACTACCATCGTTTTAGAAAATACCATTGTGACATAAAAGCAGGTGTGCTGTTGTGTGTTATTAACTGTTATTAAAGGATATCTGTTACAACCTATTTTCCTATTCTCTCACCTTTTTGATAACCGATTACCCTATTAGGGTTTGCAGCGTAATTCCATCTCCACTGGTGTAGTTCAGGTTTATAAGAGACTGCAGCTGTTATTTTTAATAAGTATG
Source organism: Bembecia ichneumoniformis (assembly GCA_910589475.2). NCBI lineage: Eukaryota > Metazoa > Arthropoda > Insecta > Lepidoptera > Sesiidae > Bembecia > Bembecia ichneumoniformis. Next base: position 17,149,884 of record OU342528.1, on the reverse strand, counting down.
TTAAGTTTAGTAGTGGCAGTGCACACTGCGTTTCGCAGTCATTTGGGCAGCCCGTCTGGTGGCAGTAACCACCCCCTTACAGAAGACCATCGTGAAATAACAGCACTTCTGCTGTTGTGTTTCGGTGAGTGAGTAAGGGATGCTAGAGCTCATTTCCCTATCTCCTTCTAATCCCTTATATTTTATCCTACTGTACTCGGCAGAGCACTCGCAGCAGCCGTCGTGTTGCTTGTGTAATAGGCGACGGTAGCCACCTACCATCAAGTAGACCGTCAGCCTTTTATGCCGATCTTAACATAAAAAAAGCTACCAAAAAAGGTTACAAAGAAATGCGGAAAAGATTCCTTGATTCAAGGTAACCAATTTTTGAACATATAGCATTGGATGATTTGTCTATATACTTTTTCAGCCCTTACTCAATGAATAGTAAAAGTACACATCTTGCTATCATGGTAGTTTTTCGTAAGGGGTTAGTTACAGCCGCCACTAAAACTCCCCGGTGTGTCCTTGCCCTTCGAAAGGGATGGACCGGGCTCTACCGAGGCAGCAACTCCGATCCGCCCCAGGGCAGCCTAGCCATTGAAGGCTAAACTAACTCCAATGGGGGATTGCCTGGAGGCACCAGGGCAATCTCTAGACGGGGGGGGGGGAACCTTGTGCAGGCACACACGGCTAGTCATCCATGTGCGCAAGTCCCCTAGGATATTTGAAGACGGGCTTGATATGCCCGCCTTCTCTTACCCAACCGCCTGCGTCTGAGGGTAGCGAGACCGGCCTCTTCCTCTCAGCTGCCTCCTTCTGTGATATGACATCTCCGCAGAAGGAGGCAATAGTTACAGCCGCCAAATGAACTGCTCAGTTCATGACTTCAGACTGTGGACCATTTCAATTAAAGATACATTGTAACTAACTTCTTATTCTTATACGTAACAGTTGTACTAAATCGAAAAGTCCAATGGTTAAAAACGCAGATGCTCTCTCAATGAAATTAATACCAACGCCACCGAGCCATTATAGAGTGCAACCTTTTAAATTACAATTAAAAAGGTTTTAAATAAATTTAAACAGTGAAAATGTGAAAAGAATTACAGTTGCAGCGGAAATTGGTCGCAGTGGTCACTGACGAAGCCATTAAGCGCACATTTAAAAATAAAGAACCACTTTTGTCATGAATTCTTATATTTTTAAATGTATTTTTCCTTTCAGTAGTGCTATTATAACTCAATTTCCAAAACAGTTGACAATTGGAACGGTCACAAAAAATAATGTCGGTAACATTAGAAACTCGCGCGCCATTAACTTCGAACAGAAGTTAACTCGGAACAAATTACATCAGTTCTAGTTTCGGAACAGGAAATTTTCTCGGAATTCTTCAAGGGGCATACTTTATTCTGGTCGGTGTTCCAAATCGGCAGGTTTGCTGATAATCTGACACAGTACAAATTAATGCAGTAAGTTATTATGATAAACAGATTTATATCGGTTTCCTTGAAAATCGTTTAACTTTCAACAAATTACCTGTTCTTTGTATCCATTTGTTTACCAAAAATATGTTACCCTGGAGTCCATGCATCCAAGAGAAAGGAAGGCATTGATAATGTTAGATATGACATTGTGTATTTATTAATAAACAGACAAAAATAACGATGAGGTGTTCTCGAGGAGTTTAGATATTATAATGACTGTCGATAAAGTTCAATGTACGTACTCATAGCCCGTGTATCCCTTTGGATACAGATAAAAAAATGTATATACAAAAATATTTTGCTAAAAATAGTAATAAACGCAATAATACATTACAAAGAAAGAAAATACAATTATTATCGGAATAGACGTGAAGAGCAAATTTTGCCCTTAGTATAGGGGACAGGGAACATTTTATATTTTTAGTTCTCTATGAATATTAAATGCGTATGTGAGACAGATAGGTAGACGCTTTTTTTTAATGTTAAGATCGGCAGACAGGCTGACGGTCCACTTGATGGTAGGTTGCTACCGTCGCCTATAACACAAGCAACGCCAAATCTGCTGCAAGTGCGCTGTCGACTACAATAGAATTAAGGATAAGGGATTGGAAAGGGATAGGGAAATGAGCTTTGGCATCGCTTACTTCACTCACCGAACACAACAGCACACGTGCTGTTATTTCACGGTGATCTTCTGTAAGGGGGTGGTTACTGCCACCAGACGGGCTGCCCAAATGACTGCGAAACATAGTGGTGCCCCTGCCACTATTTTCCAGATCCAGAGCAGAGACAAATTTGAAAAGTTCATTTTTCAAAGTTCACCCTGCCGGAAATCGAACCCGGGAACCCTAGAACAGAGCGTTAAGGCAAGCAGCCTAATACTCTAACCACTAAACCAGGGTATGTGTCTACCGAAATCCTTCACAAAGACCTCCGAATTCCATTCATTAGTGAAGTGACAGTGACAACATCACAAAAATCTTAGAGCACCCCAATGAGGAAGCAAAGAGATTGTTCTCTGTGGCTTATCACCATCGCAGACTCAAAAAAAGACTCCCTCAGGACATCCTAGCCCCAGTTGCTGATCAGTAATATTTGGAGACGTCATTGGATGTCTCCAATACATGTCATTATTTCTTTAACATACGAAGTGCTGAATGCCCTCTCACGTGGCAGATTGCATTAAAAAAAAAACTCAACCAGGGAATCTTACAACATGAGAATAGAATAGACGGTCTACTATTATAATCTGATATATAGGAATGAAACATAATAATAGGTGATATATAGGATCTGATCTGATATATAGGAGCGACTATTAGAGTGGTTGCAGGATGGCGGTTATATCCTTGAATTAGAACTTCTTTAATTCTCATATATCAAAATATTTCATTAGAAATACATTCACGAAAAATCTCAAGAATACATCTTTGCGGAAACATATGACAGTTAAGTGTGTGATCTCTATTTAACAGTTCTCTATTAAAAATTGGCAAAAATTCTGAATTCTGAAGAATTCCGAGAAAATTTTGGCAAGTTGCTTAATTTATGAGGCTGTTCTTGTTAGTGTAAGTAATTACAAAATTACAAATATTTTTACCGAATCCATAGTAGGTACAATGTAAAAGTCAGTGTTTTTTGTACTGTGTAATTTGTCTCGCAGGCGGTTCGATCGGTCTAATTCAGCGAGATCTCATTCAGTTAATGGGTGTAATGTTTCACCTGGGTGCGTTTCGGCCTGAAATTTGTCTACAGAACCTATGGGTGCCATAACGGTTTTATTTTAACGATGGAAGTTAGTGAAAACAACTTTTTAACACGCAATTTTACAGAGGATATACAAATGACAATGAGGATAACTCATTGGAAATATATTCTATATATCTTATTTAGATGTAATTTTTAGTGTTTCTTTTTCTTTATCCTATCTGAGTCGGCATCCCATATCTATCTTTCAAGTGTTGCTTTGTTCCTAGGCTTTGGTAGTTATTTTAAATGTTTTTTGACGCCCCCGTTGGATGAGTGGTTAGGGTGTTTGCCTTAGCGATCTGTTCTATTCCCGGCAGAGTCAACTTTGAAAACTGAACTTTTCAAATTTGGCTCTGGTCTGGATCTGGAAAGTAGTGGCAGGGCACACTGCGTTTCGCAGTCATTTGGGCAGCCCGCCTGGCGGCAGTAACCACTTCTTACAAAAGACCACCGTGAATAACAGCACGTGTAAAGTTGTGTTTCGGTGGGTGAGTAAGGGATGCCAGAGCCCATTTCCATATCCCCCTCCTAATCCCTTATCATTAATCCTACTGTAGTCGGCAGCGCACTTGCAGTAGCTACGGTGTTGACCTTGCCGGGAATCGAACCCGGATACCCTAGAACAGAACGTTAAGGCAAGAACTCTAACCACTCATCCAACAGGCTCAACCATCAAACTATTAACGAACCATCTAACGAACGGTCAGCCTTCGACAATGTAAATAGTATTTCTCGATAACATAAAAAGTATCCAGGCGAAGCCACCTATTATTGGTCTGAATTAAGCAGTGGTTTAACTTGGTTACTACTATGTATAGAACTTGGTTTAGAAGCCAAACTCAGTTGGAGTATACTGGATTAGTAATCGAAGACCAAGAATCCAAGAAAACTTTATATGATCTTGCCTTTTACAGTATGTTTTTTCTAGGAATATTACCATTCCACCACTATTACTTTCAGCTAATAGATGCGTAGATTTAAAATTTAAGATTCAATTTCCGCCCCAGCGATATATAAATTGTATTTTTGTTTGTATAAATAATTTTATAAGTGTCCTTTCTGTTGTGTTTCAATGCGCCCTTCGCTATATCTTATTTTAACTTAATATCCTTTCACAAATTTTCTTTTCAAATTACTTTAACACTGTTAAAAATAATGAAAGTACAAGTATTTTATCGTTTAAATATAAGAAATATCAAGAATAATTTCGGCTTCAATGAGAGACAGTGAGATGAAAGTTAAAAATAATGTAAAATATAACCCGCCAGACATTGAACCTGAGTTTTTCGGATTTTGTTGAGTTCATTTATCATATTTTTTTTCTTTTCAACATACGAGTAGAGCGTAGAAATATGCTTTCCAATACCAAACTCAATAAATCAGCTCAGATATATTTATAAATTCTAACTGAGACACAAATACTTCAGGAGGAAATGAAATTAGAATGCTTCAAAGAGTTGTGCCTAATGAGTCGTTACACGACGGTAAAGGTGAAATTTTAATGAAATTGTACAGTGAACTCCAACGAGCACTAATTACCACCTTCCACTCACTCTGTTCTCGTAACAGCCTCTTAAGACTTAATTAGCCGGGAATTATGAGTGAAGAGTTTTGGGCGTTGCCATTTCTACGCAATGTTGGAAAGCACTTGTAATACATATTATAGGTACTAAAAGCATTTGCAAGACTAAAAGCTTGAAACTATTATATTTAAGTAAGAATAGTAAATACAATAGGGAATATGCACATTTTTTTTATATTTTCATACGATAGGTTATATCGTTATATAATCGTAAGAAAATATTCAGCGCCAAAAAACAGAAAATTGGTAACAAAAAAAAAGTTAAAATTAACTAACAGCTACGGGCACTTTAAACACCCGCCCTTTTGGCGCGCTTGTCGTGACGTCAAAGTCTACAATACAATCAAATGTTAAAAATCACAAACATCTACACGCTTTTTGACATTTCATAGACGTTGACGTCACATTCGATCTGACCGTTTCAAGTATTTTGAATTTTCCACATTTTTATGCACTTTTTAATAATTATTTTCTTAACAAAAAAGAAATAATATTAAATAATATTTACATAGACATAATTCTAAAGCAAAAATGTTGATAAAGAAATATATTTTTTAACTTTTTTAAATTAGACGCATATTCCCTATTCCTCCGTAACTGACAACGCCATTACGTCAACGAAAATGTCTTTAGGCGACATCCAACTAATAAGCTGACTACAAGCGATATACTGTGATGATATTTTTTATTCGATTGACCGTCAAATATCCATATAAAAAAAATGTAACACAAGCGAAAAATGTTTTATTAGATTGTTAATTACACATTTAAACTAAAAATTAAACTTTAAACTTAATTTTTGACTTTTAATTTTAACTTTAAACTAACCGCGTAAATGTTTGTTTTTTTCTTTGAATACCTGGTCCCTGGCAGAATATCAGTGTTGTGGTCTGAACCATAACTGTATACTGAGCCAGGGTTCCTTTTCCTCTCGTTACTTGTTTATATATATTTGTTTGTTTGTTTTGTTTGCAATTATTATTTGTTCAGATATTGTTTGTATTAGAGGAATAAAAGATGCTTTCTTTCTTTCTTAAAGTATTCATTACACAATTCATTCATAATGTTTTCGTCACACATTTAAAATTAGCGATCCACCCCCGGCTTTGCACAGATGCTCTTTTCCCGGGCGATTTTTTCAATTGTTCTCTTCATAAGAACCTTACTCGTACTTCAATGAATAATGGAAAAAAAAAAAAAGAAATTGGTGATTTTTGTTTATAAATGTCTGAGATTCCTGAGGCGGCCGGCGCCACAAGCAGAGGGTTTAAGAATGAGTTCCCGTTAGCGTACAACGTCATCTAACCACTTTCCTTAGAAATAAGTTTGGGTCAAGCAGTAAGTTTGGGTTCGGTCAAGGCGGAACTAGCAGCCGGGATGTGTATGAGACTTGCGAATGATGTAGGGCGCCTTTCGATAATAGAAAAGGGACCATGGGTGATCATTCTAGAGATAGCGTTCGAAGAGAGGATGTGCCGAGATAGTTCCGCGATTTCAGTTAAACACACAGCGTTTCCAGTTAAATCCATTTCCAGCGGGTCAATTGTTCACATTTACATCGTGAAACTTCAATTTATCAGAATATAAGTATAAGTACGATCGTGTGCTACAATCATCGAGTCTTATTTTGTTTTCGGCTATTCATGAGTTTGATGATGTCAGTATCCTGGCTTGTTAGTAGAAGGGCAAGTTCGCATTAAGCTAGAGGAAGACCCAATATATATTAATGCAAATGAAAAAGCGTGACGATATACTTTTTTATTCGGTTGTTCATTACAATGGACACTTAATAATAATAAAAAAAACTAGCTGACCCAGCAGACGTTGTCCTGCCCGAACCAGAAAATAATTCTCTAACCCGATTGTGGTGCCACCTATCGGGTCCAATTTTATTTACAAACCATATGTCAAAATGACGCGACACTTCACGTCAATGAACGGCGATAATTTTTTTTGGATATTGTTCATACAAAAATACTAAAAATCGCGATTAAAAAATGGGGGGTGGGGGTAAGAGGGTGAAAAATACCTTACGACCTATTCTCGTACCTACTAAATATACACACAAAATTTCATAGGAATAGATCAAGCCATTTTGGAGGAGTTTTGTTACAAACACTGTGACACGAGAATTTTATATAGTAGATATAATATTATATTAGATATAGCGAAAAAGTATGGTGATTTTTTTATTCATATAAAATATATTTATGTATGTGTTGCCAGTGATTACATATCGCGCTCAAACCTGGTCTCTAATTGTAGGCTTCGTAAAAAATCTCAACGTCAACGAGTTGTGGAGAGGGCTGTGCTCGTGGTTATAATAGTATGGAGAGCCGACGGCTGCTGCAGCCGGAAGGTTCTCGGGTGGAGGCAACTGACCGTCATATGCAGCGTAAGACGTCCACTCACAAAGTGCAGAGATGACCTGATAAGGGCCGAGGGTCGACGGTTGATGCAGGCTGCTTTTGACCGGTCCTATTGGAAAAATATGAGGGAAGCCTATGTCAAGCAGTGAACGTCCTGCGGCTGAGATGATGATGATGAAAATATTTAGCTGTGTTAACCATTCATGAAAAAAATTTAAGTAGCAGTGAAAAGTGTGGTGACCTTTTTAGGGTTCCGTACGTCCGAATAAAAAACAGACACACGAGTGATCCTATAAGGGTTCCGCCCTTATAGGATCACTCGTGTGTCTGTCTGTCCGTCGGTCGCAGTCAATTATCTCCGAATCTACTAGACCGATTAAGTTGATATTTGGTGCACATATCAATTTCTGTGACCCAAACGCAGAGGTGTGACATGAATAGATGAAATCTGTATATGGGAGGTCATTTTTGGGGGGAAGGTGGAAAATTAAAAAACATAATTTGAAAACTGCGTTATGGGTCATCAAATGGAAGGTCTTGTTGTGAAGGCCTTAAATGCATTTTTTTGTAATTTTAAAATAAATAGTTTCCAAGTTATTCAAGAAAATAGACGAAAATTGACCTTCTGAACCTAAAATAAAAAAAAAATACAGAAATTAGTTTTCTACTTATAAGATTATAGGAAAACCTATAAGAAGTCCATGATATTAAAATAACATGGTAAATCACTTAATATTGTGCGGATAGGTAACATCGTACGGAACTCTCTTCACGCCAGTTCAACTCGCACTTGAAGTTTTTTTTTTCGGTAGTCCATCAAATACAATAAAAACCATAACTATTCTAACCGCTGAAAAGATGTAGTGATTATTTTTTGGTTTGCTGGGCCATAGAGAAAATTAACTCGCTTCATGAGAATTAACAGAATGATGAAAGCTGTTCTTAAATCGAATCTTCTTCGTTGAAACCTACTAAGTTAAACATGGCATTATCTTCGCAACTAGAGTTATATAGAGAAACTTATCGGCTTCTCTAACAACACCGATTTGTACTCGTAAGAGTTACTACACCTTAAACAAAGTAAACACAGGCTCACCCTTAATGAAGTTAGTAAGTAACTTGTTTACCATGCTTGTTGTTCGCCGTTCATGCTTCACTAATGTCGAAAAGTTGAGAATCGAGATAATTAGGAACATGAAAAAGCAATTTCACGTAAAAATATAAGAAGTTTTTTTTGGGAGAATTCTCCACGTAACAATACATTACCGTAATTACATGTTCGCTGTTCCCTCAGGTGTACACTGTACAGTCTCGGTAAATTATATGTACCTGTGAGTGACGTTATAATTTCGAAATATGATCAAGGGTTAAGGCGTATTTTTTAGAATCAATATTAACTAAATATTTTTTTCTTTTTTTTTTTTAGCTAAATTTTTCCCACATGTGTTATGTGTTTAATGATATTCCTCCCCACAGAATAGTTGCAGCCAAAATTAAAGTTACATAAGAATAACTTAATTAATGTCAATAGTCCGGTCAATTTTGACCCTTTTTTATTTGTATTGATTATTATAATTACTGCAAATCAATTCCTACGATTATCTTTCGCCCTAGGACGTTAGACTGTAGCTGAAAATTTTACTTTTTAAAAGATAGATTAATAAAAGAACTGTAATTTATATTCTTCACGATCCCACTTCGCTAGTACATACATACTTAGTTACTTAGTAATGATAATATTATACCATGCTCTTCGGCCTCATCCTTCCTACATGGATAGATGCTGGTCAAGAGCAAACCCATCTATAATAAAAAAAAAATGCTGCACAATAAATTTGTGGATACATCCCAAAGGTACGCTGGAGTTAAAATATGCATTGTAGTGTTCATAAGATACCATATTTGTAGCAAATTTCCTTTTTATACATAATATACTTAAGAGTTTTTTTTTCTAATATTGAGCCATTCATTATGCCTATTTGTGCCAAATGATAGTATTCTGGCCTTTACAATGTAAGACAAGGGACAACATCAACACCAATATTCAAGGCAGAAGACGAAAGCAGTGAGCTTCACTCTTTTTATAAATGGTCAATTTTTAAAATTGATAGATTATATTTATTGTATTGTACGTCGTGGAATAATAACCATAGACTCCTGGCAGGGTTAACATTTAAAAAAAAAAGAACTTTTCAAATTTGGCTCTGGTCTGGATTTGGAAAGTAGTGGCGGGACAATCTGCGTTTCGCAAGTGACGGTGGCCACCTACCATCAAGTGATTAAAAAAAGTTAAAATAACATAGAGTACTAATTGCAGTGAACACTCAATTCAAGAAAAAAAAACTTAAATGCAAACTAAACTTAAAATACGAGTATAGTTCAATTTTAAGAATGTAATGAAAATAGATAAAATGTACTTTTAATATAAGATTCACCTTTGAAACCTGACATGATTAAATGTCGTACATTATTTATTAAAACAGTAATAAATAATTATATTCTCAATTATTTACGAAGGCACGTATAGTGAGCCCCTGGGATAAGGGTAGATCGTCTAATCTTTTCTTAGATCCTTGTATTATTCTCTCCCATTAAGAATGTATAATGCTATTATGGAAGTAAGACCGAAAAACAGAGGTTTTTTTTACATTTCTCCAAATAACAAATAATACTATTTGTGAGTTTATGTTGAGTTCATTCAAATAAAGATTGCAAAGGTCTACTAAATTGTTTTTATCTGATCAATTGCCACATGTATGACGGGAGGATGGCACGTCAGGACAAGGTTTGAATGAAAAAAAAAAAAAAAAAAAAAACCATTTGGTACCCACGAAAAAATTCCGTCATTTTTATATGAAATTGAAAGGGTAAAGATTTTCGGGCCAGCTAATATTCATATAAAAATATAATGCAAATGAAAAAGTCTGGTGATAAATTTTTTATTCGGTTGTCTGTTGCACATTCACTTTTAAAAAAAAGTTTTATTTTTAATTTTTTTTTAATGTCAAGATCGGCAGGCAAGCTGACGGTCCACTTGATGGTAGGTTGCTACCGTCGCCTATAACAAAAGCAACGTTAAAGCTGCTACATTATGATTAAGGATTAGGGATTGGGAAGGGTTAGGTAAATGGGCTCTGGCATCCCTTACTCACTCACTGAAACACAACAACACACATCCTGTTATTTCAAGGTGGTTTTCTGTAAGGGGATGGTTACTGCCGCCTGACGGGCCACCCAAATGACTGCGAAACGCAGTGTGCCCTACTACTACTTTCCAGATCCAGACCAGAACCAAATCTGATATGTTTGTTTTTCAAAGTCGACCTTGCTGGGAGTCGAACCCGGGAACTCTAGAACAGAGCGTTAAGGCAAACACCCTAACCACTCATCTAACGGGCTCATCAAAAGTCATATATTTATAAAATAGTGTTGAATAAAGTTTCTATTACTGAAATAAAATGCAAATAATAGTAAAATCGAACATATTCAAATTTTAACATTTTTTTTTTCATTTATTATTAATATTTATAAATTTATACATAGACTCATAAAATATTTATAGCAATCCATTTGTCTTCCAGGTAATAAGATATATACAATTTATTTCAAGTAAATTATCTTAGTTACAGACCTCATTCAGGCCGTAACTACTGTACTGTGCTGTACCACTAAGAGAAGCAGTAGCGATTAAAAAACTTAAGGTGGAGATAAACGCTAAATACTAAATATCCATTGTTTAATGAAGATGTTACAAGAAATAGACAAGACAATTGCTTTGAAAAAATATACATTATATTAACATGTTAAGAACCAATTGTATCAATTAAGTAATAGAAACTCCACAAAAAGTTAGAACACAAGAAGAATTTGACTTTTGTTGAAAATTCTCTCGAAAATGGCTTATTGCCCGCATATGAATTAAGAAGTTAATGTCAGTTTAAAAAATTGTATAAATATTTTTTTTTGTATATTATTCTAATGGTAAAAACAAAAGAAAAACACAATTTCTAGGCCTGTTGAATAGGCATGATGACAGATTTTGAAATCCCCTTCCATAATGTAGATACACGTCTACCATATCCGAAAAAAAAAATATTTCAGCAAAATACTAAATTTCAACGCGAATTATTGAATGTTTTTAAATCTATTTTGAATTACGCGCGAAAATGCTCTTAGATGTCATGGCGTCGCGTCTGATGAACCGTGACGTCACCGACGTCTCATCAGATTTTTCTTTACCTGGGCGTGACGTCATTCGCTCTGATTGGTGTTTCAGTTAACATGGCCGATTGGAGTTATTTATTTTATTGAAAATCTTATTAATCTCAATTTTAATACAAAAAATGAGTAATTTTTTAGACTCCTTTCAACATATTATATTTTTCTCCAAAACCATTTATTCTTTGATTCTTTAATACCGTCATCATGCTTATTGTCTCCGCCGCCAGCGAGTTCTATGGTAATTGTCATTTGCCCAAGTGAAGCCCTTAATGTAAATTCGAAATAAAAATTACGCTTCACTAAATATTTATTTGCTTATAAAAAATAATAAGTCTAATAAGTAAGCCTCTTCAATGATATGAAACAATATTTTAATGTAAAAATGGCCTTTAGGCGTTGCGCCAGGGGAAATTATATGTAGAGGAAGAAACGTGCGGGAATAAAACCGCGATATCATCTATTCAAGTTACGAAGAAATGGCGAGGGTTTTTTATTATCAAAGATTGGATTTTCTTAAATAAATAGAACTAATGATATTTTATCTTACTTAAGAATTATATTAACATTTTTAGGATAACTCGTCTTTTTGCCTGAATTTAAAGACAAATATTTATTTTAAGAAATACGAAGAAAGACAATTTCTTTTGTTCGAAGCTTTTTGTCGAAATGCCTCTAATTCGCACCAAGCACTTTAAAACATCTTTTATAATGCGCACTGCTAAGGATTGGAACTCCCTGCCGGCGTCTGTTTTACCGAGCTCATACAAAACAAATCTCTTCAAGGTTCGAGTGAATAGGCATCTTCTGTGTGAGTTAGTTTTATCATCTTTTCTACACGGATAGATGCTGGCCAAGAGAAAGCCCATCTTTAATTTAAAAAAAATGGTTGTAAAAAATTCTTGTTATGTGTCAGTCAAGTCAAGAGTTAGCCTCGTAAATTTAGATTTCAAATAGGTTTCCTTCAATTTTATTTAAGAGGTTTAAATGACGTTTGATAGTCAGTATATATTTACCAGAAAAATAGAATAACTACATAATGTAAGATGATGACTATCCTGAGATGAATCACCAAATATTAAGCCTAGTATGAGTTCAGAACCGTTTAAACCCAGACTTCGCCATCGCTTAAATAATATACTAGCTGAACTCCGCCACGCTTCGCTGCGGCCCATACGGCGGCAGCGTCATGGAGCGCGCGGTACTGGACACTGCTTATATATAATACTATTTATCATAGCGTGATGTTATATAGCCTATAGTCTTCCTCGATAAATGGACTATTCAAAACAAAAAGAATTTTTCAATTCGAACAAGTAGTTCCTGAGATTAGCGCGTTCAAACAAACAAATTCTTCAGCTTTATAATATTAGTTAGATTGAATTTTATGTATTAAGCCATAAGAAATTATGGATTTTATTTAGTTCGCCATAATTATAAAATCTAGTCAAAAACCCCTTTCATTAAAGCCTCAAGCGGTTCATTTAAATATATTCATTATTTAATTAAATATATACTATAGTTAGGTATATTTTTGTATAATCGATAAGGAATTTTGCATTCGACGTGAATTTAAAATTCACGTCGAATGCAAAATTCCTTAGATTTATTTAAAAAAGATGGCATTTGAAATTCTCATTTTACATAAAATTTAAAAACGCCGATGAAAGGGTTAGGTTATAAGTGAATACTTGTATAATGAAAATGGATATCTTATAATACAAACAATGGTACAATTTTCTATTATTTCTATAGAGGATTAAGGATTAGACTGAAATAATCCTTTGATAAAGTTTGAATAACTTAAATACGTTTTAATTAAAACCTTAGACGTAGGTACTTATATTAATCTTTAAGAGTTTGGTCACGCCAAGTAATTATTGAGTGGACGGTATTTATTTTGCTGGTAGTACGTGCAATCAAAGGACGAGGAAATAAAGGAAACTGCCAATTACCTCTTTCCCTGGTCAGAAGCACTGCAACGGGCCCGTCACACTCAAGAGTTCAGAAGCTCCCAGCGTTTTACCACTTCAACGATTGCACTCGCGAAGCGGGAAGCGTGACCAAGTAGATAATATTACAAGCACAATTGCCTGATAACGTAAGCGGATGAAAATAAGTATTCGAATCTCGCGGTCGAGATCGGCGGCGTGGTGCGTGTTTTGCGAAGATTACAAAAAAAATATATTTCTACAGTAACTATTTTGTGTCTGTAAGAGTCGGTGAACGAAAGAGTGGTCTTTTATCTATAACATTTATTTATATTTTACGCTGTATAACTTACTTATATAACTTATATACGCATTACGCAACTGACTCTCAACCTCATCATCTCAATTAATCAATTGTAGAGGTGACTTTGTCTTTATTCTGACGAAGAGGTCCTTTCCAACTTGATGCCAAAATAATATAAATTACCAATCTCTGTCGCTACAAATACCCTAGTAGATTAATTGAAGCCTCAAAAGAAATTGTTTGAATAAAAAGTTTACAGTATTTCCGAGCTCATACAACCCAAATCTTTTCAAGGTTCCAATGAATAGACATCTTCTGGGTTGAGCTTGCTCCATCGTCGGCCTCATCCTCTTCCTACGTGGATAGATGCCGGAATTAGTTGCTATTAAATATTGAAGTAATGAGATCAAATGATAAATTTGTGTTTTTTTTTAGTGACATCAATCAAACGGTGATCTATAAAAAAAATAAGTATTAAAATTGATTATGCAAACAATACAAATGATTTCGATTTTAAATACTCACAATTCTCCTCTTTTCTCGGTACAGAGAAACGAAAGAAAATTTTACTACCTTACAATACGTGTATTCGAATTTTTAAATTCTTGTGGTCTTTTGTGTTTCTTTAATGTTAAGCTTGACAGACAGGCTGACGGTCCACTTGATGGTAGGTGGCTACCTCCGCCTGTAACACAAGCAACGCCACAAGTGCTGCTAGTGCGTTGCCGTTTAAAGTAGGATTAAGGATAATGGGAAAGGTTAGGGAAGTAGGCTCTGGCATCCCTTACTCACTCACCGAAACACAACAGCACCCTTGCTGTTATTTCACGGTGGTCTTGTAAGGGGGTGGTCACTGCCACCAGACGGGCTGCGAAATGCAGCCTGCCACTACTTTCCAAATCCAGACCAGAGCCAACTTTGACTTAGCTGGGAATCGAACCCGGGACCACAGAGTGTTAAGGCAAGCACAATAACCACTCATCTAACGGGCTCGTCAAACTTTTATTTTTAATAATAATGATAATATGTACTTAATAAATGTTAGGTAATTAATTATATATTTCGAGATTTGAGTTATATCTTAGATAGATTTCTTTGTTCTTAAAAATATTATTGCCATCAAAAAACAACTGCTACCAAACAAAAATATGTCAAATTTTATAGGCCATTTTAATATGATTATATTTAAATTATAAAACACCTACTACTTAAACCGTTTTGAAATTTCAATCAGAAATGGCCATTTAGCAAATATAAATGTCACATTTGATGAAATAAATAAATTCTAGAAGACAGTTCTAAAAATTCTAGGAGCAGTTCTAAAAATTTGCATATCAAAAGCTTAGTAATGACCTTTCCATCATGGTTTGAACTCGACTCGCTCCCTCACTATCCACTAACCCGATATCCGATGAATGGATACGTAGTTTGGTTATTTATCGAGCAGATATCTCCCATCTACTTAAGAGTACATCTACTCGAAACGCAGTGAATTACACTACCTACGTTTCGAGTTTGCAAAACATTTCTTCATGGAAAACATTTATTATTTAAAAATATTAGTCACTATTTTAAAACTAGCTTAGCCCGCAACTTCGTACGTACTTCGTACTTCCCAACTTTTTTTGTTTGTAAACCGATTGGAACAAACACTAAATGTAACGGGAAGCTTGCTATAAAACAGTGAAAACTGCATTTAAATCGGTTAATGGGTTTTAGAGATTAGTGTGCACAAACCTACAACAAACAGACAAAAATTCTAAAACTATTTTTTGATCTCGGTAGCATAAGTACTATGTAAACAATTTTTTTAATATATATAAGTTTAATGTACAGACATGGCTCGTTTACGATTTTATCTTATATATAAAAATGAATCCCCATTTCTCCTGGTCACGGCATCACGCGCGAACGGTTAGACCGATTCTAATTCGGTTTTCGCTAATGAAAAGAAGGATAAACGGGGAATGTTTTAGGGTATATAAAAATTGCACGCCGGGCGAAGCCGGGGGCGGGTCGCTAGTTATATTTATATATAAATATAATGATTGTTTATTCTACAAGATATTTGTTTAATACATATTAATGAACAATGTTGCTCATACCACTTAAGGCTATTGTGTAATGTGAACTCTATCTCCATCGGCATAAATCTTCTTCACATGTTTAAATATACATTACAGTACACACAAGATGAATCGTCTCTATTCAATGAATCGCAAGAGACATCACATTCTAACGAATGCAAAGTACGTAATCATGGTTCAACTTTGTAGTTCCCAGTGTCGAGTGATCGATCAAGTACCGATGATTAGTTAAGAAATTTCTATTTTATTTTATTGCTTATTTTTATTTTTTTTATTGTTATTATTATTTTTTATTTTTTTGTTTGTTTTTATTTTTAATGATGACATCATGGATATATTTAAAATACATTAGAAACTATCGAGTACAAAGAAAGAAAGAAAGAAAGCATCTTTTATTCCTCTAATAAACACAATATACATATATGAACAAATAATAATTATAAACAAACAAATATATGAACAAGTAAGTAGAGGAAAAGGAACCCTGACTCAGTATACAGTTGTGTATACAAAATAGTCAGTTTTTTTTTGTTAATTTAGTAGTGGCAGGGCACACTGCGTTTCGCAGTCATTTGGGCAGCCCGTCTGGCGGCAGTAACCACCCCCTTACAGAAGACCACCGTTAAATAACAGCACGTGTGCTGTTTTATTTCGGTGAGTGAGTAAGGGATGCCAGAGCCCATTTCCCTATCCCCTCCTAATCCCTTATCCTTAATCCTATTGTAGTTCCAGCAGCTTTGGCGTTGCTTGTGTTATAGGCGACGGTAATCACCTACCATCAAGTGGACCGTCAGCTGATAAACGTATGTATTATTTCTATTATTGCTTAGACTTCGGTTCTTTTTACCACTCTACTGAGCGCCATAAGGTGGATAAGGTGCCGCTATCCGGATGCGTAGAAACTTTATCCGCGGACACGCGAACTTTGGAACAATCTCCGCTCTGAGGTGTTTCCATCTACCTACAATATGGGCTTCTGACGTAATTTTCTGATGGATAAAGCATATTAAACCCTCAACAAATTCCTAAGTGACGAGACTATATAGTGCAAATTATGCAAACTATGTCTACGTACATTTTATTAAATGATATTTAATTGGTCTTATAGATTTGAATACCGCTTGTCGGTTGAATTGTATAAAAATTTATAACTTGTGTATACCATATTCAACAATTTTTTTTTTAAATTTGAATTCTTCAAGCGTGGCAAGTTCAGATTTAAATTCCTGTAGAGTCTTATCTCTATAGGTGTTTCTTGTGTCCTTAGGAAACTATAACCAGCTACCATCAAGTGTACCGTCAGCCTGTCTGCCACCTTTAATAATATAAAAAAACACTTTAGTATTCAATATTATATGAACTTATTTAATGTAAAATACAAAAATGTACCTACTTAGACGTAGGTGCATTTAGCTCGACTACCTCGAATACCGTAACAACCTTATTCTGTGTCAAAAACGTGAACGCCCACATCCTCGTACATCACTTCCTGAAAACATTCGAAATATAATGCCTGTTATATTTGTTCCATGAGCGATTGTGATACAATTTATTTTCAAAATAGCTTTTATTGGATACTATTTCTATATGATATACTGGTTATATTAAAGGAAAATATAAAGTTTGTAAGGGCAGCTAAAATATACGATATTCTATGACAGATGTCTTTTTTTAAATAAAGTGTACGTTTACTTAAGAGTAAGTTGTCTCCAATAAGGGCGGAACTGAAGAATACTGTGGCTGTTTTTTGTTATTATTAATCATACTGTATAATTAGGAGGTTCGTGGATCGGAAATTTATTCTATTTTAGCTGCCCCAGAAGAAGTAATTGTGGAAATATTACTGATCCCTCGGGAATAGTGCTTTTTCTTTGAAAAAAAAAAGGCTGTCTATATCTTTTTCTTTACCTCTTATAACGTGTACCTATACAAAATTCCATTATCCAGTATCCAGCAAAATGATCGGTTGAGTAGTTATGGCGTACAATCGTAACAAATGAACTTAATACATTATGTATAAATAATTACGTATAAACATTTAATACAGTGGGATTTTATGTCTTTTCTGCTAAACATATTAAATACTAGCTGAGCCCGCACTTCATACGCGTGGTATTCAGTATAGCGTGTAACTTTTTTTTTTGCAAACCGATTGGAATGGAGCAAACACTAAATGTTACGAGACGCTTGCTACAATACATATAAGACTATTTAAAAGTTATAAATAAATAGACTTGCGTTGCTCTGTAAACAAAGTTTAATATTTTAATATTTACACAAAATCGAATATTTACATGATATACATACAAAAATAAAATAAAATAATTTACCTGTAAACAAAGAAACGACATTTTAAGTCTATTATTCATATAAGTATATTATTTACAAATTTATTTATTGTTATAAATTTATTCATTATATTTAGACAATGACAATTAAGACAACGACAATCGCCTTTTAAACTTGTTGGGTGCCACCATTACATAGGTACCTACCTCT
Organism: Bembecia ichneumoniformis; assembly: GCA_910589475.2. Classification (NCBI taxonomy): domain Eukaryota; kingdom Metazoa; phylum Arthropoda; class Insecta; order Lepidoptera; family Sesiidae; genus Bembecia; species Bembecia ichneumoniformis. The sequence continues at coordinate 17,131,679 of OU342528.1, read as the reverse complement.
ATGAAGTATTGATACTTCATAGAACTTATATAGTAAGAATATAATTATTAAAATGAGAGACACATATAAAGTTTCTTTACATACATAAGTGAAAAGCGCTTTCAAATCGGTTAAGCCGTTTCTGAGATTAGCGTGCACAAATGCACAAACAGACAAAAATTAAAAAAAAAAACTATTTTTTGACCTCGGTAACATAAGTAGGTACAACGTGCAATTTTTTTTTTTTTTTTTTTTGAAAAATATAATGTACAGACACGACTATGTAGTATATATGAGAACAGATTTTCTGAAATAAATTTTTCAAGTTCCAAAGTTTCAATGATAATAATTAATCATCATCAACAGCCTATTATAATAAGTATAGGTTGCAGGGCACAGGCCTAACCCTCTCAACAAGAGGGTATGGGCTATATGGTCCATTACGCTGGCCTAGTGCGGGTTGATGGACTTTGTAAGCGCAATCTAACTTTTTTTTCCCTGCACAATTTGAGAGCAGTCAGTAAATGCACATAACTATTTTTTTTTAGAAAAACCCATTGGTACATTGCATGACCGGGGTCGAACTCGGGCCTCTCGAGAAGACAGGTGGCGTCTTTCCCACTGCGCCACCGATGCTCTAAAATTAATAAACATGCTCATAACTATAGGATATTTTTAAAACCTTTTCAACCCAAGATCGCAATAATCCGTCTAACGAGGATAGTAAAAACATTAATTTTAACGCTGGGACTATAAAGTAAATAGAAACCGACAAGGGGTCTACGATTTAATGGATTAAACTAATAGACTTGTATATTATTAATAACAATTTGCTACACTATAGATACATAATTTTATACCCAAACCTCTTTATATGAAATGAACTAATCCGAAGTTAAAGTGGTAATCAATGTATTTTTAAGCAATAATGTTTGCAATAAAAATGGATTTGGAAATCGAATAGCGAACAGTTCGAATTTTGAATAGATATAAGAAAAAACTCTTTGAAACATTTATTTTAAGTGCTTTTATAAATTTCTGTAAGTGTCATTGTGAAGCAAAGACGTTATTTCTTGCGCACTATTTTTAATTTTATTTACCTCAACTTCTCTAGAGAGATAGTCTTTATCGCTTATTGCATTTATTGCAGACACTGGTTCTTTTATATTACAACATTGCTTTCCAATTTTTACTCTATAAAGAAAGATACATACTGTTAACATAACAATTTTTGCCAAATAAACTGCCGTTTGGCAGTTATTGGCAGTTTTATTCAGTATATGTGGACGATGATTAAAAGTCCTAGAATATTTGTGAGAGTAATTTTTTCGTAGGTTAGTATACCATTATATGTATATATTTATTCTTAATATATTTTATTATATCAAGGTTCTCAGACAGGATGACGGTCCACTTGATGGTATGTGATACCACAGGTGCTGCAAGTACGCTGCCGCCCATAGTAGGATTGAGGATTAGGGATTAGGAAGGAATAGGGAAATAAGCTCTGACATCCCTTACTCACTCACTGAAACACAACTACACACATGCTGTTATATAATGGTGGTCTTCTCTAAGGGGGTAATCACTGCCGCCCTACTATTTTTTTATAAGGGGATCAATCTTCAAAAAATACCCTATGAACAAATGCCGCATGCAATGCCATTGCGCATAAGGTTATGTGTGAATTTTACCGCATTAAAACACTCCTCGTGATGAGTATGATTCTAGTCCATAGGGGACTTTGGAACCGTCACAGACTGCCCCCAGACGAATTGCCCAAAAGACTGCGAAACGCAATGTGCTATGCCACCACTTTCCAGATCCAGACTAGAGCCAATTATGAAAAGTTCATTTCTAAAATTGGTCCCGCAGGGAATATAACCCGGAACACCAGAGCAGCGTTAAAGCAAGCACCTTAACTGCTCGACCAAGGGGCACGTTAAACGAACTCACACAGCTTATTCGGGATTTTTTTACAAAAGATCTGACGGCATTGCCTCAACACCTTCAATCCTCCGATAGCTACGTATTTAAAGGAAGACGTTTCGGGAATATAGACGATATAAAGACCGAATCGCTGAAGGAACTGAAGTCCAATCCAGATGTTTTTGGATAATTGGAAAAGACTTTGCTGAAATTGTATTATATCCGACGGTGATTACTTTGCAATAAATATTGAGTATCAGTTTTTTTTTAATACAAACTTTTAAATAAAAATTCTATTCAACAAATTGAAGAAAATAGAAATTAATGTAATTCAAAAAATTTCATCAGAATTTCCGAATATTTGTTTGATCAACCAGTGTGGTTTTATACTATCTGTATTTTTCAAAATTTATTCTTCATGGAATTACTGTAACTTTATACTTATTACATCAAATATTCCTATTTATAATAAATAGTTTAACGATTGAAAATGGTCTCAAGGAAACTTATTTAATTAATAAATTACTATTCCAGAGAAACAATGTCAATTAGATTAAAAAAAAATATGAAGGGTCAGTGATTCTAAAAGTGATTTTGAGTTGAATTTAAAAAGACTTTTTTTTTTTTTGCCCTTTTAGTTACAAAACAGAGTCGTTGCGGACGCGGATTTTTGTAGGATCACATTTTTATTAAGTAATCAAGCTTTTAGTAGAAAATTGAAACAATTTAAATAAAATAAAAATGCTAAAACAATATAACAATTCTTCCTGAGGAAATTTGCCAGATCTAGAGGACTACCTCCACATCGCATCGTCAAAAGATTCGCATGCGAATGTATGCGGAAGTTCCACATTTGCCAGTGCTGATGCCAATTTCCGCGACAACCCTATTTTAGAACTAACTAAGTTATAATGTAGAAATTCTCTTCTGGCGAAATAAGGTAAAGCGAAGAATGCTTTTCTAGCTTCAACTTATACATGCAAATTGTATTTGCACTCTAGTGTGTATACCTCAATTTGTATTCAACGCTGACAGCGGTGACGTGGAACGCATTCATCAAACGTCGACTGCAGCGCAAAAGGCGGAGTATTGACGTTAGGTATAGTTATGTTATTTAATAATGATCGCGCTCAGTAAACTTTGCTGGTTGCAAAAATCATACTTTAATTTATGTGAGCATTTAAAACAGTTACAGAACTCCCAAAATATATGTGATACGTTTATTCATATCGTGATAGGGGGAGATACCATTATTTCTTTTTTAAAATGCCCACATGGGCTGCAAGTACCCTTGTAGCCGTCTACCATCAAGTAGATCAAAAAAATGGAAAGTCGTGACGTCAAAATACGTGTCAAAATAAGTCCTTAAGTAAATTAAGGAATATTTTCTAGAATAAAATCCATCTAAATATTCAAAATATCTTAAATACAGTCATTATAAATACAGTCATAATACAGTCATTGGTATATGATATATTGGTATTTAATTATACATACCTTATGGCGTCAGGTTAAAAATTAAATATTCCCGTATTTAATTTTTAACCTGACGCCATAAAATTTTGTAAATTTCCATAGACATCAACTACCTAGGGCGTAAATTGTAATATTCACAAGACATATCAGTGATCATAAAGTATATTAAAAAACATATAAAATATTACTTTTATATGATAAATTAGTTACAGTAGATATTATCAGAGATATTTGTGGAAGAATTTTTTTAACAAAATTACAAGGTGATGTATTACCACAGGTATTACGAAACACGTTATCTTAGGATTTGTCAATTGTTCTCGATATAAGGAGATTTTATCTGAAACAATATGATTATCTATCCATTCTGAACAAATAATATCATACTAATCGATTAATGTATATCTATTTCTCTATTGAGACGAAAATGAATCTTTTTTTTATTTCATTTCTCGCTATTATAATCATAATTTTACCAGATAAAGATAATCATATTAAGAAACATGTAATACTGTCAATGATAATATTGTACCAGCCGATAAAATTATGCAAATGTCTGAACCTTGTTATCATAGTGGTATGCAAATTAAATTCGCACAAGCATTGGAAACTTCCTACTAAGTACTTAGACAGGTTTCTAATTTGAATAGTCTCGTTATACTAAAACGCCAGTGACATGTTTTGCTCATATTCGAGGAATTTGAACCCGCTAATGCTCATTCCATGTACGATTCGCTGTGTAATCTATGAATTCTGTTTGAGATGGTAAATCTCTCTAATGATGTAATATTCTGTACTCACCTATAGAGGCAAATATTGATGATAATAGTAGAGGAGACCGTGAAGAGCGACCTTCACCGATCTGATAACTCGATGAGACATATTTTTTATAAAGTATAATTTATAAACAAATATGCCTATAATGACTTGCCTATCGAAAAGTGTTCATAGCTATTTTTAATTTAATTAATTTTAATCCATTTTACTTGATAAAAAATATGTCTCCTCGAGTTATCAGATCGGTGAAGGTCGGTCTTCACCGGCCAAGATTATTTATTGTTTTAATTAATTATTTATTTATTTACACACAACCTTACATTCTATCATTATAGGGTTTCACCCAATGCGGTAGTGTAGCAACAATATGTACAATGCATACAAATGCAAACTAATTTCTAATATTCATTACTAATTATGTACCTATAGTGCTATTTTTGTGAATTCAGAGTACACCAAAAAACATCCAATCTACTATATACTATATCTAAACTACTATATATATAGGCTTATATCTATAAGATAAAGCAATATGTCATTGGCCCCCACGACTTAGCCACCTAGTGCGTCTGTACCATAAGACGTAGTCAATTTGCTCACTTTTTATAGAAACATATTGAAATTGAAAGTCGGCATAATTTTTAAATTTTCATGAAGACTATTGCTTAAGGGCTCCACTAGCAATCCAATAACTTGAAGCTGCTCGCTAAGAAACTAAGGCTGTGAACAGTCAGCTTGACTGCCGATGTAAAAAAAGCAAAATTATTTATTTGTTCGACATAAATACCGTAAGGAAAAAAATCATATTTCATAAAGTTAATTGGTTCATACATATATGGTTCATCTTATAATGTCTGTCTTAAAGAGTTGTCTTGGAGAAATTTTGACGTACATGTCGAGAATCGTTTTGAACTAATTAAATTCCAACAAAAATCAATTGTTCCACATAGTTCTATATGGATTTTTTTCCACATACTTCTTATAACAACACACACACACACACACACAGAGAGAGAGAAAGAGAGAGAGAGAGATCTTTTTTCTTTGAATAATGTTATCTTACTCCAATTTTCTTCTCACACTTTTTTTGTGTGATCTACCATTGGTTTGCAGGTCTGTAAGATATTTAATAATCCGGTCAATTTAGACATTCGAAGTTACATCAATTCTCAATAAACTGAAAATCGGTGAAATCGTTCAAAATATGATTATAAACAAAATCAGAAAGTTCCCCATCCCTCCCCTTTTTGCAAAATTTTTTATTCAAGGTTAAAGGTCGAAAAAATGAGTTTTTTGCCATTTTCAGCAAAACGGTAAGTTTTATCATAAAAATACCTCAGACAAAAATTGTAGATCATAAAATTATCTACAAAAAATGTATAAATACTTTTTTTCCTACGAGCCACCTTTTCTGAGAATAACGATTCAAAAAGTTGTAAAAGTTGTAATCGTCATAATATGCAGACGTTTCTACGCCACCTATGAGGTAGTGTACTTAGCGCGTTTTTCTTTTAAACTCTCAGAAATATCTCTCGTTATATCTCAGAAACGGTGGCTCGTAGGAAAAAAAGTATTTATGCATTTTTTGTAGATAACTTTATGATCTACAATTTTTGTCTAAGGTATTTTATGATAAAACTTACCGTTTTGCTGAAAATCGCAAAAAACTCATTTTTTCGACCTTTGACCTTGAATAAAAATTTTTGCAAAAAGGGGAGGGATGGGGAACTTTCTGATTTTGTTTATAATCATATTTTGAACGATTTCACCGATTTTCAGCTTATTGAGAATTGATGTAACTTCACTCTTATTTTTTGGTCTAATTTGACCGGACTATAAGGCGTCAATTCTCATAAATCCTTATGTAGGCCTATCGTACAGATTAAATTAAAACAAAACATTTTTAAGTTCTAACTGTTTTTGTTCATATATTTCTAAAACTTTAAAAGCCACAAGAACTGCTTTAAACTGTTCTTTTCAGAACACGTTGCCGCCAAAAACAGCAACTTTATTGGATCCGAGTACAAAACAAACTGAAAACTAACTTTTAAATCGAACCAAATGGATCTATTTGAATTCAATTAAAATGTCGAGAACAAATATTTGTGGTGTTATAGGCATACACTATATAGTGGAAATAAATCTTTTAAAGCAATCCAAACTCAATTACCAAGGTTTACTTTAGCCTAATGGGAAGGCTTCCCTTTGTCGAAACGAATGGATTTAATTTGTTCATGTTTGGACATTGGATACGTGTAGGTAGCTACTGTTTACAAAAGGCTGCTGTAAAATATATAATTCGTTTGCAATAACACGTTCTCGATAAAATTTATTGCGATTTTGTTTAATAACTAGCGACCCGCCCCCGGCTTCGTCTGGGGTGCAATTTTTATACATATGAACATTCCCCGTTTATCCTTCTTTCCATTAGTGAAAACCGAATTAAAATCGGTCTACCCGTTCACGCGAGATGCCGTGACCAAAGGAAATGGGTCAATATATATACATATATATAGATTTAAAGTGATGAGATGAGGATGAGTGGTGACGAGCCCGTTGGATGATTGGTTAGGGTTCCTGCCTTAACGCTCTGTTCTAGGGTTTCCGAGTTCGACTCCCTGCAGGGTCAACTTTGAAAAATGAACTATTCAAATTTGGCTCATGTCTGGAGCAGGAAAGTAGTGGCAGGGCACACTGCATTTCGCAGTGATTTGGGCAGCCCGTCTGGCGGCTGACCACCCCCTTACAGAAGACCACCGTGAAATATCAGTACGTGTGCTGTTGTGTTTCGGTGAACGAGTAAGGGATGTTAGAGCCCATTTCCCTATCCCTATCCCCTTCGGCGCGGCGTGGCTTGTGTTATATGCGACGGTAGCCGCATATAACACATATAAAAAATATTAAAAAAAGTGATATTTAGTTATTAATAAATTCACAAAATATCTATCTGTTAAATATTTTACTAGACTTTAAAATAAATACAATAATTAATTCAAAAAATATCCAAGATCACAGTTTCTATAAGTAGTTATTTTTTTACCTTCGAAGGTAAAATACTATTAATTGATTTTATTTAGAAAATAAAGAGTTCACAACAATTTTGACATGCCATCTTACTTCAACTTGTTATGTAATTTCTTAGTTACATTAAAGTTTTCTATCGATAATATTATATAGAATACACAAACTTTTCATCCAAATACTACATTTGCCCAGTGGTAAATGGATGAAAAATTTCCATCTTCTAAGACTATACAGACTGCCATCGTGCGAATATAAAAAAGGGCATGGGTGTGGGCGCTCGAGGGGCAGTGTGCTTCGGTACACGATACGGAAGCAAAAGTTGATAGTTTCTGCGAAGAGATCTGCGACAGTGAGTTAGCGACACATTAAACGAATTAGCGACGATATTGGTGAGTTTATCGGTTTAATCGAGAAGCATTGTGATATTTGGAAAAATCATGGCCTGCAGCAATAAACGACTCTTTTCACCCTTATACGGCTTTTTTACTCACTCCGCACGTGACAATATCGGCTTTGTTTAACAGATGCACGTAATAGTTAGGTAAGCTTTGTTCAGGAAAGCTCACGATATCGAGAATAGTTTGATTGCTTGTTCGAAGTTGATTTGAGATCTAATTTTAAGTATTATCATTAAGAACCAACAGAGCAATGTAAAAACAAATAAAAATAAGAAATTTTAAAATATGTCATTTTCAATTTTAAAAATTTCGCATCCTAAGTGCAATTTTTTTTCTCACTTGGTAACACCCAGGCCAGCGTTTCCTCCTAGATTCATGAATAAGGGAAATGAAGAGTTTTGTTCCCAGTTCTGTGTTGTTAATCGATGTTCGGAGTCTACCTTGGTTTAATCGGGACAGTAGAGATGCCCGACATGTGCCCGTCATTAAAAATTAGCAGCCTAGCATGCTAGTCCTGATATCTCTTTTTTAAGATATATGTAAATTTTACAAATTTACACACGAATGCGAGAAATCCTCGTTGCAGACCAAATTATAAATGTCAATTCCCGGTAGACAATATAGTGTGGTGAGAGAGGTCAACTCGGTAGCAAGTCGCAGAACAATATTGAAATAGAATTAGATTTGTTTTATCTGTTTCCATCTGAGAAGTTTTCACGTAAATGTACCGAAGATCTGGATCACGTTTCTGTCACAAACAAGGGATATAAGCGGTCAAGATTGTTCGCTTTTATTACTTCCACACTGCACAGTACATACAAATATACAGGCTGGGAACTGACCTCGAAGTACCAAATATATGAGCACTTCAACAATTAAAGTAAATACGAAGTCTTCATATAAAAAGCTAATTTAAGAGCTTATGGATCGAGTGGATAAGGTACTTGCTTTAGTCCTCTGACTGAAGTGTCCCTCAGGGGTTCGATTCGAACTTTGGAAATGAACTTTTCAAAGTTTGCTCCGTTCAAGTGCTTTCGAATATTTTTTTGTTTATTTAAAAACAAGAGCTTATATAATATCAAACGGCCAATAATGTCTCAATAGACATTTAGACAATCAGTTATCATATACAGGTACAAATAATAATATTGTTAGGTGCGGGGTGAGTTAAACTGTCGGGTAAGGGCGAAACGAACTATTTATTTTCACAAACCAAGATGACTTCCAAAATCACTAAACTAGTCCGATGAAACCGTTAAACTTGCCAAAAGTCGTCAATGATTACCTTAATGTGTCGCCGGTTCACTGTCGCAGATAACTTCGCAAAAGCTCCGAAAAATCGCTTTCGTATCACTGGTTATCGCACAACTAACTGATCTCGCCCGTTGGCTCCCTAATTTATACTTGGCCCCGATGTATAGCCTCGACCATCGATAAGGTGGTACGTTCAAGACTTTCGGCCGGCGCGGACGCCTTTTCTAGAACGTTCCATAGTTAGTCGTAGCATTCAAACTCTATGTTGTAAACACAAGGACCAAGTAGGGAGTCGGGAGACACCAGTCGGGAGAAGCGGGGCTACCATCGATAGGGTGTGACTTTCGAGACTTTCGGCCGGCGTGAACACTTTTTCCAGAACGTTCCATTGTTAGTCGTAACAATATACTGTAACGCATGTAGCTTCACAACTGTATTACACAATTAAATAATTTTATTTACAAATAAATTTTCTATGTTACTCATTTCAGACAAAGCTAAATTAAAACTAAATAAAATACTTTTAATTTAATATTATTATTATGTAACAGAGTAAAGGATGATTCATATTACACAGAGCCACCACCAAGCCGTGCGCTCGCCGTGTTTTTCTCAAATGCCGGGGCACGGCCTTTGAGAAAAACACGGCGCCACCTTAAATCCACCTTAAAACAAGTTTATTGCAACATTTAGCTGTATTAGATCAAGCAAAACAAGCTAAAGAAAGATTAACGATTCAACACAAAGAATGTAAACAAATTACAAAAAGGAAGTAATTATATTGACGGCTTATTAGTGGTATCAAAGCATTCGCCACCTTCGAACAAGTCGTAGTCACTTTATGAAGTATTTAAATAAATCCGAGCATCCACATATGCTAATTACAGGTTTGTATCTACTATTTAAGCCTGTGTTTTGGTATCATTGTGGTAGTAGCATAATTATCTGATTTATTATTGTTATTCAGTTTTGTTTAATTTGGTTCCATATTATCTCAAAGATTTTTGTATGAAAAATGTATCACTGTCTTATTTTTCTTATTTATAAAAAAATATATAATAATAATAGTGGTGAGCATGGCGTTGCCTAGACAATGAGTTATTGAATACAGGTTCAGATATATCTACATATTAATATAATTAGGGCTGCCATCCGTCCGGGTTTCCCCGGATTTGTCCTAGTTTGGAGGGCGTCCGGGGAGCGTCCGGGCGGGGTTTTTGAAAGTGTCCGGGTAAAACCCGGACACTTTTTAAAGTCGCCCCGCTCCGGTACGCATTAGTATGCATTGCGTACTATTAAATGGTATGGTGTACCGTACTCGCGTACTCTGTGGCCAGTTTGCGTACTTCCAGTAGCGGCGTTAGGGTAGGGCGCGGTTGGGCGACCGCCCAGGGGCGCCAGATATAAAAGGGCGCCGCTGCGCTGGCGCCTCTTAATATCAGCTTGTTCATAGTGTAAGTGTTACTTATATACATAAATTCCCTAAATCTAGATAAAAAGTCCTTATGTTGGCAACACTACAATAAAATGCAGATTGCATTTCGATTGAAACACTGCGGTTCATTTAACCAGGAATCTTCGACCATAATAGCATAGATCACAAAACAAATTATCCATCTCTTCTTAACATTTTTGTTAGAAAGAGTTCGGGTTATGTTTGACGAAGAGGGTTACAATCAGCTCATTCATTATACCGGTGCACGCACTTAAACTTTAACTATTACATGCTATTACTAACACTTAAGTATTCGGATTTATTTTAAAACAAGCAAACGTAGTACTGCGCGGTGGTATTCTTCACTCTTAGTTTCGACTACTTTCGACTACCGAATGACATTCGTTTTAATATAAAAGTAAAATTTTATTAGTTTTTAAATGGTTATTTTATTATTTTAATTTGTATATTTACTTATATGTTTTATATTTACTTAATTTAATTACATACTTATAATAAATAAATCCCGCTTTTTTATGTGGTTTTCAATGGGAGACAGGGGGCGCCGTAAAAATCTCGCCCAGGGCGCTGGTAATGCTAAAACCGGCACTGCGTACTTCAATAGATTGACGAAACATTAGGACCCGTTTGGACGGAAAACAAAACAATTAATAGGTGGCAACATTAAAAAATTTACAGCAACAGTGCCATCTGTTGCTGTAGCGCTGCTGTCGCCAGCGTCAATTTATTCCACGAGTTGCGCTGCATCATATTGGCAATATTGTAATTACTAAAATTATATGTATCCTCGTCCTCGTCTTCAGTTTTTAGTACAGAGTGAGAACAAATGAACGGCACATCGAATAAGTGCGAGCGAGGAAGATATGACAACCATTGCTAGACGTTCCGATTCACAGCAAAGCGAAATTATAAATTTTTCAAGCTTTAGACCGTAGTAGAAGTATTATGCCTAAGTTGTTGAAAAAACTTTAGCCCAATATGAAACTATGATATATACAATATTATTTTAGATTTCAAGTCATCATAGACGTTATTCAAGATTTGTTGAGTAAAATGAAACGCAAGATTTGCGAATCCAAGCATGTTTTGTTTGTGGGTGTACAGTAATTACTATGTATCTAACTCAGCATCAATGTATAGTCTGTGATCTAACTAAAACAAGGTTCCCAATTTATCGGGTCCTCCCTCCAATTTAGAGGGATGGTATTTTAAGGGCTTTATATGTTTAGGGGTAGGTATTTTTAGTGGCTTTGAAATTTTTGTATTTGTTGAACATTTTTGTATTTCTTTAATATCTAGCACTAAAACTCGTTGCTAAGAATTCGGACTTCTCGTTAATCGGAAACACCCCGTTTCCGCAGGTAAAATTAAGCCCTTAAAATACCTAGTTCCTACCTACTTTTTAGGCACCGTTTCCACGGGTGTATTTCTGACGTTAAAATGACCACTTTTAGTAGATTTCTACTTTTGTAGTAGATTTAAGGGCAAGGGAGCAAATAAATAAATAAAATAAATCTTTATTTGCGCGAACACATGTTTACAGGATTTTAATTTGTATACAGCAGTTACAGTACAAAGTATGTTCTACCCGCCAAGGGCGTGCAAATATTTGTGTTTAATTGTTTGTAGACTATATTAATAAATGAATTAATGTTTCTTATTATAAAATTCTTTAACATCATAATAACAACAATCTACTTAATAAACATTTTGTTAATGTTCTTGTAAATTTAGGATCCAACAATTCCTTTATATTATTAGGTAGTTTATTGTATGTTTTAATTGCCATAACATAAACATTTCTATTAAATAGTTCTAATCTACATTTTGGTAATTGTTTGAGCTAGGCGTTGATTCTACTTGCGGTATTTAGTTTTGGAGAGGAGACTTCTTGAATTGTGAATTTTTGTAATAAAAAACGATATAGCTTTTACGAACGACGTGTTATAATTCCTTTTTGGTACAAAATTCTATCAAAGTGGGTAGATGAAATGAGTGGTGACATTATAGTATAAGTCTTCGGTTCATAGGTGTCGCTGTGTGTAGGTTTCATACTGAACATGCCCCCGGCCTTGAAAGGACAGTCTTTCAAGAAGAATGGTTGTCCTCGCTGCTATTCAAAAGTGGTCGTGCTGTGACACCAAGGAACAGATTTTGGTGTATGCGCGTCTCACGATGCCGGATGTAGTTTGAATGTCCGCTACTCTTGAAACGCCATCCCTTCCCGGTATCGTGTTGACTATGCGACCCAAATGCCATTTAAGAGGAGGGAGGTTGTCATCCTTTATTAGAACTATCGTATTTAGCGGCAAGTCTTCACAATTGACCCTCCATTTTGATCGCGTTTGTAGCTCGGAAATATATTCTTTGGCCCAGCGCTGCCAAAAATGTTGTCTTATTTTTTCCACCATCTGGTACCGGTTTAACCGATGCACAGGAGTCTGCTGAAGATCCTCTGTGGCAGGCGACGTCAGGGCACGGCCGACCAGGAAGTGTCCAGGCGTCAAAGGAAGATAATCGTGTGGATCCGCCGACATTGGGGACAATGGTCGTGAATTTAGAACACCTTCAATCTGCGTTAACACGGTGCTGAACTCTTCGAAAGTGAGATGAGCGTTTCCCACAACACGGCGAAGATGAAACTTGCACGACTTTACTCCAGCCTCCCAAATAGAACCAAAATGGGGAGAATATGGAGGAATAAAACGAAATTTAATGTTCTCACTAGTAGCGTAATTGACAATATCTTTATTACATCTTGCTAGGAAATTGGCAAGCTCATGCATTAGACCCACAAAGTTCTTCCCGTTGTCAGAAAAAATCTCAGCGGGCTTTCCGCGTCGAGCTATGAAGCGTTTAAGAGCAAGAAGGTAGGCGCCAGTAGATAGATCACTCACGAGCTCTAAATGAATAGCCCGCGTAACGAAACAAACGAATAAACAAACGTAGGCTTTAATCGTTCGAGCTCCCCTGCCTTTGCGGTTTAATATGAAGACCGGGCCGGCGTAATCTACGCCACTAGTAAAAAAGGGAAATGTAGGCGTAATTCTCTCCTCAGGTAGGTTACCCATCAGCGGAGTTAGGGTTTTCCCTCTTAATCGTTTACAAAGCACACAATCATAAAAAACCTTTCGTGCGAGATTCCTACCACCTATCGGCCACCAAGTGTTACGTAATTCGAACAGTAGCGCTTGTGGTGCGGCATGTAGAAGTTTTCTATGTTCATGGCGAAATAATAAGAGCGTGAAGTAATGTTTACTAGTTATCAAAATTGGATGTTTCTTGTGAAATGAAAATTCTTGCGAGTAACCAATGCGACCGCCGACTCGAATGACGTGGTCGTCATCGATAAATAAATTTAACTTACTTAATTTGTGTTTAGGTTTAAGTGTGTGTTTATCAACTAATAGCTGGTACTCATTTGGGAAGGATTCCAACTGAGCCAGTCTAGTTAATAAGTTGATTGATTCTCTCAGTTCCTCGACATCGATGTTACCCGTACGCTTGTTGTTTTTATTGCGCGTATTATGAATAAATCTTAAAACATAACAAGTTGCGCGTATCATGCGCGAGAACTGTGAGAATCGTTCAAATGGGAACAGTGTTAAAGGTTCGATGCTAGCGGCAAGTGTGAAATTCACGTTAGGTTTAATTTCAGGCAATATATCTTCAGGGCTCGGAACCTGAGATATATTTTTGCTATTGAAATTCGCGTCCAGCAGAAAACCAGGGCCCGACCACCACAAGCTAGAACTAGCTAAGTCTGTCAGGTTGGTACCGCGTGAAACCAAATCAGCTGGATTCTCCCTGCCGCTAACGTGTCGCCATGAGAATCCTTTAGTGAGCTCGTGTATCTCGGTAACCCGGTTCTGAACGAATGCCTTTAAAAGATTGGGTGGCATACGTAACCATCCTAGTACAATTGTCGAATCTGACCAAAACACAACATCGTCGAATTTACAATGAATGCTGTTTATTACTTTATCATATAATTTAGCGCCTAAAAGTGCACCACATAACTCCAGCCGCGGTATGGACAAAGGTTTTAAAGGCGATACTTTCCCCTTTGAACATAATAAACGTGACGATACCTGCAACTCATCATTAATTGCGCGAATATAAATGCAAGTACCGTACGCAACCTGTGACGCGTCTGTAAATATGTGTAATTCTATGCGCGTATAGTTGTTAATGCCAATTGCACAACGCGGCACACGCAGTGTAGTTAAAACAGCTGATAACGACTCGGCAAACTGAGTCCAGGCGCGCGTGACGTCAGAAGGGACTTTGTCGTCCCAGTCGAGTTTGAGCAGCCACAGACGTTGCAGTAAGACCTTCGCCTGCATTATAGTTGGACTTAGAAACCCAATGGGATCATATATTTGTGACACATGAGATAAGATGCTGCGTTTAGTTACATTTTCATTATTATTTATTAAATTTAAATTATATTGCGAATTAAAATAAAACTGATCTGAATAATTATTCCATCCTAAGCCTAAAGTTTTTGAATTGCAGTCTTTATCGAACGTACGCTGCGTTTGCGCATCAAATTGTTTATGTTTATTCAACTGAGATTCTAATGATGACTCATCAAAGTTGTACACCCACTTGCGCAGCGGGAAACAACCTAACTGCAATGTTCGCGCGGTTTCTTTGCACAACCGTAATAATTCGAATTTATCATGTGACCCAGTTATCATGTCGTCAACATAAAAATCTTCGTTAATTATTCTTTTAACGTCAGGGTCAGTGCATTCTGTGGCCAATTGTTTTAAGCAACGTACACTTAAGAAGGGCGCAGAAGCCGTGCCATAAGTAACTCGATTTAAACGATAAACACTGATCGGCAGTTCGGGGCTGTCGCGCCAAAGAATTAATTGAAGGTCACGTTGCTGTTCAGCAATTAGGACTTGGCGGTACATCTTGGCCACGTCCGCACAGGCTACGTATCGATGCTGCCTAAAACGTAAAAGAATAGATAACAAGTCACCTTGAATAGCGGGACCCACCATCTGAAGGTCATTAAGTGACGTGCCAGACGCGGATGCTACGCTGCCATCGAAAACAACGCGAAGTTTCGTGGTGGTGCTGTGCTCGCGAAGCACACCGTGGTGGGGCAAAATAAAATGTGGTGAGCTATATGATGAAATTTTACTCATGTGTCCTAATTCTTCATACTCGTGAATAAAGTCCGTGTACATTTTTTTATAAGTTTCTGAACGCTGTAGCCGTTTTTCCAGCGCCAGAAAACGCCGTTCAGCTTGAGGATACGTTTCTCCTAACACCTCGGGTGACTGCTTGAGTGGCATGGTGACACAGAACCTCCCGTCGCCGTTGCGCGTGGTGGTGCGAATGAAATGCTCCTCACAAGTCTTCTCCTCGTCAGTCAAAGCGTTCCGAGCCGTGGGCAACTCCTCAATCTCCCAGAACCGTCGTAACAATGAATCTATTGTATGCGTGAAGTTACACTGGATGTGGCCTTCAATGCGTGCGTTTATATTGATAGGACCTGATACTATCCAGCCTAATTTAGTATTTAGCAAGTAAGGTCCGTTATGCAACCTTATCTTACCCTTCGTAAGTAGATCCCAAAACTTATCGGCTCCTATTAGTATGTCGATGTTTTGAAAATCAAGAAATTGTGGATCGGCCAATTGTATATTATCTGGAATACAGAAACTTGCGCGATTTTCATATACAATTGGCATAGTAGCGGTTATTTGCGGTAAAACAAAACAACGTAAGTTGGTTGTGTAGGTATTAATGCGCGATTTTATCTGTACATCACAGAGTTGGGTACACTGTGTCACAAAATTACCCACACCTCGTATTTCGTGAGTTGACTGTACCAACGGTGCGCCTAATAGCTCAGAAAATGATTTCGCTATAAAGCATCTTTGACTGCCGTTGTCAAGTAGTGCGCGTGCGATGTGATAGTTATTTTTACTATCGGCTACTTCAACAAGAGCAGTTGATAACAAAACCGGTTTAATGAGCGATCGGTGTGTGCGTTGCGATGCACTGGTATGATAGTGTGCGTTGATAGACACGGCTGAGGTGGCCGCCGCGTGGCCTGAGGTACTTAGCGGGGCGGGGGTGCGAATGCAATCGTCGCTCGGAGGATGAATAATAGTATTGTGTTTTCTATTGCACCTCCGGCACGGACCTAACACGCATGACTGCACACCATGTCCCGCACGTAAACAATTCTCACATAGGTTATTATTTTTTATAAAATTTAATTTAGATTCATAATCGATCTCAAGAAACTTGACACAGGAATAAAGTGGATGATTCATTTTACACATTGAACATGCGAATTTCGATGTGTGTTGTGAGTTATTTGTTTTTTTATTATTGGTAGAAACATTACAGTGTACTTTGTTGTTAATACTAGAAGCGGTGACATGTTTTTTGTTAACTTCGTATTTATCGAGAGAACTCGTACTTTGTGACGCCTGCAATGTTTCCAGCATGTCAGCACGGTTTTTTAGAAATTGCAGTAAATCATCCAGTTTAATTTTAATTTCAGAATCGTTGCCCGTGAGACTATTTTTATATTGTTCCCACTCGCGTTCGGTAGTCCTATCGAGCTTCGAAACTAAAATGTAAATAATTAATGTATCCCAAGATGAAATAGGTTCACTGAGAATTTTTAATGAGCGTAAATTTTTAAGTGTAGTGTCAATTAATTTTCTAATAAATATGTGAGATTCCTTAGGCAAAGATTGCATTGAAAATAGTGCTTTAACATGATTGTGTATCAATAACCTGTTATTGTTGTAACGATTAAGAAGGAGTTCCCATGCCACTGAGTAGTTACTCGTTGTTAGTTCGAGCGCGTCTATAACTAACAATGCACTCCCTGATAATGATGATTTTAGGTAATGGAACTTTTGAATGTCACACAGGTCGTTCGAATTGTGAACGAGTGATATATAAGTATCCCTGAAGGCAAGCCAGTTATCATACGAACCGTCAAAAGCAGGCAAAGATATTGTAGGCAGTTTAATCGTGTTTATTGTTTTTTGCAAACCTGAGGAGCTCTGAGTGATCTCGCCACTGTTAAGTATGGACTCGGCCAGAGCCAGTGCACCGTAGTAACTATCCTCAAACTGATCTCGCTGCAATAGCTGATCGTCGAGATTCGATTCAAAGACTTTTGTTTCAATTTGGGTTTGAAGATCGTTAAATTCGGTGTACAGGCTCGTTGCTCCTTGAACACGTAACTTTAAATTAATTAAACAGGAAGCATTTAAAGTGCTTAAATTATCACTACAATTTTGAAGGTGGTTTGCGAACTTTGTGAGTCTAGCTTTGATAATTCCGCGTTTTTTTGTTAATTCACGAACAACTGGCTCGTTTTCTTCGTCACAAATGGGTCTAGTTGGAGATCTACTGCGCGATTTGTTCTCAACTACGGTATCTAGCCCCATTTTGGTTATAGTGAAAGCTGGAGTACTCACGTGCGGATTTTAAATCTGAAGAAAATACAGCTCGTACTAGCGGCGACAACAGCTGTTAGCGGTCACTGGGATAACTCATCACGGTCGTTCACTTTCGTCCAAGAAGAATGTCGATGTGCGTTTTCTCTTCTCCAATATGGTAGTATTTTCCAACGGTGCTGCTTCTCATAAATAATGTTTTGCGATGAAAGATCAATATGTTCGGCGACGAAGGACCAATATGTTTGAGCTAGGCGTTGATTCTACTTGCGGTATTTAGTTTTGGAGAGGAGACTTCTTGAATTGTGAATTTTTGTAATAAAAAACGATATAGCTTTTACGAACGACGTGTTATAATTCCTTTTTGGTACAAAATTCTATCAAAGTGGGTAGATGAAATGAGTGGTGACATTATAGTATAAGTCTTCGGTTCATAGGTGTCGCTGTGTGTAGGTTTCATACTGAACAGTAATTATTTTGGTTTATTATTTTGGTATTACCTTGCCTAGTTATTTTGGTTCCTATTTCATTATTTTCGACAAAACAATTCGGATATTTTCTAACAAATATACACAACGTCTTTATATACAAGCAAAGAGTTAGTAGTGTAAAATTGTATAGTAGATTCTAGTAGAAAATCGATATTTAAGAAAATTTGGTGAAAAATGTATGAATCCAGGCCAAAACAGAACGATTAGAAGGATTGATGGAAGGGGCTTCCCCATACTTCTATTAAGGTTTTGGAAAATAAACTTTATTGATTAACAACTAAGGTTGTTTTATCAAATTAGTTATGACACTTAAAACATTTTATACTTAGGTATACTCATGTAAGTTGTTGACTGTTATTGGTAAGTTTGTTTTATTACATTAACAGAAGTCTAGTCGTTTGTTTGACAATTGCGTGCGTTATTAAAATCGTGAAAAGCAAGCAAAAGCGATGCAGATTCTTTGTCTTCCAGTGTCGAACGCAAAATGCGAACGCATATTCTCGACAATAAACAGGATCAAAAGGGACGATCGCAATAGATTTTATAATCGAAACGTGCGGTCAATTTTACACCTCAAGGAGTGTGTAAGAGGCAAAAACTATACTCATTTTAAACCCGAATCATTCATGCTAGGTACAAGTTATGAAAAGTGATGCAACACTATATAAAAATGTAAAAAAAGTGGATGATATATATTGATATTAAAATATAAAAACATAATGTGTGCTGTTTATAAACTATTTTATCTAGAGCGACTTAAATATCATTAGTAGAATTTTGAATTAGATTTTGTTAGATTTTAGCAGTGTATTTGGTAGATTATCTGACGAAAAAGTGGTCACGCTGCGCGCTAGTGTCAAAACCAACCAATGGGATAATAGTGTTTTGACATGAGCACCCATTTTCGTATATTATGTATTATTTTATTCGTTTCGTTATTATTATTTGTATTCGTTATTAATGTATTCGTTATTATTTTATTGTATTGTTTTTCGAGGGAGTCCGGGGAAAATCTTTATTTTACCCAAATGTCCGGGGTTTTCGAAGTTTTTGTCCTGGGTCCGTAATTTAGATGGTGGCAGCCCTAAATATAATACGTATATAAACCACATTTTGTTTAAGATTAAAATGTTTAATTTAGAACTCCAAAAAAATAAATCTTATTAGATTTTTTTTTATTTATTTTAGGTTTTTTTATCTATTAACACAGTACAATCACTCTTATAATGATTATTTCCAATTTTCCAAAAGAAACTTCCAATTTAAAACGATAGTTTAGGAAATATCGTGCAATGGGATAAACATTGATCTAAGTATGATTGTAAATAAAAAAATAAAATTAAAAAAAAACTCACAAAAAGCAAACTCTATCGCCGATTACTTGACATGTTTCCGACTTCGCTAAAACACTGGTCGTTTTTTAGCCACGACCCCCGTTTACGCCAGCCCCAGTTTCCGAAGCAAACTTTCCCATTTTTTATTAGAAACTCCTCCTCACGTTTCGGTAATTTGTATAATATATCGATTATTATCGTTTACTTCGTATAGAAACAACGAGGATTTTTTCCTAAAGTTCGAAACAGTTCAAATACAATACGGGGGTCAGGGTATTTAATAGTGGATATTAAAATTAATGAGACGTGAAATCGATTAGCTGAATGCTTAGGCAAATTGACTATTAATATAAGAACAATTGCGATTAAAGTTAAGCCAAAGAACCATAAGCAGCCGGATTACTTCTTTATTGCTTACGAACTTTGTCGATTTACTGAGAAAAATGACTCAAGTTTTCTAGTTGTCGGATAAATGGGGATGATGTTGGGTCATCATAATCACGCAATTTATGGGAGAGTCATAACTCTGCTTAAGTATCGACACGTTACGGAGTTTTTATTGCCAACATTCCTTTTATATAGGTTTAGAACTGAAACAGTCTTATAACAAACAACTTGTATGCAACTAATTTATACTACATATAATATCAAAAAGCTGAAGAGTTTGTTTGTTTGGTTGGTTGAACGCGCTAATCTCAGGGACTACTCTTATTGCAATTGTCCATACTGGTTCGAATTGAAAAATTCTTTTTGTGTTATCGAGGATGGCTATAGGCTATATAACATTACGCTAAGACCAATAGGATCGGAGCTTCAACGAAAAATTCTGCAAAATCGGGAAAATTTATACCTTTTGAGAACTTCCGTTTCGTGCGCTGCGTAAACGGTTAGGTACTTAAAAATTACGTATGACGGAATTGTTAACCCTTTAAAAGTTAACCTCTGCTGGGCAATCTTAGAACCGAATATTATTTTTGGTCGTCGATAACATTCTTATTATTGATTTATATATATATATTTTAATGTTAAGATCGGCAGACAGGCTGACGGTCCACTTGATGGTAGGTGGCTACCGTCGCCTATAACACAAGCAACGCAAAAGCTGCTGCAAGTGCGCTGACGACTACAAATAGGATTAAGGATAAGGGATTGCAAAGGGATAGGGAAATGGGCTCTGGCAACCCTTACTTCACTCACTGAAATACAACAGCACATGTGCTGTTATTTCACGGTGGTCTTCTGTAAGGGGGTGATTACTGCCGCCAGACGGGCTGCCCAAATGACTGCGAAACGCAGTGTGCCCTGCCACTGCTATATGTGTTTTCGTTTATTTATAGGTTTAAATATTTGACAATTTTTAGCCATTTGTATATGCTGAAAAATTAACAGAAAATATAGGAAACTAAATGTCACTGTCTAATCACTGTAGAAAGAAGATGTGGTAGTATAAAATGTACCTGTTATGGTAAATACAGCATATTTATTTTATCTCTATATAGAAAGTGGCAGTTCCTTATCTATTTTGTTACAGAACAGCCTGCGAGACTAAAAAAATATATAAAATAAAAGACTGGGAAAAGAAAAGAACAAATTTATTAAAAAAAAGGAAGGGTGGAGTTGGTGAACGGGGGTGTAAGTGTAGGTGGTGTGGAGAGTTAGGGACTACAGTGGATGAAATAAGTAAATTAAGCTATGCTACCCCAAGAGGGTCTCCTGCTGGATGCTCTATTCCGTAGCGGCTCCGTAGGATAGCAGCCGGAACGGAGGTAGACCGGCAGGAACAGCAGCCAGGAACGGTGGTAGGCCGGCAGGAACAGCAGCCTGGAACGGTGGTAGGCCGGCAGCGGCCCGGTAGGAACAGTAGCCGAAGAGGAAGTAGGCCGGCAGCGGCCTGTAGAAACGGTAGCCGGAGCGGTGGTAGGCCGGCAGCGGCCCTGGAGGAACAGTGACTGCAGCTGTGGTAGGCCGGCAGCGGCCCCGGAGGAACAGTGACTGCAGCTGTGATAGGCCGGCAGCGGCCCCGGAGGAACAGTGACTGCAGCTGTGATAGGCCGGCAGCGGCCCTGAAGGAACAGTGACTGCAGCTGTGGTAGGCCGGCAGCGGCCCTGGAGGAACAGTGACTGCAGCTGTGGTAGGCCGGCAGTGGCCCTGGAGGAACTGCAGCCGGAGCGGTGGTAGGCCGGCAGCGGTCCTAGTAGGGACAGCAGCCGGTACGGTGGTCGGCCGGCAGCAGCCCAGAAGCAACAGCAGCACCCGATGAATGAGAGTACAGAGGTACTCGAGGTCAGACACCGTAGGAGAGGAGCAGACACCGTAATAAATATATATATGCTTTCAGCTTAGAGGCTGATTCTCCAATGCCCTAACCATCGCCGATATCTATTAAGAAACCTCTGTAGAATGAATCCGTTCTTTTAAAATAAAATTTGGAATTTTGAATTTTTATATTCAAGCGGCCAGGTATTAGACCTCTTCTAAGGAGTTTATACCCGAAAATCTGACGTCATGGTCTGAAAACGGGTGCAAAGTTACTACGGCAACGATGTAAATAAACATAAAAGAAATGTCACAAAAATACATTTTTGTGAATATTTAACAATGTGCTTGGAAATATAACTAAATGTAATTAGTAATTTATAGAAAATGAAAAAGGGCATGTACTCACGTGGTACCCCTATGTCTAATACGTATATTTACAATAGAAAATGTAATTGAAGGTGAGCCATACAAACGAAAAACTCAAAGAAAAACCAGAAAATAATAAATACTAATCCTGTAACTAATACAATAACTTCTTATAGGAATAAGCTTTCCTACGAAAGCATAGAAGGGTCAATTTTCAAAGAATTATGACATAATGAAGGTCAGAGAAAATGTTAATGAAAAACTCAAAGATCAATAACAACGGAAAGAGAAGAAGAAGGTGGATTATCAACCTATTATACTGTTAGTACCAATATTATAAGTGAACACAAAGTAGATATATAAATATTGATACGAATATTATAGTTAATATACATATTCCACTACTGATAGAAATATTAATACTACATTTTTCCCCACGTTCCAAAGAAAAAAAAAAATGAAGAATATTACTAATAAGATTTAAATTTTTTTTTTTTTTTTTTTTTCAATAGGTCCGTAAAGACTCAACCTAGCCTATCATTCATCACTAACACTTCTCACATACTTCAAATTCATGCTAATCTCATATGCATACTAGTTTCATACTATAAGGGTGGAGTTCACATTCAATGACTGCCACTCTATAGGTTGGACTTAAAAATGATTATAAGGCTTATTTAGAAAGAGTTATCAACCGCTCTTATATGGAAAAATTAATCTATAAAAGCATTATATCTATATATATGTATATTAGAATTGATAGTATGGCTTTTTTTTGAGGAGTTATCAACCGCTCCTATTAGATTAAGAGATAATATACATATATATAAATAGTAAGTAAAGTCCCTAGCCACGAGACTGAAGCGATCTTGTAGAGATCAAAGTAAGCTTAGTGCTGCAGAGCACAAGGCTAAAGAACACTGATCTTGTAGAGATCAAAGTAAGCTTAGTGCGGTAGAGCACAAGGCTAAAGAACACTGATCTTGTAGAGATCAAAGTAAGCTTAGTGCGGTAGAGCACAAGGCTAAAGAACACTGATCTTGTAGAGATCAAAGTAAGCTTAGTGCGGTAGAGCACAAGGCTAAAGAACATTGATATTGTAGTGTTCAGAAGTTAAAAAATTCTAAAAAATATTTTTCATTTCAGGTATGAAAAATGTAGTAAATATTACTATGAAGACTAAGAAAGAGAGTAACAATTGAAATTACGAACTAAGTAAGAAATAGATACGACATATGAAGACAAGATAATAAAATAAAGTACTAGCTACAATATGTTTAAACAAAATATGCTAAATAATATATTTAAGATAACTTATAATACATTAATATTTTATACTTTAAAGTCTTTAATATGCCATTTGCCTCTCGAACCATTAGGATCCTCAAGAATATAGACCAAAGGTGACAGTTTTTCAACAATTTTACATTTTATAAATTTATAAGTCAACTTGGCACTATAATAGTTACCTGCGTTGCTTAACGCATAGTTTTTTCGCCAGATAGTATCCCCAACATTGAATTCCTTTAAGTTTCTACGCAGGTTATAACGTGAACTATTCTTAACATGAGCTAGGTATAATTTTTGTTGAACTTTATCAAAAATTGAAGATAGGAATCCGATATTCTTAGCATAAATGTCCCGTGGTAAAAATACAAATTCATCGATATTCTGTGTAGGTGTATATATCGATCCACAAGGTATAGTTTCCCTTCCAAAAACTAAGAATGATGGAGAATAACCCGTTACTATATGGACTGAACTATTCATTGCTAATTGTATTTTCGGAAGATAAATATCCCAAGATCTGTGATCTTCGCCAACTAATGAAGCTAATGCCGTAATTATCGTTCTGTTAAACCGTTCAGTAGGATTCACATGAGGACTATAATAAGCTGTATGGAAAATAAATGGAATTTTATATCTATTTAAAAAGTTTAAATATTCTCGAGATTGGAATTGTGGACCGTTATCCATAATGATAGATTGTGGAACGCCGTAGACTAAAAATACCGAATTTTCTAGTATATTAATTATATTCGATGAAGTAGCACGTTTTAATGGAAAAATTAATGTGTATTTAGAAAAATTACAATTTATTACCAATATGTATTGATTGCGTCTCCTAGTCAAAGGAAGTGGACCCATTAAGTCCAAAGAAATAGATTGGAATGGTCTCGAGCATATTTTAGGTTTACCCATGAGACCATATGGAGAATGATTGGAATGTTTATAAGATAAACAGTTTTCACATTTGGAAATAAAGCACGCAACATCTTTAAATATGCCAGGCCAATAATATCTCAACGATAGTTTTTTAAAAGTTTTAAAAATCCCTAAATGTGGTTCTTCAGTGGAACCATGGTAGGATTCAATAAGAGCGTTTCTGATTGAAGGTAAAGGAACCTTTTTCCAACTAAAATCATTATTTAGATCTTGAGACGAGTGAATACACCGATAGAGTTCATTATCCTTAATAGTATAATTAGGATAAGCATCTGGATTGTCTCTGCAATCTGAAAACATTTTATTATATTTTTCTAAATTGTTATCAACTGAATCATTATTAATTGTTATAGGGTTAACACCCTGAAGAAGATTTTCTTCTGGTTTAGATCTTGATAACAAATCTGGAACCACATTGTCTTTGCCTCTCTTATGTTTCAGATTAAAGTTAAAGCAGGATAGACGTAGTGCCCAACGGGCTAGTCTGCCCGAAGGATTCGACAGGTTAAGGAACCACTTTAATGCAGCATGATCCGTATATATAGTAAATTCCTTCCCGTTATCTAAGTAGCAACGCCAATGTTCTAAAGCAGTTATTACAGCCAGGGTTTCTCTTTCCGTTGTAGAATAGTTAGATTGGTTACTACTCAAGGCTTTGCTCATATAAGCAATTACCACTTCACGGTCATTCTGACACTGCGTGAGCATAGCACCTATACCATAATTAGAAGCATCACAGTGTACTGAAAAAGGAAGACTGAAGTCAGGACACGCTAGAACAGGGGCTGTCACTAATGCTTCTTTTAGTTTTTTGAAAGCAGATTCAGCTTCTTGATTCCAACTGAACTTTGGAGCATTCTTCCCAGAACAAGTGAGTCTATTCAGTGGAGTAGCAATAGTGCTAAAGTTTGGAATAAATCTACGGAACCAACTACAGGTACCGATGAATCTCCTCACTTCTTTTCTACAAGTAGGTGGTGGAAATTCTAAAATAGCTTTAATTTTCTCTGGATCTGCTCGTAAACCATATTCGTCTACAACAAAACCCAGATATTTTAATTCTTTCCTGAAGAATTTACTCTTTTCAAAATTTATCGTAAGTTTTGCAAGTGCCAACTTCTCGTAAACTTTCAACAGTAATGCAATATGTTCTTCATATGTGTCACTAATGACAATTATATCATCTAAATAACAGAAAACCTTGTTGTCAAAATCGGGATTAAATAACATATCCATCAATCTTTGTTGGGTGGCAGGAGAATTGGTTAGTCCGAAGGGCATGACCTTAAATCTGTACATTCCCCGACCAGGTACATAAAAAGCTGTTTTGTCCTTATCACCTGGATTGAGAGGTATCTCCCAGAAGGCTTTAGCAATGTCAATACTTGACAGGTATTTTGCATTCTTAAGATTGTCCAGAATTTCGTTAATAAGAGGAAGGTTGTAAGCATCTTTTTTAGTCACAGCATTAAGTTTTCTGCTATCTACACAGAAACGCCATTCTCCGTTCTTTTTAGGTGTAATTAGTACTGGTGATAACCAAGGACCTTCACTTTTTTCAATGATATCCCATTCTAACATCTTATCAACTTCGTTAATAAGTGCTTTTGACTTTTCAGGAGATAATCTATAGCATCTTTGTCTGATCGGGAGGGAGTCACCCGTATCGATCTTATGTGTGATGAGATGGGTACGGCCAAGCACACCTCTTTCCTCAAACGAAATTTCTTTGAAACGTTTTATTAGATCATCAGCAATATCCTTCTGAGTCAAAGTTAGATGATCATAAGATAACACCTTACTACCTTCAGTAACAGTGTTTAGACACTCACAGTTTAAAGGAGATAGTACTTTCGGTAAAAGATTAAATATTTTCCAAAAGTCAATACCTAAGATTAAAGGAAGTGAAATTTCAGGAAAGACAAAAGTTTTAATTAGACGAGTTTCATTATTGAAACCCATTGGTAACATAAAATAACCAATAGATTTAATCTGTTGATTATTGGCTGTAGAGATTGTTATTAAATCTGACTTAAAAAGTGTGAAACCTAATTTACTGATTTTTAAATGAGAATTATTTCCGAGAATAGTCAATGAACTTCCCGAATCTAGAAGACCTGCCATAATTAAATTATTAATTTTAACCTTAATAAAAGGGCGGTCTGAAATTTTTTCACATGAATAATCAGTTGAAGAAATTTTATAAGAATTAAAATAATTTTTTAAAGTTTGTAACCAATTATTCCAATCACTTATTTCAAATTTTGAACTACTTTTTAAGTCATTATTTAGTTTTTTGAGCTTTTATCAACCTTGATATTAGTACAATTAGGGCAATTATTACTTTTAAAGTCTTTTAAACCACACTTAAAGCATATATCAAAGTGTGGTTGAGTGCAAGTATTAAGGCTATGTCCATGTTTACGACAACGGACACAAAAGACATTCCTCTGAGTTATACTATAAACTTTAGGAATAGCCTTGAAGTGGTTAAATTTATTACTTGTACTCGATGATGGAATAGATGAAGGAAGATCAGGTTTCTTGGATATAGAAGCTTGAGGATTCCCGAAAGAAGTGGTGTAGTTTTTATTTGTTCCTGTATTATTTTTGTACATAAATTCCGCATTAATATCATTTTGTTGAAGATTCGGTTCTGTAAATTGTTTATCTCTGTCCAAAAATTTTTCATATTTCTGACAAGTATCAATAAGAGAATCAATTGAGTCAATTTCTTTCACTGCCACAAATACTGAGTAGCATGGTCTAATGTTCCTTAAAATTATTTCCAATTTCTCTGCTTCATCCAATTTTTTTGTAAGTCGAGAGAACATGCCATGCATAATAGATATATATACAATTATTGTTTCATCTTTACCTTGAGTACGATTTCTAATAGATTCTAAAAGTTTGTAATCATAATCGAACACTGAAAAGTCTTTGATCAGAAGAATAGATAATTCATCCCAAGTTATGTTAGGATTCCGACTTAGTTGTAATCGAAACCAGTGCAATGCATTATCACTAAAAATCTCAAAACCTTGTGAAATTAGCATACTTTTTTCTATGCCTCTTGTTATTCGAAGTTCTTCCAGTCTCTGAAGGAAAGACCTTGGGCAAGATTTTCCATTAAAATTAACTTTCTTTAATTCCTTATAAATATTTGGATTTAAAGCAACTGGATTTATTTGTGTCATATTTGTACAATGATCTCGTACTTCTTGACTTTCCTTTTCAGCATTTAGAGAGTTTACTTCTAAAGGTTCTGAAATGGCATCAGTGAAAGGCATCGATGAGATAGTATTAGCTTCTGTATTAAATAACTCTGATTTGTTTTGAAGCTTATAGAATTCTTCCTTTAGTTTTTCGTAGTCCACAGCTAATTCTGGATTAAGATCAAGGTCAATTCTCTCTAATCGAAAGTATAAATGATTCAAATAAGTTTGAATCAGTCTTAGATATTTATTTAGTCCATCTAAAAAATTTTTAATTTTTAGATCTAAATATTTTAAGGTGACCTCAATCTGACGTAGATCTTCTTCAATAGGTATTGGAGAAGTTATGATATTCTCTGAAGGAATTGCCTCAGCAAGTCGAATGACTTGAGCTCTTAAAGAAATAACAGTAGTAGCAGGTTCCACAAGTCTGATCTTTGCTTCATACTCAAGTTCAACTTTATTTAGCAACTCAAATTTAATAATTCTAGCCATATTTAAAGTTTCAAAATTATCAATCAAATAAGATCAAGAGAGCAAATCGCAATTAAATTTCAAGAAATAAGTTCAAGTTTAAAATTAAAACAATAAATCAATATTTATTATTAAAGTAATGACGACTAGCTAAGTATATTCAAATTATCTATTAGATAATTAAACTAAGACTACGTTTAATAAAATTAATATATTTAGTTTTAAAAGAGAAAAATAATATTCAACTATTCTATAACTAATGAATAAAAGAAATTATTTATAATGAAGTGTAATAATAAGTCAAAATAATGTCACAAAAGTTGAAAAATTATAAAGATAAACCCATAGGCTTGAACACAATGAGAAATATCACTACCAAATGTTCATGAGTTAACACTACTAGAAGTGTCTTAATATAATATCGCAGAGTTAGTCACTACAAAAAGTGACTTAATAGAATTTCGAATAGTTAGTCACTACAAGCAGTGTCTTAATAGAATTTAGAAAAATTAACAAAATATATTTGTACCATTTGGTACTTAAATAACAGAGGACATATCACAGGCTATCAGATAAACTATTAGAGAACGGAATTAAACACTAGAAGAAGTGTAGTTTTAGAATTTAGAGGGTTTATGTATACCAATAGTACATTGGTGTGAAAAATAAATAATAAACAAGAAGCTCAGGGAGTCAAGGGAGTCGATTCTATAGTTGGGCGCCAATTTGTTACAGAACAGCCTGCGAGACTAAAAAAATATATAAAATAAAAGACTGGGAAAAGAAAAGAACAAATTTATTAAAAAAAAGGAAGGGTGGAGTTGGTGAACGGGGGTGTAAGTGTAGGTGGTGTGGAGAGTTAGGGACTACAGTGGATGAAATAAGTAAATTAAGCTATGCTACCCCAAGAGGGTCTCCTGCTGGATGCTCTATTCCGTAGCGGCTCCGTAGGATAGCAGCCGGAACGGAGGTAGACCGGCAGGAACAGCAGCCAGGAACGGTGGTAGGCCGGCAGGAACAGCAGCCTGGAACGGTGGTAGGCCGGCAGCGGCCCGGTAGGAACAGTAGCCGAAGAGGAAGTAGGCCGGCAGCGGCCTGTAGAAACGGTAGCCGGAGCGGTGGTAGGCCGGCAGCGGCCCTGGAGGAACAGTGACTGCAGCTGTGGTAGGCCGGCAGCGGCCCCGGAGGAACAGTGACTGCAGCTGTGATAGGCCGGCAGCGGCCCCGGAGGAACAGTGACTGCAGCTGTGATAGGCCGGCAGCGGCCCTGAAGGAACAGTGACTGCAGCTGTGGTAGGCCGGCAGCGGCCCTGGAGGAACAGTGACTGCAGCTGTGGTAGGCCGGCAGTGGCCCTGGAGGAACTGCAGCCGGAGCGGTGGTAGGCCGGCAGCGGTCCTAGTAGGGACAGCAGCCGGTACGGTGGTCGGCCGGCAGCAGCCCAGAAGCAACAGCAGCACCCGATGAATGAGAGTACAGAGGTACTCGAGGTCAGACACCGTAGGAGAGGAGCAGACACCGTAATAAATATATATATGCTTTCAGCTTAGAGGCTGATTCTCCAATGCCCTAACCATCGCCGATATCTATTAAGAAACCTCTGTAGAATGAATCCGTTCTTTTAAAATAAAATTTGGAATTTTGAATTTTTATATTCAAGCGGCCAGGTATTAGACCTCTTCTAAGGAGTTTATACCCGAAAATCTGACGTCATGGTCTGAAAACGGGTGCAAAGTTACTACGGCAACGATGTAAATAAACATAAAAGAAATGTCACAAAAATACATTTTTGTGAATATTTAACAATGTGCTTGGAAATATAACTAAATGTAATTAGTAATTTATAGAAAATGAAAAAGGGCATGTACTCACGTGGTACCCCTATGTCTAATACGTATATTTACAATAGAAAATGTAATTGAAGGTGAGCCATACAAACGAGAAACTCAAAGAAAAACCAGAAAATAATAAATACTAATCCTGTAACTAATACAATAACTTCTTATAGGAATAAGCTTTCCTACGAAAGCATAGAAGGGTCAATTTTCAAAGAATTATGACATAATGAAGGTCAGAGAAAATGTTAATGAAAAACTCAAAGATCAATAACAACGGAAAGAGAAGAAGAAGGTGGATTATCAACCTATTATACTGTTAGTACCAATATTATAAGTGAACACAAAGTAGATATATAAATATTGATACAAATATTATAGTTAATATACATATTCCACTACTGATAGAAATATTAATACTACAATTTATAATATTAAATAGTGTTACTGAACTATTAAATCGACTGAATTTACGAAATATCTGAAACATAAAAGCTGTTCCTTCATCAACAGTTGAAAATGGATGTTGGAGAGCATAATACTACATGAATAGTATGGGAATGATTCAAATGATGTAATCATGCTTATACTGCTTCCGTAATTTGTTGCTCATATGTCCCCTTCGCAAATTTGATATGTGTTTGAAATTTAAAAAAACGTAATTAGAATTAAAAAAGCAAAATTTTTATTCCAAAATGGCTTTTTGTGTACAGAAATACGTAAGTAATATCGTCATTGTCAAACAAAAATCTGCTATGTGAACTTTTTTGAGATTCCATCATTTTGACTTTGTGATCTTGTGATCTTTGTGAATCTGCCTTATTTATCGTATAAAAAACTGCTAAGTAGGTACTTATGAGCACTATTTGTCGAACTACGACCTCGTGCTCTGCTAGAATCTTTTATGTACAAAATTTACCCTATTATCAATATAATATATAAATTATTAAATTTTCATGTTTAAAGCACCAATAAGTTTAAGTATAGGTGTCCAAAGTTTCAAATAAAATACTTTTTTTTAAATATAAAAATAAATCATGTAAAATTTTTCAAGAAAACCTTTACTGCCAATATTTCAAAAGTATACTTTTTGCACATAGCACAGATTTTGGTTTGACAACGACGAAATATTAATTAAACTACTTTTGGTCACATACTGTTTTCAACCATAATGACTAAGTTTGTCGTTAAGTCCTAACTACTAAATCAATGGGTTGATTTATTTAATGGAAAACTGGGAAATCAAACCGTTTTTATTTGGCTTATTGTTGGATATCACCTCTATGCTTTGGTACCTACTAGAGAGCTGGCTGTACATAATATGTTGACGGCCCGTTGGATGAGTGGCAAGGATGCTTGCCTAACGTCTCAGGGGCCCCGGGTTCGATTCTCGGCGGGGTCAAGTTTGGAAATTTTAAAGTAATTTTCAAAATTGACTCTGGTCTGGATTTGAAAAGTAGTGGTAGGGCACACTGCGTTTCGCAGTCATTTGGGCAGCCCGCCTGGCGGCAGTGACCACCCCCTTACAGAAGACCACCGTGAAATAACAGCATATACGTGCTGTTGTGTTTCGGTGAGTGAGTAAGGGATGCCAGAGCCCATTTCCTTATCCCCTCCTAATGCCTTATCCTTAATCCTACTGTAGTCGGCAGCGCACTTGCAGCACCTGTAGCGTTGCTTGTGTTATAGGCGACGGTAGTCACCTACCATCAAGTGGACCGTCAGCCTGTCTGTCGACTTAACATAAAAAAAATAAAAATAAAATAAAAACAATTAGAAGTGTGAAGTAAGTATCGTACCAACTTCTAAGCTGTACATACTCATATAGTCCTTCTCATGTATATATTGTAAATATACTGTTACAAAGCATAACTGCTTCTTTCTTCTACCACTGCAACCAATAACCCTACACTTATAATGAATTTCGGCCTTAGTTCTTGGTCTGGTCTCGTAGTAGGTACCTACCAATAATAACAAGTTTATTTTGATGTATAGTAGAATCAGAATTATCATTTAATTATTATTTTCTAATTAGTTTTCAAAATGTAACATATCTGACTGTATGAACTGGCTTAGTAACCACTTTGATGTTTAGTTTAAACCTGCGCTTACCGATCGATTGTACATTAATGAACGATGTCAAATGACTGTGTACACGGTTCAAGTTATGTTCAAACAGCAAATTAAGTAGGTACAACATATATAATAATTATTAAGTGTATAAGTGAACATTGCATACATACAATATTATACTAATTAACCGTTCTAATATTGACACACTGTTTGCTAATGCTGTAATGATATTTTAATTCATGTTCAGGTGGTTATATGTAGACAATATACAATATTCAATTGGTAATTAGTTTGGATGAAATAATTTTTTTTTCTAAAATTATTGTTTGAGAGATAGTCTAGCTAGAGTAATTAATTCCAAAGACTATCTTGAATAGACTAGAAAGAAACCCTTTATAAAAAATTGACTGTCATGACATAAAATGTGTTTTTCATGAGTAGACAACTTATCAATTTGTCTACTACGACATTAGGCATTTTGTTTATAATATACAAGTAAAGTTAATTACATGTTCAAAAATACAAATTAATCACTAATAAAAGTAAAATAAACTAAAACTGTCAGATTTTTTATGCTAAGATCGGCAGACAGGCTGACGGTCCATCGATGGGTACCGCCGCCTATAATACAAGCAAAACGCCACAGCTGCTGCAAGTGCACTGCCAACTACAGTAGGATTAAGGATAAGGAATCGGATAGGAAAAAGGGGTCCTGGTATCCCTTATTCATTCACTGAAACACAACAGCACACGTGCTGTTATTTCACGGTAGTCTTCTGTAAGGGGATGGTTACTGCCGCCAAATGACGGGTTGGCGGCAGTAACCATCCCATGACAATAAGGTGATGCTGTGTGTATGGTGGGATTGGAAGGGCATTGTTCATTATGAGCTTTTACCGCCGGGCAGAACCATCGATTCAGATCTCTACTCCAACAACTGATGAGATTAAAGCAAGAAGTTAAGAGAAAGAGGCCGGAATTGATCAATAGAAAGGGTGTGGTCTTTCATTAAGACAACGTTAGACCACACACATCTTTAGTCACTCAGCAAAAATTAAGAGAGTTTGGCTGGAAGGTGTTAATGCATCCGCCATATAGCCCTTATTTTGCACTTTCAGATTTCCACCTGTTTCGGTTTCTTCAGAATTCTTTAGGCAGTGTCAGGTTAACATCCAGAGAGGACTGCTAAATCTACTTCTCGCGTTATTTTGATCAGAAGTCCCAAATTCTCTACAGCAACGGGATCATGTCACTACCTGCAAGATGGTGAAGTCATCCAACAAAATGGCACATATATACTGTAATTAAATATAAATAAATTTTGAAAAAAAAATATGTCTTGAATTTTCATATAAAATGCGAAGAAACTTTTTCCCCGACTTATTATGAGAGATTTTTCGTACCAAGCATCATCAAATGTCCACGAGTGTTTTCTATAAATTTGTGGTCTCCTTATAACAAGTGCTGTTAATGTTACAGTTATTTCTGCATTTTGAAAGTGAAGATATCGTATAGTATTTCATTTTGAAAGAGTATAAATTTTGAATGAGGCTGCTTATTAAATTACTAGATGATAAAATATCAGGCCGTCGTTGCATAATTGTGAAAAAAAATTCTGATAAAGCTTTATGAGGAATCACCGTAAGTTTCAACCTTCAAGAGACAAATTTACAAAGTAAATTTTTTTCTACATTAAGAAAAAGGTCTGTCGGGAATGATCTTCCCGACTCGAGTTTGGTAATCTAATTTATGAAACAATATCTTAATAATCATAATCTGTCTTTATTCAAAGAGGAAAAAGAAGATAAAAAAGCATTTTAATTCTTAACAAAAAAGGGTACATTGCTTAAGGAAATTTATTTATTGAAGTAATTTTGTAATATCTTGAAGACATTGTTATTCAAAGTAGGCATAGGAAATATATTTTGACTTTGGCCAGTTACATAAGCGATATAAGCAAGTGAATGTGCCAATAATCATAATCACTTACAACCAATTGAAACGCGTTGCCTTTTAATTCGTTGTAAGTGATTATGGTTTATTACATCGTCTTTTATGGGAGAAAAAAAATATTATAAGTAACTGTAACTTATAGAACAGTAAAATTCACATTTTTACTATTATTCCATGGACCCCCTTACAGAAGACCACCGTGAAATAACAGCATATACGTGCTGTTGTGTTTCGGTGAATGAGTAAGGGATGCCAGAGCCCATTTCCTTATCCCCTCCTAATCCCTTATCCTTAATCCTACTGTACTCGGCAGCGCACTTGCAGCACCTGTAGCGTTGCTTGTGTTATAGGCGACGGTAGCCACCTACCATCAAGTGGACCGTCAGCCTGTCTGCCGACCTGACATAAAAAAAAAAAATGGAAAGTCATCTTAATTGTGAGTAAAATGTTTATAGTATAGGTACTTAACGCTTAAACTCTAACCAACTATCAATGTGGTTGATAGTTTTAGACATTAAATCAATTGATTAGGGATTACCCATTCTCTTAAATTGTAATCTATAAAACATTTAGTTTCAGACACAAACTAGTTTCCGCCCGCAACTTCGTCTGTGTCTCCATTCGTAGGTCGGGGTGTGGTAACCCCCGAAGACCCTCTATGACATGCCGCCCCTCCTAGCCCTTGTGGTTTCCGAGATCCCATCGCCGACTTTTTACCAGGTTGGCATACCGAGGATTCGGGATTTTTCGGTACTCAATAGAGAACCCCCTCTACGACTGGCTATAAAGGGGAAACCCCCCCAGCACTTCTATGAGAACATTCATGTCAGTCACTGGACGTCCTACGGCTGAGATTGCCGAGAACATATTTGTAGACGTTTACATTTACTTCTTTTGTACTGGATTCAGTTATTTGTGTGGTTTTTCGTTGATTATAAATTGATCCTACGATATAGGTTCTACTGTTTATCTTTTGTTAGAATCTAAACGTGAAATGAATGGTTAACTTTGCCAATTGCCAATTTTGCCAACGCAACTGTTTAACTTAATATTGTCACTAAAAAGAAATATGAAAAACTTGCAATAGGCATGATGACAGTATTAAAGAATCAAAGAATAATCAAGAAGAATCAAGAAGAATCAAGAAGAATTTTGGGGAAAAATATATCTTGAAAGGAATCTAAAAAAAAATTAAATTTTTTTTTGTATTAAAATTAAGATTAATAAGATTTTCAATAAAATAGAAGTATAAATAACTGCAATCCGCTTTGTTAACTGAAACACCAATCAGTGGCTCTAGCATGAGTTTACGATACTACACTCGCTAGCGAGAGCGTAAAACATTTATATGGAAAATTGATAATTTGACATTGACAGTTCAAGATTTCCCATAGAAAAGTTTTACGTTCTCGCTAGCGAGTGTAGTATTGGTGTAGTATCGTAAACTCATACTAGAGCCTCTGAGCGAATGATGTCACGCTCAGGTAAGTGCCATCGTGTTGCTTGACTTTACTTTGACAGAATGAAAAATCTGATGAGATGTCGGTGACGTCACGGTTCATCAGACGCGACGCCATGACACCTAAGAGCTCAAAATAGATTTAAAAACATTCAATAATTCGCGTTGAAATTTAGTTTTTTGCTGAAATATTGTTTTTTTTTCGGATATAGTAGACGTGTATCTACATTATGGAAGGGAATTACAAAATCTGTCATCATGCCTATTGCTGAAAACCGATAATAATCAGCAGTCAAGATGACGCCTTTGTCATTATATTTTTATAAACACCGTGCGCAATCTCCTACGACCAAAGCGTTCCAACTCAAAACGTTCATTGTCATTCGCTACAGGGAATCGGTTTTCAGCAATAGGCATGATGACAGATTTTGAAATTCCTTTAGCATTTAGCTGGATAAGTGACTTAAAGCTTATAATTAGTTAATTTAAAGAACCCTCTTGGTCAACAGGGATGTAAATCATATTTACATAACGAAATCACAGTAAAATGTGGACCTACTTTCTAAAAACAGGTATAATGAAAAAGTATTATATAAATAGGCCATATTTTTATCCGAGGTCTGATCTGTATCTAAGTTGAATATGAATTATTGAAATAAATCTATGATTTTTTTAAGTTGTCAGTGTTTCTTGTAGAGAATTTTTTCCTTTATGATATGAAAGACAAGCCTAAGTATATTAAATGAGATTTCATTTTTAAAAAGGTCTGTGTAATTTCAAAAGGAATAATACAAAGATCAAGGTAAAATTAGATAGGGAATAAGATATAAGAATGGCTACCATTATACCTCACTATCACACCGTATACCTAGGTATCGGTTTACCTCTAATAGGGTGGTTACTGCCACCAAAAGTTAGAAGTTTATTACTACCAAAACGCAGTTCTCCTGCATAATTAAATGTCATATAATTAAAATTTAATTAATACCCTGTAACATTTTTACAAAATTCGACGAAACTAATTAAAGCACTAGTCATTTTCCCTTCGTCTAAAGCAAACTTAATTTTAATAATTACCCTCACTTTGAGTGACGTTAAAAATGTGTTTAAATATTCTAACGGTCCTAAATTGCTATTTTCAAGAGTCGTTCCGAAAAGTTCGTGGTTTATCTTCTATCTGCTTAATTGGATCCCTCCGAAATTGACTCGCAATAATATTAGATTATACTAAATCATTGCGTACTTATTTTAAGTGGGACATTAAGTGGGCTATAATAAAGCCAATTTATTGCCCGAAAAACGAAATACATAATTTAATATATGGCTACCGTAGCCAATTCGGATACTTTTTTTTTATTTGCAATTAAAATAAAAGTCACCTTTCGAAAGGTCACCTTTCGAAGATGTTAAAAAAGAAACAATATTTGTCATTTTGTCATAATTTTTTTCCTAAGCGAATATAATTTTCAAGATATAACTATCATTGATTTAACTTGTACGACCATTTAAATAATAAGTCTGGCGGCAGTAATCACCACCTTACAGAAGACTACCGTGAAATAACAGCACGTGTGCTGTTGTGTTTCGGTGAGAGAGTAAGGGATGCTAGAGCTCATTTCCCTATCTCCTTCTAATCCCTTATATTTTATCCTACTGTACTCGGCAGAGCACTCGTAGCAGCCGTCGTGTTGCTTGTGTAATAGGCGACGGTAGCCACCTACCATCAAGTGGACCGTCAGCCAGTCTGTCGGCAGGCAGAATGTTGCAATATTTTTATCATGTTTAAATTCGAATTAAACTAAATTCTTTGACTAAATTCCTTACAAAGGAAGATGTTAGCCCAACCAATATTAAACAAAGATTGAATAACATGCGCGGTACATATACATTTTGCATAATGATTTTAAAAGTTCATTTCTCTGTTATTGGCGTTGCATAACCGAATCCGGAATTAAGCGAAATGAGGACTGCAATAATTTACAATTTGGCCCGGCTTGTGAACCGAAAATCGTGTATTTGTATGCAGACCACGAGATATATATGGAAATTTATTTCACCGACCCGGTGTAAAACTTTCACGAGCCCGAAATCATATTTAAAGCAGCAAACCTCGGCACTAGTGTCGAGAAGAGATACTATTTAGTAGGATTATGGAAGTATTCAGGCAAATACCCCGATATAGCCTGACTGTATTCCTCGATTCACGGCGGAAAACTCTGAGTGCTTCACAACAAATTTAGGTTTTTGTGTTCGTTTGTCGCCGCAAAATTTACTCCTTTTACCTCTTTTACATGGTTTTAAAATGTGAATTGTGCTAGCAAAATATAAATGGTAAAAGGGGTATTAAGTTTTTAGATATGAAGAACCACTCATCCAACGAGCCCGTTCTAGGGTGCTCTGTTCTAGGGTTCCCGGGTTCGATTCCCGGCAGGGTCAACTTTGAAAAATTACTTTTCAAGTTTGGCTCTGGTCTGGATCTGGAAAGTAGTAGCAGGGCACACTGCATTTCGCAGTCATTTGGGCAGCCCGTCTGGCGGCAGTAACCCCCTTACAGAAGACCACCGTGAATTAACAGCACGTGCGCTGTTGTGTTTTGGTGAGTGAGTAAGGGATGCCAGAGCCCATTTCCCTATCCCCCTCCTAATCCCTTATCCTTAATCCTACTGTAGTCGGCAGCGCACTTGCAGCAGCTTTGGCCTTGCTTGTGTTATAGGCGATGGTAGTCACCTACCATCAAGTGGACCGTCAGCCTGTCTGCCGATCTTAACATAAAAAAAGTAATTTTTCGACTGAACGACACTCTTTTATCTGACCACTCTGATATCTACACGCATGGTACCTTGTTTAATGTCGCAATATTGGAAATATTGTTATAAATGCTTATCTGTAGATACGGAATACTGTATTAATTTGTTTTTCATTAAGTACAGTTTTGCGCTTTGATATGACACCCAGGAACTTTTTTAATATACATGACACGAACTGCTTAATGCTCAGACTGCGAACGAAACTTTTTTAATAAATATTTTCATTCATTTTCCATGTTCGTACAAATGACGACAAAATATAAACTTTTAATAAATTAAAACTTTCAACTCCAACTTTTACGAAAATGTATAAAACAGAACCAAAATCTCTGTGGAATATACGTATGTAAGAAGGAGTCGAGATTGCTGTAGACGCCTCCGCGGGATAAGCTGGAGGTGAGCCTGCTTGCAGGCTCCTCTTTTCCACTGAACACTTTGGGCATTCTACTAAACTAAACTTCAATAATGCGGGGTCAGGCTTAATGTGAACACCTACGTCTGGGCGCCGGTCCAGCGTAGTGGGAACTTAGCCTAATAAAATTGCTTTTTCAAAAAATTGCAATAAACAGATTGCTCGTCTCTTTACTGTATCGTAAATATGACATACGTAGATATTATCAACTACTCTTGCATCGGTAAACCAGTAAAATGTATCACTTGACTAACATTTCAAATGCACGTCAAATTACGAGACTAATTTAACACGTACCTATTATACTTATATAATCTACACAGCTAATATTAAATTAGAAGCTAAATTCATAGACTTATCAGATCCTCTCGATTCAATTCTAATAATAATTACGACTCCCATTTATGCATATCATTTTAATGAGAGAACTACGCCCGGAGGTTCTATATGTAAACACTCCCTTCATTAGTGGGCCTGAACGCGGAGATATAATGTGGTTAAGTACAAACACATAAATAAATGACACACGTAGGCACTACATACCACTTGCTTGATATTAATGGTGTTGTTTACTCACTGAAGAGAATGTTAATACTACTTATTGCTATGAATCGTCTCAGAATACTTGAATTCGTGTCTTAGCTCGTTTACTCATTACTTGAAAATTTGATCTTATCACTGATTTTATCTCATATCTAGAATTGAATATATTTACAAAAAAAAAATTTAATATATAAAATTTTCCTCGTGTCAATAGAAAAGTGGATACCTCATTACTTTTTATTATTAACTAAATAATTTTAGTTAATTAACTAACATTTTGCATACTCAGACGTCTTGAGTGTTCCATGAAAAGTACGGTATACACAGATGTCACCATGTTTTATAAATACAAATAGTTCATTTTTTCGGCGACAGATGCTGCACTTTTCATACAAGATTTCGACGTTTGCTTTTATAAGCCCAGAGAATAAAATTAGGGAACATAAATACATGCCTTAGCTGTCGCACAAATGTCAAAGTGACATATAACGTAACTTTGACGTTTATATTGATTTTACTCCTCATTAAGTTTATTAAATTTCCGTACCGGGGGCTTTATATGAAAATCGATTCTTAAGGAGTAAACTACAAGTCTGTAATTAATAAAATTAAAACTACTTCTGATTTTTTTAACATTGAAAACTTCTCCTAATCAGCCTATATAAAAATGAAACGCAAAACGTGTTGCTAAGCATTATACTCCAAAGCAGCTTGACCAATTCGGCTATTTTTTTTACAAATATTCGTCCGATGAAGGTTCTCATGAAGAGAAAAATTTGAATTTTTTTTTAATTAATTGGCTGAAGAAACTGCAGGACGACAACTAGTATACTGAAAAATTTTATATTATTTTTTATTTACCGCTACTCCTTTAATTTAAAACACCTTATAATTAATCTTAATTATTAATTAAAAATAATTAATTTTTTTACTACATTTCTAATGATAAAGAAATATGTACACTTTATACACTTTATAAAACTCTTAGGTAATTGGCCTATCTAGAAACATTGTAGGCGCCGTCTATGTTGATTGAAGAGGTGGCCATCAAGCTTTAAAAAGCGCAATCACTTCACTTCTTAAAACTCTATATCTTGGAGTACATCACATTCTATGGACATCAGCGACAAACTGGTCATCTCGAAGCATTGTATTTCTCAATTATTTTATTATTATTTTCAATTTGAAGAAGGAGTATTCCTCAGTGCAGTTAGGCGGGAAA
This sequence comes from Bembecia ichneumoniformis, assembly GCA_910589475.2. Classification (NCBI taxonomy): domain Eukaryota; kingdom Metazoa; phylum Arthropoda; class Insecta; order Lepidoptera; family Sesiidae; genus Bembecia; species Bembecia ichneumoniformis. The sequence goes on along the minus strand of OU342528.1, from coordinate 17,091,270 downwards.
TAAGGGGCTCTAAATCCAAAGCGGCGGACGAGTGGGGAAAAGAGATAGGTACCTATGTGAGCTCGTTCACATTACTCCGGTCCGGGGGTTCTGCTGGCGCTCCGCAGTGACAAAACCTCCGTCAAGAATGCCGAACTCGGTGTTTTTACCGGATACAGCATAGTGTAAGCAGCTTCATATAAATTGTACAGCCACTGGACTTTCCGGCAGTTTTACTGCCGGTCCGGCGTATTGGAAAACTGGCCTTACACTTTGTGTTGAAGAAATACAATACAATACAACACAATACTACCGTAACTACCGAGTCCCGTCTCAACTCTCAAGTCCCGTGACTCGAGACAGCAAAATTTAAAAAAAACCGGGACTTCCCAGGACCCAAACATAAGTGCTGAAATTTAACTGTTTGAAACTGTAACAACGGTTCGATATTATCAAACGCTAATCAAGTTTCAACAGTTTAGCACAAGTACCTATAGTACACAACCATTGATTTTTTCTTTCTATTATTCATTCGGCGCGATCTCCTTAGGAAATTAACAAATGCCATCAATATCGAATGAGTATGGATTACAGAATGGCCTCCATTTGTCTTTGTGACAGTTACTTGATCCAGGTTGCGTCGGGAGATAAAGGAGTTCTGAAGGAGCCAATAAATTGCTAATCAGTGTGCTCGTAACGTTGACTATTATCTACGGAATTCCCAGACGGCCCAAATTTTCGGATGTCAATTAGGTACGTTTCTTTTAGTACTAGCTGAGCCCGCAACTTCGTACGCGTGGTATTCGATATAGCGCGTAACTTTTTCGTTTGTAAACCGATTGGAATGAAACGAACACTAAATGTTACGGGAAGCTTGCTGCAATACATTAGTGGAAACCGCTTTCAAATCAGTTAAGCCGTTTCTGAGATTAGCGTGCACAAACGCACAGACAGACAGACAAAAATTATAAAAACTATTATTTGACCTTGGTAACATCGTGTACAAAGTGTTTTTTTTTTTAATATTTAATGTACCGACACGGCTCGTTTACGATTTTTTATATGTATAGACAATGTTGAATTTTTCAATTATTTTTTTTTGTGAGGACATGTCATACAGCACCATCTAGCCCCTAAACTAAGCAAAGCTTGTACTAGGGGTGCTAGACAACTGATAAATATACCTACTTATAATACTTTTTATTTGAATATACGTAGAAAACACTCATACCAAGACAAACAGACACATTCATGCATACAAATGTTTGTCTTGAGCGTGGATCGAACCCGCGAACTCTGGCACAGCAGGCAGAGCTACTACCGTTGCGCAAAACAAATCGCCAAAAATTTATTTAAATTGAAATGTTTACGAATCGCTAGTATTTATTTCAATGTACTATTAATTTCTGTGAAAAGGTCTACAGAAAAACTGACGGTCCAGTTAGGCCATCGACCATCATGTGGTCATAGGTGTCGCAGTCGCACTTGTACAGGATAAATGAAAGAATTAATATATAATTTTGATAAGGAACATTATTAATTACTCGCTGAAACACAACAGCACACAAGCTGTTATTTCACGGTGGTCTTCTGTAAGAAGGTGATTTTAGACGTAGGTACTGGCTACCCAAATGACTGCGAAACGCAGTGTGTCCTATCACTACGACTGTTCGATTTAGACCTTTTTGTCATTGTTATTTTTGTCATTTGACGAGCGCCTTGGATGAGTGGTTATAGTGTACTTGTCTTAACGCTCTTTTACAGAGGTGCCGGGTTTGATTCCCGACGGGGTCAACTATGGAAATAAACTTTTTAAAGTTTGCTCTGGTCTGGATTTGGAAAGTAGTTGTAAGGTAAACATTCTATCGAAGTCATTTGGGCAGTCCGTCTGGCGGCGGTAACAACCCCCTTATAGAAGACCACCGTGAAATAACATAATGTCCCTTATCCCTTATCCTTAATCCTACTATGGTCTGCAGCGCACTCTCAGCACCTGTGGCGTTGCTTGTGTTATACCATTAAGTGGACTGTCAGCCTGTCTGTCAACCTTAACATTAACAAAATCGATTTAAATAATAACCATTCCGATAACTCATATTTCGAAGTGCATGAACCAATTTCTTAATAAAATATTTTGACAAAGAATGGTACTTAAAGGTGTGCCAAAAGGATCCTTTTGAGGGATCAAAACTTGCCCGTCTAAAAAGGTTCCTCATTTTCTTTTTGAACGTAATAATAGGTTGGCGAAAAAGTTTCTTCGCATTTTATATGAAAACTCATGACATTTTTTTTTTTTTTCAAAGTTTATTTACATCTAATTTTATTAGATGACTTTTTGCCATCTTGTAGGCAGTGACATGATTCCGTTGCTGTAGAAATTTTGGGACTTCTGATCAAAAAAAACGCGACAAGTAGTTTTGGCAGTCCTCTCTTGATGTTAATTAACCTGACACTGCATACAGAATTCTGAAGAGACCGAAACAGGTGGAAATCTCAAGGTGCAGGTCACACCTCCCAGCCAAACTCTCTTAATGGCTGAAGATGTATGTGGTCAAGCGAGGTCATGATGAAAGACCACGCCTATTAATCAATTCCGGCCGCTTTCTCTCAACTTCTTGCTTTAATCTCATCAGTTGTTGGTAGTAGAGATATGAATCGATGGTTTTCCCCAGCTTGCGTTGCATTTTTTTTCCTTTTTTTGTAATAAAATTTTAATATGTATCGCATTTGTTCATTAGTTTCATTCATTTTGACAGAAAGAAAAACAAATTAAAAATAGCTGGAAACAACATTTGTGGCAACGTGCCACTTGGGGGTAGAATACGTGGACTGAATTTAGAAAGAAAATTGGGGTTTTATACTAAGATGCTTCCTATAATATCGGTCTCTAATCCCAACCACTAAATCAAGATCACCTACCTGAATTGCTGCTGCAGTTCTTCTCTGTTGTGGTTCTGTTGTTGTGGCTGTGATGTTGAATCTTTGCCACCGGTGGTCTTGATATATTTGAAGAAACACTTTCAATTATATAATAGTTCATATAACAATAGTTCACATAATTTTATTAGTACACAAACGTTTTGCAGTTTTCATTTCACTTAATTTAATTTAAATGGCACCCACACGGCGGAACAGTTGTCGGCAACTTGGTATTTTTTTCTTTGAGTGGCGCCGCACGTGTTCGAAAAAGGAACTAGACGTCTGTGCGTTCCAAATGACGCAGCGATGGCGATTTTAATTCAGCCAATTAAGATTAGTAACCGAACAACATTTTACTATTTTTTTTAATGTAACCATTTTAATATCATCAAAACCAGCTAGGTACAAACAATACATACAGCCAAAGAGATTTTATTACAAGTTTGTGCATACTATATGCGAAAAGACTTTCCGTTTTTTTTTTTTAATTATTATTACAGAATGAACAGCTCTCAATTACTTACAATTATAATAGAAAATTATTCTTTCCTTAAAGCCAATAACAGATTCATAATTCATATTACAAAATTTTGTATACAAGTATCGCTTAAAACGGAATCAGATAATTTTAGAATAAGAAACATTTAGAGAAAAAAAATATTTAAAGAAAAAAAATAATTACAATTTAAAAAAATAATTAATAATTAATAAGTCAACAAGATCATTAAAGAAAAAAAAATATGAGAAACAAAAAGGAATTCAGAAAAATGTTGATAATAATGAACATGTTGATAATAAATAATAAATATGTTCCATTGCTATGTTATAGTGTTATAGTGATATCTATGTATAATTAAACACATATCAATTATATTATACTTTAATCTTTAATACCAATATTGAATCATTTTATAGATTCTAATGTAAAATTGAGCTTAAGAAGTTTGGTTCAAAAACGAATTAATTCTGAGAATATGTATGGGGAACAGTGTAAATCTTAAGTTTGCAAGTGTCTCAGATTTCTGATAGGAGCCTCATCCTGGAAACGTTACTTTTAATATAAAAAATATATATATTAATTAAAAAAAAATTAAAACAAATTTTTGTTGACAATTCAAAAATACAATTGAAAAGCTAAAACTACAACATAAAATATTATGTTTTTTTTTATGTTAAGGTCGGCAGACAGGCTGACGGTCCACTTGATGGTAGGTGGCTACCGTCGCCTATAACACAAGCAACGCCTAAGCTGCTGCAAGTGCGCTGCCGACTGCAGTAGGATTAAGGATAAGGGATTAGGAGTGGATAGGGAAATGGGCTCTGGCATCCCTTACTCACTCACCGAAACACAACAGCACACGTGCTGTTATTTCACGGTGGTCTTCTGTAAGGGGGTGGTTACTGCCGCCAGACGGGCTGCCCAATTGACTGCGAAACGCAGTGTGCCCTGCCACTACTTTCCAAATCCAAACCAGAGCCAAATTTGAAAAGTTGATTTTTCAAAGTTGACCCTGCCGGGAATCGAACCCGGGAACCCTAGAACAAAGCGTTAAGGCAAGCACCCTAAGCACTCATCCAACGTAATCCAAACAATCTTTTAATGTAGGAATTAATCAACCTTTTTTCCTTGGCGAGATTGTAACCACTCAAACGATCATCATGAAATTTAGGTTACCTTTCATCCAGAAAAAAGTACTATTCCCGAGGGATGCGGAGGAGGTCGCGGCTAAAGCTATTAGGATTAAATTAAATTTTTGTGAATAATAAAATCCGAGCCCACGATTAGTATTAACCTCGTATATTTTTGTATTAAATAAATCTTCCATCTTTTTTCTTTTGTTATACTATGTTATATTTTATATACGTACACGTTAATATCTAACATATAAACTAAAATTATCTAATCTAAAAATAAATTAATATTAAATTGATTAAAAACTAATAATATAAAAATGGACCCTGCGGCATTGTACCAAGTACGCTGGCAGCATTTCCTCGTTATATTATATTTATACTAGGTGAACGTTGTACACTCAAACTCTTTGAGCTCACCACATAGGTAGAGCTATGTGGTGCGCTCATTCGTAAAGAGCTACCTTAAAAGCTTAGATCTTCTTGTTAATGTGTTTGTTTAGACAAAATCTGTTAATTGTTTAATTTTTTTTAATAAATGAAGATGTAAAAATAGTTTGAGAACAATGGCAACTTTTACAATTGTTTAAAGGTCCGACAACACAAACTTAAAGGGTATTTAATCAGACATTGTTTTGTCAACCAAAATGTTAGAGCATTGTTCAAGTTTTAACACCAGAGAGAGTTGGAGAGGGAGAGAGACGAATTAGCAACAGTTTTGTAATACTTATACTACATTTTTTAATTTTTAGAACAGTTCACTTGATGGTAGGTGGCTACCGTCGCCTATAATACAAGCAACGCCACAGGTGCTGCAAGTGCGCTGCCGACTACAGTAGGATTGGATAAGGGATTAGGAGGAGATAATGAAATGGGCGCTGGCATCCCTTACTCACTCACCGAAACACAACAGCACGTATATGCTGTTATTTCACGGTGGTATTCTATAAGATGGTGGTTACTGCCGCCAGGCGGACTGCCCAAATGACTGCGAAACGCAGTGTGCTCTACCACTACTTTTCAAATCCAGACTACAGTCAATTTTGAAAATTACATTAAAATTTCCAAACTTGACCCCGCCGGGAATCGAACCCGGGGCCCCTGAAACGTTAGGCAAGCACCCTTGCCACTCATCAGCGGGCCGTCAGTATATTTTAATCCTTTAATTAATCTGACTCTATTCCACTTAATGGTGAGTGGCTTTGTTGTCTTCCGACAGGTTAATTCCAGCTCTATCGACCTAAACATAAAAAAATATATATATAATAATAATAATAATAATTAATTTCAAAGAAAATACAAATGAAATAAAAATTAAGTTGAACGTGTTCGTTTTATAATTATATTTTTACTTACAATACATATATACCTGTCTATTTGAAATTAGTATAAACATAGTTCTTCACAGTTGTCATATAACAGTCAAGATGGTAATAATTTTTAGAGCGACATTAAACACTTTATTTCAAACATAAAAACTTAACATAAAAAAAATCTTATGATTGCGATAATCTAAAGACAATTTTTCCCTAACCGTTCCTCAGACAAAGAAAGGGAAACAGACGGACAACGGCTTGTGCGTCTTTTTCTACCTTTCTTTGTTTACATTTTGATTTTATTTTATGACATCAAAATTAGGTTTAAAAATAAAGCCTTTATATAAAAAAAATGCTAGGTAAATATTGATACTAATATATTACAATAAAATATTTATTATTTCAGTTAAATGCCTTGAAAATTTATAAAATGACATTGATCATCACACAAAAAGACAATTCCATATAATGAAATAATATTTTTATTTTTTATTTTTTATTAAAGATGGATTTGCTCTTGACCAGCATCTATCCATATAGGAAGGATGAGGCCGACGATGGAGCGAGCTCACCCAGAAGATACCTATTCACTCGAATCTTGAAAAGATTTGGGTTATATGAGCTCGGAAATACAGACGCCGGCAGGGAGTTCCAATCCTTAGCAGTGCGCATCACAAAAGACGTTTTAAAACGCTTAGTCCGAATTAGAGGGATTAATTATGAAAATAATGCTATTATCTATTCTCTAAATATCTATTCTAACATACTTCTTACAACATGTCGGTAGAGACAGTTAGCATGTATATTACTAGAAGAATCATCGACAGATACATTGGATGGAGAAAATGTTTGATTTCTGTTTGCAATAGGGATTATTATACAAAAAAATATATATATATAGAAAAAACATTTTTTTTATATCAATATAAAAAATGTCATAGCACAAAGAAACTTAGAGTACATTAAAAAAATATTACCTAAATTAAATATAATAAGATTATATTTATTGGATTGAATAATATAATTAAAAAATATATTTATATAACTAAATTAAATAATTATTCTATAAAAACACATGACTGCATAGAATGGGACACCTGTGTAGCGAGTTGCACACGCACAAAGCATACCGATGTGTGTCGATGATTCGGTCGGCCGGTTTTGCATCTTTTAAATTGAGTTGTAACATTGTTATTGTAATTTCTTGTATATGAAGGGATTTTATTAGGGTCCTCCGCAATGAAGGAACATGATTAGGGTCCTCTTTATCATTGGTCTCCATATTATTTGATCACGACATATAGGCGCGAATAGTCGGGCGCGGAGAATATAATTCAACATTAGGTCATGCGTTGTAATTCTAAACCTAACGTTATAATCAGCACAAAATAAGTCCTCGATCGCATTGTCCACTGGCCAATCACACCAAATCAGATAACACTCCACCAAACACGTAGCACAATTCACTTGATGTAAACCGATTGCCTTCTCGTAAGGTAATCCTCGGCCACGATGCCTCTGCGCTAGCGCTCGGTGTTGTGTCAGAGTCCACGACAATGACATTCCGCTCCCGCTGTCCAGTTGACAACTGACAGTTGTCATTGCTGTTTACCCTCGTTAATCAAAAGCGCCGACATATATATGATTTATAATGTAATGTGTATTGGCGTGAAGTAAATGTCTAGACAAACCAATAATGGTTTACAGACATTGTAAACATTGTGTATTGAATCATGTATGAGATAATAAATAAATAAATAAATAATTTAATACTTTTTTATACTAATTAATTTACGCTTGGATAAGATAAACAGACTGACGATAGTATTAAAATTTCTCGAATAACATGTCTTTGATCAAAGTCTCAGAGTAGAGCTACGAAAAAAGCAAAAAAAAAAATAGAAAGCCTTTTGTAACAGCGCACAATAAAGCTTCAAACGTAGTGCAGTAGAAGTAATTAGGGCCGGAGTGACAACGGGACGCCTGTGAAACGGCAAATTGCCTCATCCTAATTGTGGCCGTGTAATTGTGCCACTCCACGAGACCTGCGCAATGCTATAAACGTAGCAACCAAAACTGGAGAACAGATGTTGTCACGACTTTATACTGTTTCACAATGGACCAAATTACAGTAACTAACCATTTCGTCAAGAGTAAATTAGTTGTTGAGTCAACTATGAGCAAAGTTTTTAGCAAAATAAATAAATATTTATTTGTTTATTTGACAAGGCTTACCAACTAAATACATACTTAGACATAACAACACATTTTAAAAAAAACAACATTATAAGTATGAATTTAAATTACAGGAAAGCACACCATTATTAAAGCAAAATTATAGGCAACACAACACAGACTCAAAAAAATAAAATAAATATATATAACAAAAAAAAGAAAGTTATGATAATTACTACGATACACTGTATATAGCCCTTTTAAATTGTCTAATTTTATAAGAAAAAATGTCGATGTCACACTTGTGAAATATTTCATTATAAAATCTCAAGGCACAAGAAACCGGTGTATTACTGCCATATTTACTCTTACTAAATCTTATGTAAAACGGTCTAAAATTATGTGCTCGAGCAAACATTCTGGGAGTGTTCAACTTAATCATTGATGTGAGGGACGGACAATCAACGATAATACAGTTCTCATAATCAATATAATACAGTTCTCATCAAAAATATCGAAACGGTACTGCAAGTGCTATTTAGGCGGTATTTTAATAAAAGAGGACTGATATCATTAAAAAAATACGCCAATAAATAGCTGATAGTTTAGTCTACAGATGGTTATACTACAATTTGTAATTTGAATTGAAATTTTCGAATTTTCTTCCAATAAATAAATGTCGAGATTGTTTTCTGTGTATTTTAGTCGGAATTTCTGCATTTAATCACATTTATTTGCAAAAATTATAAGTTTTTTAATAGTGACTGTTAACTAAGCTCTGTGAGATATTCTACCAAAGAGATTTTTTCCTAACAAATATGGATACCTCGCCTATCGAATAAAATTTACGATTGCGTGAGAAATACATAAAATCATACGAAACCAAACTTTAGAGGCGTTTCGATTTTTTTGATAAGAAGTGTATATGAATCAATTGATTCAATAAATACATACCTAACTTAGTATTTTGAACTTTTAATTTTGAATGAATTTAAATACAAAAATATAACATTACCATTATTCATGTAAATACACCATTGGCCACACCAAGTAGTATCACTAGTACTATTAATGATACAGTCCAATGGTACTAGAGTAAATATCTATTAAAAACCTAAGACTTTTTTTTAATGTTAAGATCGGCAGATAGGCTGACGGTTCACTTGATGGTAGGTGGCTACCGTTGCCTATAACACAAGCAACGCCAAAGCTGCTGCAAGTGCGCTGCCGACTACATTATGATTAAGGATAAGGGAATGGGAAGGGGTAGGGAAATGGGCTCTGGCATCCCTTACTTCACTCACCGAAACACAACAGCATACGTGCTGTTATTTCACGGTGGTCTTCTGTAAGGGGGTGGTTACTGCCGCCAGACGGACTGCCCAAATGACTGCGAAACTCAGTGTGCCCTGCCACTACTTTCCAAATCCAGACCAGAGACAAATTTGAAATTTACTGGAAATACATCTAGAAATACACTTTTATCACCCCATTCTACGAAAACAATCAATTTAAAAGCGTTTTAAAAATCGAATTCTTTCCGTATAGAAAAGATTCTCCCCGCGAATAGTGTTACAACTTTTACGACGACGGAACACATAAAACATAAAACTAAAAGCGAATAAAATTTTCGCAGCTAAAGCTGGAGGAAACCAAATACTTCAAAATTCAGACACGAGTTCAAACAGTTCGCGTCTGAAGTGGAACTACAGTGAAACTATTAAACAGTTGTGTCAGGTATTGTAATTCGTCGAGAGGTATTTGAGAACACAATGTTCAACAGGATTGTACTATAACTTTTATACCGTAAGGTTCACTTACGCTAACAACACTAATATATTTTATAGTAGGTACTTGCATTGCCTTATGTCAGTTAGGCTGACTGTAATTAGATAGTGGGTGGATCTCGTCGCCTATTAATACAAGCAACAAAAGAGTGGTTGTAAGTGCGTTGCCGACCTAAGAATAATTAAGGGTAAGGGATAGCAAGGGGATAGGACAGTGGTCTGTCTATCCCCACCGAAATATAACACATCAGTTTTTATTTTACAGTAATTTTCTGTAATGGAGTAATTACTGCTACCAGACGAGTCCAAAAATCATGAATACGTAATCATCACTACAACTACAATTAATAATTGGTTAGAAGCATTATATTTTAATATGTTACTGACGACATATTGACAGGCAGCTTTTAGTCTGATTAGAAAATTAATAATTGAAGTTTAGAAATGTGAGTACATCGCCATGTGCTCCGAATTGTGGACAGATAAGGTCTCGAATAAAAAGGTTTTTTGGGAAAGCCCCCAAATAAAGATTTAAAAAAAAGAAAGAATTTACTACCACTTGGGTCATGTATTGGGACATGACATCTTATATATAAAAATGAATCCCTATTTCTCCTGGTCACGGCATCACGCGTGAACGGGTAGACCGATTTTAATTCGGTTTTCGCTAATGGAAAGAGGGATAAACGGGGAATGTTTTAGGGTATATAAAAATTGCACGCCGGGCGAAGCCGGGGGCGGGCCGCTAGTATACAATTATTATGGAGAAGATAGAAGGAAAGCGTATAAAGTTGAAGGAAGATGATTGTAATGTCTATGTAAAATCAGAAATTGACCGATATTAAAACCTTGGAACAATTTTTCCGACTCGCGAAAGACGAGGAGCGATTTAAGAAATTGACTGCTGACCATCACTAGTGGAGAGGCACAGAAGGAAGAAGTTTAAATAAAAAAGGCCTAACAAAACTTCTAAATAAATAAAAACTCAATCTCATAAAGATGACTTAAGTTGCGTTTTGAAAATCACTTATTAATTAAGAGGTTGTAAATCAAAAAACAGAAATAATATTTTGATGTCATAAGACTCTTTATAATAAGTAAGACGCATATAAAATGTTAGAGGGTTTTGATTCGTGTTTAGGTATATTGACTTGTATTTGTTGTGTATACACCGTTCAGCTTTATAAAAGGAACACAATTGAAAATTTTGCGGCAAAGTAGTACCTAACAATATTACCACAGTCTAACCATAACGTCATACAGTCAGGCAACGCTCAATGTTTGAGCCTGCAAACTGAAGCGAGTTCGCCGAACGTTGCTCAACGCAAGTACATTCGTTGCCTGCAGTCGGGCAACGCTCAATGTTCGAGTCTGCAAACTGAAACAAGTTCGCCGAACGTTGCCCTACGCAAGTACATTCGTTGCCTGACTGTAAGACGTAAGATGGTTAGACTGTGATATTACGTAGTACTTGTGTTATAGCCAGTTAAATGGCAGCGGTGTGGTGACGCTGTGGCATAATTCCACAGCCCGAGTTGCTAGCCGCTTTATATCAACGTTATGCGACAGTTATTTCAGCCAGGAGAGATCCGAATGGCCCTCCAGTGAATAACCTGCGACTGAAATGTAGTGTTTCGAGATGAATTACTGAGCTCGATATTTTTATAGATATCGGTTTCAGTCACTGTGTTATATTCATTTTATTTTTCAAGAATAATTTATAACTTTTTGCCTTTGCCTTGCCTTTTATATATCGTCGCCTTAGTGGTGAAGTGAGCTATTCCACACTAAACTGGTTCCAAGATAATGACAATTGAAATAAATAAGCACGCACAAAAAAATGTTTTATGTTTTATCTTCTCTATTTGTATCGATTTTAACAATTTTTTGTGAGAAGGTAATAATTAATGGCCGGGATCTAGGGGGGTGTCGGCAGACCCCCCCCCCCCCCCCCCCTAGATGGACTGACGATATTAAAAGAGTCGCGGGGAGTCGCTGGCTTCAGGCGGCACAAAATCGTGGTGTTTGGCGGTCATTGCAGGAGGCCTATGTCCAGCAGTGGACGTCCATCGGCTGAAACGAACGAACGAACGAATAATTAATGTGTTGAAATTAAGGAAGTTCGATTTAAGTGCGCTTTTCTTGTTTTTCTTTTTGGCTCTAGTTTCATTTAACTCCTTTCACGTCTGAAGGAAAAAAAAAACAACTTCTATTTGAGCTATCACTTAGATCTCTTCACCACTAGAATCTCGGTTTAACGCTGAGTATGATGATGTTCGTAACTCAATTTGGTCAAAAGTGTGTGTTAGCTCTTTCCACCACTAAGGCGACGATATATAAAATTATGTTTTCACGTCAAGAATACAATGTATTTTATGATCAAATTGCTACTTTAGCAAATAATTTGTTCAGCACTATCTATCTCTTATATCAGATAGCCTAGCGCCCACAGCATCACACGCACACATTTTCTACAATTTGCTCAATAATATTTTGGAAAAAGCGTTCGCGCCGGCCGAAAGTCTCAAACGTCCAACCCTATCGACGGTAGCCACGCCCCTTCCCGACTAGTATCAAAGGAATTTGGTCCTTATGCTTACATCATCAAATTTACATTCAACGGAAATAGCATTCCCGAACTTTCAATGCCTGTTTAGAATCTTGTTTTATATTTCTAGTAAATTCAAAATACATCGAGGCGTTTGGCGCCAGGTATAAAAAAGAGGCGAAAGCGACTCTTTGGAGTTTTTGCGAAGTTATCTGCGACAGTGAACCGGCAACACTTTAAGGGAATCATTGACGACTTTTGGCAAGTTTAACGGTTTCATCGGACAAGTTTAGTGATTTTGCAATTCAGCTTGGTTTGTGAAAATAAATCGTTCGTTTCGCCCTTACAGGCATTTTAACTCACCCCGCACGTTACAATATATATAGATGTATAGATTATTATCAATAACAGGATTATTTAGTGAACGTATTTAAATAACAAGCATTGTGAAGATGTTAACATTTTCTATGTTCTCATAGGTACCATAGTTTCTCAACCTTATTTTGCACACCGCCCACTTTGAGAATATGTTTTTTTTTCTAGAGTTAATTTTACATACCATTTGTCGCTAATTTAAAACAGCTTAAACGTGTAAAATTATAGTCATACGATAGGATATGACCCCTATCCTATTTCTGAGTTTAATTTCTGAATGAAAGAATGATCCAATGAGAGCAATTAAAACACAAACTCGTACTTAGTTATATGAGGAGTACTTTTATTGACATTTAAAAGACGTGAATTTATAAAAACTTCTGTTGGTCTTCTACAGTCCCACTGAAAGCCTCAAGGGGGCGTTGAGAACTTAGATGTTATACAATTGTTCTTAATTTAAATTCATGGTAAATTAGTTAAAAAAATGTTTTTTTTGCAAGTATATACTAATATGTGTATGTATATATAGGTGTGTATATTTCAATTTTCTTTCACTAATACTCAACTCGGCGTAAATGAAGCACAAATGTAGGCAAAACTGTATCCTCCAGAGTACTCAGAAAATATGTACTCGCATGTTCTATTCGTGGAAAAATCGAAAACAATAGTCCTCGAACAGTTCTGATATCAATCAAGCAAATGCATGCCAAATACAAACTAAACAATGGTCTTTATTCTTTGTTATAAATCTTTATTCTTTGTTCTTTGTTATAAGATATAGTTGCAATTTAAATGGGCAAGGCAAAGGAGTGAGATGTGATAGCTTTTTATAGACATGGATCGATTGTTAATGAAAATGCCGGAGCGAGTCGGCTAATTGATATGAACTGAATTGGGGATGCCTTAAAAAGGTTAATTCCAGCTCTGATTAGCAACGGGAAAAGGTAATTTGAACTTAAAAATATTTTTGTATTTCGTAGACCGGCCAATGCCTTTTTTCATTGAGATAAATACATATAAATAAATATTGTTGGATATTTTTATGTAAATATGGCTTTGTGGTAGTTATATGAAATCAAACTTGTAACCACTTGGAACTCTGTTTATACTTTTTAAAATAATTAGCTGGTGTCCGCGACTGTTCTGGCAATATATCTTACTTATCAAAACAAAATAGTAGAAATGCTGTTGTGTTTCAGGGTAGTCTTATATGAGGTAGTAGTAACTAGCTGCCCAGCTTATGACTGCTTTATTTAATATTAGTTGAGACCGCAACTGGATTGGGAAGGGCTAGGGAAATGGAATCCCTTACTCATTAACAGAAACACAACAGCACACTTGCTGTTATTTCACGGTGGTCTTTTGTAAGGTAGTGGTTACTGCCGCCAGATGGGCTGTCCAAATGACTGCGAAACGCAGGCCCTGTTACTAAACAATCCAGACCAGAGCTGATTTTGAAAAGTTAATTCCCTGATCCTGCCGGGAATCGAACCTGGGATCCCTACAACAGAGCGTTATGGCGTTAAGGCAAGCAACCTAACCATTCTTCAAATTTTATTTAATATATAATATAAACAATATAAAATTGACTTTTATCTATACTAGTCTATTATAAAGATATTATGTATTTTTGTATATTTGTAATGAATAAACTCAGAGACTACTGGAGCGATTTTAAAAATTCTTTCACCTATAGAAAGCTACATTATCAGCGAGTAACATAGGCTACTCACCCTCCCCCATTCCTCAGGGGGGGGCGCTTTCCCCTCTCCATAGAAAATTGCCGTTTTCCACGAATAATATTTTATAAAGAGACCGGAACAGCTAGTTTAATATAAAATATCTAATAATTACGATCTAATATAGGCGATTTAACGCCACTATTTATGTCGGCATATAACGAAAGCGTTGAATACGCACTCGGAATGAAGGTAAGAGAGCGTTTTGAAGAGTCGTTTACAATGGCCGTTTGAAGCCAGAGCGCGCGAAGATTAAACCAGATATCCAGTAACATTTTACGAGCGGCAATGATGCCGGCGAGTTCAGTCGTTGAATATGAAACAGCTGATCAGTGAAAGCATTGCGTCGTTGATTTTTAACGATTCTTGAATAGAATTTTATAACAAGTGCCTGCTTTATGTGTTCCTAAAATTTTACGAAAATATTTCGTTACTCTTTGTCTTACCTCTGCTACTTTAGTTAACCTCTGCTAGATTAGTAAGTTTAGTTACTATCTCTGCTAATTGTTTAGTAGTAGCAAGGCGTATCGCGTTTCGCATTCATTTGGGTAGCCGGTCTGGCGGTAGTAACAATTTGGCCGAAAAAGAAAAGCTTACCAAATGCACTGACTTGGCTCACAAGGTGACCGCCATGTGGGACGTCGATTCGACAATTATCGTCCCGATAGTCGTCTCGGTGAGCGGTCTTATAGCGAAGAGCCTCGACCAACATCTTAAGAGGCTCTCGCTAGATGGCTGGATCAAGGGACAGATACAGAACGCGGTACTTCTTGGCACGGCACGAATTATCAGGAGGTTGCTCATTCTGCAGCCCTCTAACCACCGGTAGCTTGGTTTTAGCAGATGCGGAGCAAGGACTCCGCATCTGCGGAATCCAAGTTTTAAGTTTTTTATGATATATATTGTTATTAATTTCTGTCCTGTTGTTGTATATAATGTCAGTGTCTTTCATGCGGTGAATAAAAGTCTTTCTTTCTTTCTTCCTAAGAAAAAATCACAAGTTAGTAAGTATTCAAAATCAAAATAGCGAACACTTTGTAAACCGTGAACCGGAGCTGACTGACGGAATGGTATGGAACGGCACTTTTCCTAAAGATATTATCCTCCTTAAGATATCACACTCTTTGCCACGACGTGCCGAAGCATGCCGAGGCATCACGTGACATGACGCGGAACGCTACCACTCTTGAAGGAGTGTGAGTTCTAAAATCATTGCAATAAGGTTGAAAATAATATTATGTTTAGAAAAAATCCTTTGCTATGCCGTGACGAGCCAAGTGTCGTCAGTGAGTGCCGATGCCGACCTGTGTGGTGCACGGCCGGGCGCTTCTCCAGATACCGACAGATGAAATGACCTGGACTGGACCACTGCCTATCCTGACGCTGCTGAAGATTGGTGGCTACGTCGATGCATTTCGGTCAGCGAGACTACGAGCTATCGGGATATTTATTAATATATCGTCGTTGTCAAGTTAAATTTTGCTATGGACCTTCGATCAACAATACAACTAGATTAAAGGTGATAGCTCTGAAAACGGCCCGAGAAATAAGAGCACAAAATAAGCGTGTGCTCTTATTTGCGACAGTACGGTTCAACCAAAGCCAACGTTCGGACGCGTTAAAATGCCACAGTGTGCGTTTAAAAACTGTTAAAAAGCGTTTAGACTTAAGGTATATTGTAAGTTAATTTAACAGATATAAACAGATATAGCTTTAAGTATAATCAACACAAGATCAACACGGACTGTTTTTCACTTTGATTTTGTATGAGACCTTTAATCTAGGTGTATTGTTGATCGTAGCTATGGACACGTTTTTGAGATTTCAACATTTTGATCTTAGTGTCTTATCTGTCGTACAAAACAACTGCTATATGCTTATGAGCCCTATTTGTCGAATTACGACCTCTTAATAAAATATGTTATGTGCACCAACTAGAATCTGATAAGTATGTTCAAAATTTACTCTATAAGTTTACGTATCACAACCCTGAGTTACTATTTAATAACCTAGATAATAAACCTTGATGTATTTTTTTTAGGAATATATCCGATTTTGGTTTGACAACGATGATATAAACGTATTTTTTAAAAATAATGTACCCCTCTTTTAAAAATTTTAATTTTTTTTTTTAATAAAAGTTGTAAGCGCCTTCAGTTCATATGTGTTGCAAGAGTGTGATACGTATTCAATAAATGAGTCGTGTGACAAGTACAGTGCTTTCTTTCAACCTCCCTTAGCTTTTATTAGTTTCATGCGAATCGCTCGTGTTGTCGGTGAGTAACTTTCACGGTTACAACTTTAGCAAACAACAAACGTTGTTTACATCAAACCAACCCTTATGATCCCATAAAGGCAATATAATAGCACTAATGCTATATATTAAAAAGTAGAAGTGTCTCAGATACAAACGTTTATCTAAAAAATAAGATAGTTACATATTTAACTGAACGTTAAGTTGGCGATATTATGAGGCTTAAAACTAAAATTACGCTGATGATACATGTCTATTTCACTTCAGACATCATATTGACGATATTTTAAACGGGCACAAATCGATCTAAATTTCGTCAATAAAAGGTACTTTTACTTGACTTAAGGTCAATAAAAGTTATAAAAATGTTTAAATCTTTTTACCCATACTATATCATAATTATAATACACTAGCTGGCGCCCGCGGCTTCGCGCCTGACTAAATATATGAGCAATAAAACGCCTAACATCTTTATTGCAGTTATAGCTTTGCCAGGCGTTAGATGATCCCTCCTGAACAGTACTTTTTCTCGATGAAAGGTACCCTATGTCCTTTCCTGCATCCCTGACAACGTGTACGCAAAATTTCATGATACAGTGATTTAGGCGTGAAAAGGTAACAGACAGACTTACTTTCACTTTGATAATATTAATAAGTATGGATTTTCTGCAAAAAAAACGGTGAAACTTGTAAATTTAAATAGAAAAAAATGTTTCGTGCCGCTACGAGGTAATAAGTTGACACGGAAACCACAGATTGAGGATGATCTTATTTTGAAAAAATCTTATTTTTAGTAGACCTGTGAGAATTCTGCCGATAGTCGCCTATTAAAATTTGTTTGAACCAACTTTGTTGAACTTATTTAAATGTACATACAATATATAAACAGCTAATTGGCAAAACGTCCTGCAGTCAGTCCCACTTCAGCGAAATAGGTTAACTACGTTTGATAGGACATGCATCCGTTTAGTACTTACTGTCAGACTAGCCACCACGCTGCCGTAACACTTAACTAACAGTTAACTCTGGTTCGTGTTAAATGTTATTTGCTCATTTAGACCGAGTTATAAAGTTAATCTTTTGGGAATTAAGTTAAAATTAGCTGTTGCTGTTATAACAGTACTTGAGTTCCGTTATGTAAGTAAAACTAATAATCTCGTTTTATAATTATTTAAAAGATTATGATAGAAAATAAAAAAATTAAAAAACTTCTCATCGTATCAATCAATGCATAAAACGTTTAATATTTCAAAATGACAATGTATAAGATTATTTATATCACTTATAACTGTATAACAATTGTTCTACAAACTTTGATATATAACAACTCCAACTATAATTTATATTTATTACAACACATTTTTTTTTTTTTTTTACTATAGATGGGTTTGCTCTTGACCAGCATCTATCCATATAGGAAGGATGAGGCCGAAGATGGAGCGAGCTCACCTAGAAGATGCCTATTCACTCGAACCTTGAAAAGTTTTGGGTTATATGAGCTCGGAAATACAGACGTCGGCAGGGAGTTCCGATCCTTAGCAGTGCGCATCACAAAAGATGTTTTAAAGCGCTTGGTCCGAATTAGAGGGATTTCGACAAGGTGAGGATGGTAACCAGCCGTACGTCTGCATGTCCGATAGAAGAAAGGGGATTAGTTAGTTACATTATTATTATTGTCCGATACATTAGTTGTACTATAAAAAATGTACACTCAAGTTAAATACATTAGGGTTAATTTACTTGTATTTGGTACAGTCTTCAACATTACATAAACCCTACAGATCGTCAAAGCGTATGAATGATGAGGTGACCTTCTCTTTGTCCCATTGAAGGCCGTCATCCAACGGTTGTAGGTTCTTTCAACTACCAGCCACCACTTAGGTTCTGTAGGTGGTTCTCCTACGTATTTCTTCGTTACGTATTCTATCAGAATGACCTCTGTCGCGTATTACCTACGCGAAACGAGTCAAATTCATATCTAGTAAAGTGTAAATTAAATGGAGGGTAGTTGCACATAAAGTAAAATATAAAAGCCGCCGTAATTAATTCTGGAGAGTTACTTCCCCGAGCGCAGCCGACCCAAACAGTGGTATATTTTATATAGTGAGTTTTCGACTACATATGGTGAGTGACTACCATATTCAGCTATATTTCTTGTGTTTGTGTACTTGTTACCATTGTTTTTAAATGCTATAAAAATTATGTGTGATGTTCGCTGCGGCGCGGGCGGCGGTTTAAGAACAGAACTTTAGAATAGAATCGATAGAATAGCGAGCAGTCGTTATTGTTGCATAATATATATAACAGAAGTCGTTATACCAGCATATCAGTATCAGTATAACAGTGCCAGAACCAGTATACCAGAAATCAGAAATCAGAACTCAGATCAGATCATGTCGAGAGGACAGGGAGGGCTGTAAGGGGAGGTTGGAGGCCCTTTGTTCAGGGTCTGCGGACCCGCCTATTCAGATACCTAATCAGTGGTGGTTCGCTTGTGTGAAGCAACCTATTCAGATACCTAATCAGTGGTGGTTCGCTTGTGTGAAGCAACCTATTCAGATACCTAATCAGTTGGTGGTTCGCTTGTGTGAAGCAACCTATTCAGATACCTAATCAGTGGCGGTTCGCTTGTGTGAAGCAACCTATTCAGATACCTAATCCGTTGGTGGTTCGCTTGTGTGAAGCAACCTATTATTCAGATACCTAATCAGTGGCGGTTCGCTTGTGTGAAGCAACCTATTCAGATACCTAATCAGTTGGTGGTTCGCTTGTGTGAAGCAACCTATTCAGATACCTAATCAGTTGGTGGTTCACTTGTGTGAAGCAACCTATTCAGATACCTAATCAGTGGTGGTTCGCTTGTGTGAAGCAACCTATTCAGATACCTAATCAGTGGCGGTTCGCTTGTGTGAAGCAACCTATTCAGATACCTAATCAGTTGGTGGTTCGCTTGTGTGAAGCAACCTATTCAGATACCTAATCAGTTGGTGGTTCGCTTGTGTGAAGCAACCTATTCAGATGCCTAATCAGTGGTGGTTCGCTTGTGTGAAGCAACCTATTCAGATACCTAATCAGTGGCGGTTCGCTTGTGTGAAGCAACCTATTCAGATACCTAATCAGTGGCGGTTCGCTTGTGTGAAGCAACCTATTCAGATACCTAATCAGTTGGTGGTTCGCTTGTGTTAAGCAACCTATTCAGATACCTAATCAGTTGGTGGTTCGCTTGTGTGAAGCAACCTATTCAGACACCAAATCAGTTGGCGGTTCGCTTGTGTGAAGCAACCTATTCAGTAAGTCAGTAATTCAGCTATTCAGTAATTCAGCTATTCAGCTATTCAGTAAGTCAGTAAGTCAGTAAGTCAGTAATTCCGTAATTCAGTATTTCAGTAAGTCAGTAAGTCAGTAAGTCAGAGAGTCAGTAAGTCAGTAAGTCAGTAAGTCAGTAAATCAGTAAATCAGTAAATCAGTAAATCAGTAAATCAGTAAATCAGTAAATCAGTAAATCAGTAAGCCAGTAAATCAGTAAATTGGTAAGGCAGATACCTGTGTACTATATATATATATATATATATATGTAAAGGTGAGCATATTAGTAATAAATAATTCGCCACTGCTTAATTAAACTATTCTACGATTAAGCAGTTCGCGACAACCTCTTTTCATATCACGGGTTACACCACCCCCCACGGGCTGTATATTGTCAAAAATTGCAAAATGATTGCAAAACTATCGTACATAAAACGCTACACAAGGAACAAGGCTGTCGTCGACTGGAGTCAAATTTACAATAAAGGAGGCGAGACGGCGGAAGGAACAAATATGTTCTTTCCCGACGTTGAAGCGCCATACAGACAAATTAGGAAAATTAAACTGAAACCCCAGCTCGTACAGGTGCTGACGGGACACAGAGGTATCTCGTAGTACTTTCTCGCACCTACTGCTCGAGTGCCCCAGGTTTGCAAGACTCGGTTTGGAACTTGAAAAAGCTAAAAAGTTACGAGAAAACCTCACTAAAAGATCTTACTAAAACAGAAACACTAAAACCTCACTAAAACAGAGAAAGACAATGGTAAATTTATTAAATTTTGAAAAGCTAAGCCTTTTAAGCAATTCAAAACCACTTTAACCACTTTTGTAAATTTATTATATAGAGCTTGAAAATGATATTAAATGCTTTATAAACTGAAAATTAAATAATAATGTGCTGGCCAGGATCGAAGGTTTGAGACCGCATGTAAGGTGAGGTGGACCGACTATATTAAAAAACTTTTAATTATTCAAGTCTAATAAAATTATTATTTAAATTAAGCATAATTTACTTGAATAATAATTCAAAACAGGTTTGTCATTGGTAGTCAAGCCTTAAGTGTTTAGATCAAACATGATTGTCCTGGGCTAAACAATAGCCCAGCGAATTGAAAACGTTATAATATATTTCGATAGTATATCCTGACACGATTAGGATGAACCGGGTGGATTACACCTCTCCAAGACAGTTTTTGTCCAAAACTATCAATTTTTATCTCTAGGTCGAATTTAAGTGAAGCGAACCTGATGCAGTCGAACAGTAAATGTTCCACTGTCTCCTATACTCCAGGATCACACGGGAAGTCTGGCATGTTCTTAATCTTGAAGGTATGGGTACTGCCCGAAAGGCTGCACGGTTTTTCACAGCGGGATGTAAACTGCACTGTCACAACCAATTGTATGTACAAAAATAACTTTTATGTAGAGCAGTACTATATCTCAAAGAACTTTATTTTAACACCATTTCGTGTAGCATTTTATTAAAAACTTTCATATTCTATATAGAGGATATAAATTCTTTAAAAATATTCCATTAGTGCTAAAAATGCAAGGAAAAATTGCGAGCGAACATCCCAGCGAGCTAGCGACAAAATGTTGAGAAAATTCTGTCACACGTGGAGGAGTTAATTTAAAAAAACCCTTTAACAGCTAATATGCGGTTGTTTACCAGGACGTGTTTTTAGTGACGGATGAATAATTTTGCTCGACTCGCTGTCCGGAAAAATTACCGCCCGTTGCTCGGTTTTTATTTTTATTTTATTTTTTTTCGCTTCGACTCGATTACGTTGGACTGTAATAACAACCGAGCTGGTATCGGCACGGCTGTATTGTAAACATTTACGTTGATATTAAAACGTGGTAATGATTTCAGCAAAATTACAACGTATTTTCTCGTATTAAATCTGACAGAGTTTAAATCGCTTTTGTTGAGCACGATTATTTTTCCAATTAACCTTTACTGTATAAGAGAAAATGAATTTCACATTTTTTTATGTCTATAAAAATGTTAACAAATACATTTTTATAGGAGGTAGTCAGACAGGCTGACGGTTCACTTTGATGGTAGATGTCTATGGTACCGCCTATAACATGAGCAACTCCACAGGTGCTGCAAGTGCGCTGTCAACCGTAGTAAGATTTAATAGGGAAATGGGCTCCGGCATCTCTTACTCAATCACCGCAACACAACAGAACACACCATGTGTTCTTTTCTTGAATGTAAATTTAATGTAAATTAATGTAAATTTGATGTAAATGTCCAGTTTTTCACAGCTTTTTTCACTGTATTCTTTTTTTTTTTTTTTTTTTTTGTTAGTGGGTGGTTACTGCCGCCAGACGGGCTACCTATATAACTGCCATATGCAATGTGTACTGCCAATACTACTAGAGCCCAGTTTGAAAGCCCAGTTTCCAAAGTTGCCAGAATCGAATTCGGGACTACTGAGAATGCGCTCAGACCTTAACCACTCGATGAGTGGCCTCGTCAAAAAAAAATTTTTTTACCTTTTTTATGTTAATTTCGGCAGACTGGCTGACGGTCTACTTAATGGTAGGTGGCTACCGTCATCGCCTATAACACAAGCAACGCCAAAGCTGCTGCAAGTGCGCTGCCGACTACAGCAGGATAAGGGATTAGGAGGGGGATAGGGAAATGGGCTCTGGCATCCCTTACTCACTCACCGAAACACAACAGCACACGTGCTGTTATTTCACGGTGGTTATCTGTAAGGGGGTGGTTACTGCTGCCAGACGGGCTGCCCAGTCAAGCACAGTGTGCCCTGCCACTAATTTCCAGATCCAGACCCAAATTTCAAAAGTTCATTTTTCAAAGTTGACTCAGCCGGGAATCGAACCCGGGAACCTTAGAACTGAGTGTTAAGGCAAGCACCCTAGCCACTCATCCAATGGGCTCGTCAATCGTAAAATCATTAAAATAAATATTATTATCAACACCAATACTACACAAGAGGCCGGAGAAGATACGAAATATTCTTAGCATTCACGAACTATTTTGTACCCAGTGATGGTATTACAGCGGAAAAGGAAAATTTTTTTGGCATTAACCCCAATGGTTTTTTTTTTTATGAAATCGAGGTAGCGCTTGATCACTATCTCAGCTGATGTGAGGTGCAGATGTGGCCGAAGTGTGGCCACGCTTACCTAGTAAATGCCCATTTACTACGCAGGCAATGAGTTCCACTCCTTAGCAGTTCGAACAAGGAAGGTGGAACTGAAACGCTTTGTTCGTGATCGAGATACATCGACCACGAAGGGATGAAACCCCTGCTCACGTCTAGTGGTCCGCAAGTGGAACGGTTCCGGTTGGATTAAATCGTACAGTATAGATGCACACTCTCCATAGTGTAGACGGTAGAAAATCGATAGGCACGCTACTTTTCGGCGATGCTGCAGGCTTTGAAGTTGGGAATCCACAAGGGTGTCGTTGCCAATAAGCTTCTTTGCTCGCCTTTCAATCGAGTCCAGTGCGGCCAGTTGGTAACGGGCAGACCCATCCCAGAGGTGACAGCAGTACTCCATGCAAGACCGGACCTGTGCTTTGTATAAGTCCAGGAGCTGCCTCGCAGTGAAATACCGTTTAACCTTGGAAGGGATGCCCAGCTTTTTAGCAGCTGTTTTGGCAATGGACTCGATGTGCGTACCGAAGTTCAGATCGGCTGTAAGGTCCACACCAAGAAGATGGTATTTTAATCTAGCTTTAGCTTCTAGTTATTCTAGTTAAAATAAATTTAATATAACATAGACATAGTACACATACAATTTACTAATATTGAAATTGGTATAAAACTATAATTATAATAAACTAAAATAAACTATAATCGAAAGTCCTAATTTTAATATAAAAACTAAAATATATTATTAAAAGGAGTCCCTTTAGGCAAGGTTCCGAAGATACTGGCAGCGTTCCCCCTTTGAATAGCTAGACTAATTCTTTTCTTTGTCCGAGGTAGCTGCTAGCTCTTCGATCTCCTAGTTATACCTAGACCTATTTAACGTGTTATAAGTTCTAAAACTCCCCGTTAACGGAGACATATTACCTCAGATAACAGTATATATGCATGTTTACATGAGATCTAAATGCTGCTTGCATAAATGTCTTTCAATAGTATCTTTTCACTTCAGGTTAATCACTGGCCACGCCTAATATATACCTCAAATGCTAATAAAAGAAACGCTGCGCCATTATAAACACTTTATTGTCATCTAGCTACGCTACAAGCTCTACGAAGTAAAAGTACGAAAATTTTGTTGATATAATTTTTCGATACTCATTTTGAGAGGAGGTAACATCAAACATAATATTCTGCTGAGTTAAGATATAAGATTTCTGTTTATCGTACGATGGCCTTTTAATTTTGGTGGCTTCTGTTTACTTATGAACAGCGATCGTGCCGAGATTGATGTTTTTATACTCACGCTAAGGTCGGATATTGTTGTTTCTTCGCGGAGGCCGTTGTAACGACACAATCACAATTCTCACAACTAACGGTAGAGTTATTAAAAAAAAATAGAAGATAATTTAAATTAGCTTTCAATCAATGGACATTTTAATTGTACTATTTGTATACCAATTATGATTGAATCTTATTTTCAGCTATACGAACCTATTTTACTTGTGATTACACCCGGTGTTCTTACTAGTCTATCTACTAGTTTTTTTAGTAATTAATAATCCTCTAAAGGGTTCGATATTCATATTCTAATACAAATTAAAAATATATACTGTTACGACTAACTATGGAACGTTCTGGAAAAAGCGTTAGCGCTGGCCGAAAGTCTCGAACGTCCCACCCTATCGATGGTAGCCACGCCCCTTAGTGTCAAAGGAAATTGGTCCTTATGTTTAAAACATAGAGTTTACATTTCAAAAGAAATAGCATTCCCGAACTGGTTTGTTTACAATGTTATTTACATTTTCTAGTAAATTCGAAATACATTGAGGCGTTTGGTTTGTGAAAACAATCATTCGTTTCACCCTAACTCGGCATTTTAACTCACCCCGCACATAAAAATACCAATGACATATAAATAAAGATATAAGTGTACCTATTTAATATAAATAATGTATTTAAACATATTTTTTTTAATTAAACATGTCAAGGTTAAGTGAATTTCTAAGTTGGTTGAGATTCAATTTGACAAGCTTTTTTATATCAATATTATATATTACAAAAATGACAATATTAATTAGATGCATATATTATAAGTTTGTATATTTGGGGTTAATTTTCACAAGTTTTACTAAGAAGTTCTTTGATTAATTTAATTTGACACTGTACACACTCACTCGAAATACTCGAAGCAATAATGAAATATAAAACTTTGTTAATTAAAAGTACTGTAAGCTTCGCTACTGTTGTTCACGTAGTGTGACTAAATGGAGCCCGGAAGGGTCCTGGTCCCTTTAATTTCCGCCTGCACTCAACTCCGTTGTGTCTTGTTTATTTTCATCTTTTCATTTTAACAAATTCCCACGGGAACATCAATCATGTGAGCACTTTGTATTGTTTGCTTTTGTAAAAGCCGATTTACCTCTAATGGATAACCGAAGTGAACTTTTTCATTAAATTAAATGGAAGAGTTGCTCGGCTCTGTCCGAATTTTCGAAAAGCCTAAATGAAAATCTAGCTCGAAACCAAAGAGAATAAAAAGAAAAATAAAAAGAGCAAAAATAAAGCAGAATTATTGAAAACGTCTGAAACATCACCCATGTCCGTATAAAAGCGTCGAACTCTCAAATAAAACTTTGGAGTGAACAAAATATTTATAAATATGCAAAAATATACGACATAAAATACAAAAAATAGAAATATACGGCACTTTCTGCATTTCATACAATTTGTCTCGTCATTCTATCCCTTATATCCCTTATATCCCTTATATATGTACCCCCTTGTACCCGTTGTATCAGTCATCAAGTAGGTACTTATTTTGGAATGCATGACCTTTTTTTAACATTTTGGAAGTCTTGATGGATACTTGATCTTGATGGCGTAGATGCCGCTGCGGGGTTATGGGACTCCTACCGGCTAAAACCCAGCGACTTTCTAGGGCGGCCGTAGATAGGCGGGGTTGCGGGAACATTATGACACGACATCCGCGACCCGCTACGGCGGTCCAGCGCGAGGAGGGCTGCCTATCCGGAATCGCATGTACGCCGGCCATCTCGGAGGCATGCACATTGCACACCCTAGTCTTACGAATGTATGTAAATAAATAAACCACCAAGATTAAACACAGAAATCGTGTGAAAAGTTTATGTCCAAAGTTAATCCTGCCGTAAATCGAATGCTCGTCACTCAAATCACTTGACCAATGGTCTTGTGTATATTTTTTTAAAGTCTGTGGAATTGAATTTAAAAATATAAGTAATCCACTTTAAGTAATAAAAAAATTTGTTAATATATGAATACTTTTAATATAAAATTTTAAAAATTTTAAAAATTCCAAGTTCTTATAATTAATTAAAACATAATATATATTTAATATATAAATACTTTTAGTGTGAAGTTACAGTTATTTTATTTTTAACCTCCTCTGTAGATCAGGCCACTATTATTTAAAGAATTTCTTCTAGCTGATTTAGACGTATTTAAAATAAATGTTCATAAATAGAATAGAAAAAAAATACTTATTTTTGACAATTTAAATTTTTTATATTTAAATCGTCAATTTCGGTCAATTAAATGGTTTCCGATGGCATAGCTTATACCACATTATAATAGTAATTAAATTAATTAACTAATCACCACATGATAATTAAAATTTGATAACAATTGTAATATTTATAAAAATAAAATTATTGATAACAATAAGTAGGTATTCAATGATTTAAACAGTTACTTTAAAAAGTATGCAATGTCGTAAATTATTAAAGGAGAAAAAGTTTAAAATGGAGAATAATATAGCAATCAAAATACATTGAATGGTATCCTTTGAAGGATTTGTAACAGAGATAGTTCTGTGAGTCTAATTAGCAGAGGATTACATATCTGATTGACGCCCACATTCGCTCTGTACGGCACAAAGCGAATGACTGGCTAAACACTGAGATTGCGACTAATTAGTGCCTTTGATACGACCAACAACTTCTCTATTATACCCCTTTCATTCCACTATAACACAACTCGCGCCTTTGTGTTTCACTTATAATCTACTCGGAGTACTACGATTGATCTCAATCTGACAAACGTAGGTTTATTTTACAACTAGCGAACGCCGCAAATTTCGTTCACGCTGCAATTAAGCTTTTGTGTAAATTCCCTAAATATTTATGGCTTAAAAAGTAGTAGTCTAAGTTTTCCTCTCAATAATTCAATACTTATCAATCAATCCTGTCAAAACCGATCCGCTCTGACCACTGATCAAATCGGCATAAAAATGCTTTCATATGTGATTTAAGAATCCTAAAACATTTTTTTTTTATATAATACGTTAGTGCGCAGTATTCTTGAATATAATTCTTGCGTTTGGTCCCCTTATTACGCGATTCATTGTGATCGTATAGAAAAAGTACAGAGAAAGTGTTTGAACATACTTAGTCACAGATACGGTTTTCACCGGAGCATTCCTTCGTATCGAGATAGGCTTACAAAATTATGTTATGGCAATTAAAACATACAATAAACTACCTAATAATATAAAAGAATTGCCGGATCCTAAATTTACAAGAACATTAACAAAATGGTTATTAGATTGTTGTTATTATGATGTTAAATAATTTTATAATAAGAAACATGAATTCCTTTATTAATATATTAGTTTACAAACAATTAAACACAAATATTTGCATGCCCTTGGCGGGTAGAACACACTTTGTACTGTAACTGCTGTATACAAATTAAAATCCTGTAAACATGTGTTCGCGCAAATAAAGATTTATTTTATTTTATTTATTTTTATTTTAATATGGTAACACTCGAGGACTTATTATATTATTATAGTCTCTTGTGTCTCTTCAAAATAATTCATTCCTACATAGACTCGCCCTATCTTCTATCGCTTATTAATTTTAATATAAAACCTAGAACCCGAAATCGTTTTATCAATACCTTTGCCTTACAAGTACATATTAATAATACCTCATTTTACAACCCCCTCGTCAGGATGTGTCGACAGTACAATGATCTTCTCCCTAAGCACAGCAGTAAGGTGGATATATTAAATAGCTTAAGTAAATTCAAAAAGAACATCATGGCCATAGTAATTGCGTGTGACGTTGCAGAACAATAGCGTGTCATTAGGAAAACAAGATGAACCACATTAAGTTATTGTGGTCATCAATAATACAATTGATCTTAATTCATAATATTTCATTGTACTACGGATATTGCAATGTTTATTTTTATTGTAGCCTTGTAGAAACGTGCTTTCATCTTAAAGTAACTTTTTACAAAATACAGCTAAGCTTGTCTTTGGATGAAAGCGTGTCTCTCTTCTGTTATTTTAACTGTAACACTGTTTAATTTGGACGTGCTGTGTGCACATGTTTGGGTTACTGTCTAGTAACTAGTACATCTCAATGAATAATTATTTTCACAATTAATCTTCAACGACAGCATCCTGTTTTGTGTACCTCATAAATAAATAAATAAATAAATAAATAAATATGAAAAGTGTTATTATTGGTTTTTAGTGCTGCACAGGTTATTAGTTTTGTGAACACAGGGCGACATAGATTGCACTGATGAATACTTTTTTTAAAGAATCCTACCGTATGCC
This sequence comes from Bembecia ichneumoniformis, assembly GCA_910589475.2. Taxonomy (NCBI): domain Eukaryota; kingdom Metazoa; phylum Arthropoda; class Insecta; order Lepidoptera; family Sesiidae; genus Bembecia; species Bembecia ichneumoniformis. The sequence goes on along the minus strand of OU342528.1, from coordinate 17,062,498 downwards.
TATGTTCTAAATTATTGATTGTAAAACGTGATCGCTGCATCCTTTTGTCGTACAGTGCTACTATTTTATTATTTAATAATATAAATATATTTGTGATAAATATTTGAATCGCACTACTGGCGTGGTATGGTCCCAGTGCGTGTCATGAGACATCGGCAAGGGCACAACTGAAAATCAGCCCTGTAACAACGTTGCAGCCTAAGATGAGTTGTGTCCTTTTGGTGTTTATTTATAATGTCTTTTTTTTTGTTCATATATATTTCTCTTTTTTAAATGCCAATAAATGTTTCTTTCTTTCCTTCTTTCTTATTAGTGCATGATCAAGATCATGCATTAGCAATTATCAAGAACATATTAAAAACAAACCAAACAAAAAAAAATAAGACCAGATTCCACTTAACAAAAAAAAAAAAAAAAAAACAAAAAAAATCATGCAGTTAAATTTAAATTATATCTGTAAATATATTTTGACCACCTTAATAAACAATCTATTTTTTAACAAGCTAGTTTTAACTAACTAGCTGCAACTTCGTACGCGTGGTATTTGGTATAGGGCGTAACTTTTTTGTGTGTAAACCGATTGGAATGAAACAAACAATAAACGTTACGGGAAGCTTGCTACAATACATCTGTGAAAACCGCATGCATATCTGTTAAAACGTTTCTGTAATTGCGACAAACAGACAAAAATTCTAAAAACTAACATAAGTGCATCTTGTATAAACTGTTTTAAATTTTAAATGTACATACGTGCAATTGAATTTAAAAACAATTAAAAACAATGAGTTCGCTCCCTCTCGATTAAAATCGTATTAAAATATGTCCCAATTTATTCCTATCCAATAATTGTATTCGATTTACGAATGCACACGTAAGCTTTTGTGTTACCGAATAATGGATTCACGGTCGTGAATTCCCGTCACATACGCGTGATAGAATTAGGATCATGTCCAAAACAAAATGTCGACTTGGCACATTGCGAACTGACATGACAACGTTGGCTATCTAAATCAAAGCAACACCGTCTATATAAGTATGCATGTAGACGCAAAGTTGCCTGTCTGTGTGTATTCTATAAGATGTACTTCGGAGAGTGTGCTCGAGAGCTGCATGAGATCATAACGCCTTCCCCTTTCTTCTATCGGACATGCAGACGTACGGCTGGTTACCATCCTCACCTTCCCTCTAATATCCCTCTAATTCGGACCAAGCGCTTTAAAACATCTTTTGTGATGCGCACTGCTAAGGATTGGAACTCCCTGCCGGCGTCTGTATTTCCGAGCTCATATAACCCAAATCTTTTCAAGGTTCGAGTGAATAGGCATCTTCTGGGTGAGCTCGCTCCATCTTCGGCCTCATCCTTCCTACATGGATAGATGATGGTCAAGAGCAAACCCATCTATAATAAAAAAAAATAAAAAAATAAAAATGTTCGCCTGTACGCCAACACAAACACGTCAAAGAATTCCTAACAAAGCAATAATTTTGTCATATCATTCAATCAAGTCAATAATCGCGAAGGCTATATAGACAATTTTATGACGACCTTCATAATCGTGAAACTAAGGTGATAGCAGTCTGACTCAGAGGTTTCACGTACAAAAATACCTCGCAAGGCCAACTACAGAAATCAAATTTTCTATGGTTTACCTTGCCGTGGAACAAGACTACTTCAACAGCTCTAATTTAGGAACCATACGTTAGAATCACTGTTACAAGTCAAAAATTAGAAATCAAATTTCAAAAACGTTACACGTGTTTATTTCCAAATGTTATGTGATGGTGGCACTTTACAAATTTTTAATCTATAATTTATAAATTTGTTTGTCCTAACTGACTATCAACGCACATCCAAAACTACAAACTATTGAAATCTTATACAAAACTATACAATACTTATACAAAACTAGGGTAAATGGGCATTTATTAGGTAAGCGTGGTCCACCTTCGGCCACATCTGCACCTCACATCAGGTGAGATAGTGGTCAAGCGCTACCTCGATTACATAAAAAAAAATCTGAAATTTGGAACATTGTTGCTTTATTTTATAACGTAAGCATCTGCTAAGCAAGGATTTTTGAAAATTTCAACGCCGATGGTGAGGAGCTAGCATTTCATGAGCAAAATAGTGAAAAGAGGAGGAAAGCTGTTAAAACTTTGACTATTAATCGCATTTTCGTTTTAACAATCGATTTTTCGTCGTGGTCAAACGAAAATCTGCTATGTGCAAAAAGTATTCTTTTGAGATATTGACAAAAAACGTTTTTGTTGAAAAATTTTACGTGAGGGTGTTTTTTTAAGTTCGTTCGTTCGTTCATTCGTTTCAGCCGATGGACGTCCACTGCTGGACATAGGCCTCCTGCAATGACCGCCAAACACCACGATTTTGTGCCGCCTGAAGCCAGCGACTCCCCGCGACTCTTTTAATATCGACTATCCATCTAGGGGGGGGGGTCTGCCGACACTGCGTTTCCCGGTGCGTGGCCGGTGCGGTGGTTTTTAAGTATTTTATTTGAAACTTTGGATGTTATATTTAAACTTATTGGTATTTTAAACACGAAAATTTAATAATTTATTTATTATATTGATAATAGAGCACAGTTTATACATAAAAGATTCTAGCTCCTGCACATAGCACGACGTCGTAGTTCGACAAATAGTGCGCATAAGCTCTTAGCGGTTTCTTTATACGATAGACAAGACAGTGAGCTATTCTAAGGTCCAAATGTTTACTTAAATCTCAAAAAAATGCACATATCAGATTTTGGTTTGAAAACGACGATCTGTTGTCTTAATCGTGAACGTTCCTTGATTCTTGCGTCCATATAATTTTGACAACGGTGTCCATTAAAAAGGAGAAAAAAAAATTGTATGCCAGTGTAGACCTGCCTCGCTACCATGAACGGCATCCGAAGTTTACCCTCTGTGTCCCACTTGCGACTTCTTCCATAAGTACGATAGAGAGAGAAAACTTCGAATGACATTCATGGTAGGCCTGCTGATTTGAAATACCAGCCTATAGATTCTACAAACCCCTAAGGAGCTCCTGTCTGGATAATCCGGTTAGTGAAGGCATTTGTATCACGTACATTGTATTATTGATTTACACTGAGCGGGGGCATCCATACTACCAACATATTGTATATTCCACTATATAAACAAAAAAACGGGACAAGTGCGAGGTGAACTCGTGTGAAGAGGGTTCCGTACGATGTTACCTATCCGCACAATACAGAGTGATTTACCATGTTATTTTAATATCATTGACTTCTTATAGGTTTTCCTATAATCTATAAGTAGAAAACAAATTTTTGTATTTTTTTTTCAAAAATTTCAACGTTTTTTATTCGGACGTACGGAACCCTAAAAAACGAATGCTACTACATTTTTAGAAACTAGATGAAAACCCGGCTTCGCTCGGGTGTAATGTGACTCATAAATGTACACATGTAGGTAGATATTTCTGTAGTTATCGGTTCTCAGGGAATATTAAAGGCTTCCCTCAATGTTTGCGGCAAGACGTTTCGTTTTACACAGTCACATGAGTCACAGTTCTTTGTAATGGACACTTTGTTTTTAAAATGAATGGTGCGACGACGACGTATTGAGTGGCGAGGCGTGTGTGCGCTAGTTTGAATGAAACGGAACGTTTATTAGCCACTCAAGATGTCACAGGTGTCAGTGAGTGACGTTTCGCTAGAGTGGCCAATATGGCGACTACAATTTGTCTGTCAGCACAATTAGAATTTAACAAAATACTTGACAATCCGAATTTTGCGGATATATGTTGTCGACTCGAAATCTTTATTTTTTTATGTTTTATTATTTAGGTAAGGTTTCAATTGAGTCTACCGTACCCCTTGACGAAATTATTAATATAGATATCGAGATTAGATACAGCTGGTGCTGTTAATATGACTGTTAATATGACCGCCAATAAAATTCTGTTCTGTATGTGAAAAAGGTGTTAAACTAATTATTACAAACAATAACATTTGTTAACAAATGGAATATATTATTGCATATTTGAACTTAGCTATTCTAAACCATAACGACAGTGTAATGTCCCTAAAGGCGTATAATTAGATTCCACATCACAATTGCAGTGGTCAGTATTAGCGAAACTGTCGCCGATTGACAAGAGGATCCAATTTGCTCAGGTGGCTGACATTCTCCCTCCACTCAGACGTACAGCGTGCGTTTTAATGAACAGCAAATTGACACTCGTTCTACTGATTACTTTTATCTGGGGTAAAATTGGCAAGAGGGTCACAAAACTTTGTCACCTAGTAGAATAGTAAAAGAGAAAAAAAAAATTGCCTTTCAATAAAGGCTTCTCGCTACACCTTTCTGATTAGGATATATTCAGTGTATAACATTGTAAATAAGTAGAATATGAATAGATAAACATTGTAAATATACTCCAATTAGAATAAGGTAAGGTACATAATAAAACCTGTAAATAATATAATAAATAAACGGCACAGAGAGGTCTGAGGTAGAGAGGAGGAAGTAACATCGAAAGTAGATCTAACTTGATGGAGATAATTGCTCCACTAGTCTATATAAACCGAGCCGATTTCCGACAAAATTCACTGGCAGACCAACACCCAGTCACACCGGAACAAGCTGTATAAAGAGGCTGAAAAGTGTAGCCGTATGAAGAAGCTGAAAAGTGTAGCCGTATGAAGAAGCTGAAGCACTCGCACTTGCACTTTCACTTGTAGTCACGTTCGAATGTCCTGAAGAGGCTGAGAAAAGCGTAGTAGGCACCCGGTGTTACAAAGTAGTGACAAGAACTACTCCCGTTTAGACCTCAAGTCGAAGCCCGCTCTGTAAATATACCTAGTAACATGGTGTTTTTCTCCAATCCCAGTACACGGTTCTAACGAGTCCGGCGCAGAAACTATTGTGAATAATTTCTTTAATGTATCCATTACCGATAAAAAAATTTGAGCTACCTTTTGAGGGTATGATTGTCATTGGCTATGATTAACAATTTATACTCTATTAATTATTTTAGATATTTATCTATTGCAATTTTCTTGAGTACCCCTTTTGTGGGATAAAGCGATTAAAAGAACTAGATTGAAAATACTTCTTTTTTTTTGTATAATTCTTAAATAGTTTTAAAAAGTTACTTTTGAACGTTTCAAGTAAGTTTTGGGTCTGAAAAAGCTTAAATCTCTATTATATGAACGTGTATTGAAAATCTTTATATTAGACAAATTGAAATTCTTAACATGTGAATGTCTGGAGTTCCAGTTAATCCTGCTATAACTTCATTGGTGTTGTGTATAAAGATTTAGCTAAGGTTGTTGCCGTCTTGCTCACTCAATATATATGTCTCCCTCTCTCTGCTCTCTGCCATTACAAATTGTATAACGTGTTTTTGTGTGCTCTTCAGTTATTAAACCGAGTTAATTAATCATCAGTGTTTTATTGAAGACACAACAATTGGTATCGGAGAAAGTCCTTCCTTCTTCAGACTATACGTTGAACGCCTCCTTAACCTTACTTATTACAAAAAAGAGTTGATCGTAAGATTATGGTTGTTGTATTTTCTGTTCAACAAAATAACTATATAATACAGTTCCAAAGCTTTGAACATTACCTGCAGTAATCTAAATGGCAAGTGATGTAGCATCAATGATTATACCCATTTTAAGTTTATTTTCCGGTGTGTGTACCTCATATTTTAGGAACGTACCCAAATAAAAAACAATCTCGTGTGCGAAGGAATCATCCCCCAAAACGAAATCCCCAATCATTGGTAACGAGAAACAAGAATTACGCAGAAAAGGTAGGTATATCAAAATATACCTTTTCTGTAGAAAAGGTATATTTTGATGGAGATAAATAACTTTACATCCACTCGGAATACTTCGTGTACGACACATCGCGATAGTGCCTATATATCATCCACAATGACGGTGCGAGTTGCTCGGATGAATACATTTTGCGATAGCAAATCGCTCAGAGTGGGCGAAATGCTTTTACATTGATTTTACTTGAATGTCTAATGGAGGGTTTATCCAGCCCATGTAATTTAAAAACTAGTTCCTTTTAAAAATTATTTCATTTTTAACATGGTTAGTTGACAATTTTTACAATTTCATCACAGAAATAACCCGTATTGATGTCAAATTAGTATTCAAAATTATTATTATTTTCAATACTAATTTGAACTCGCGAACGATTTATTCTCACAAACCAAGATGACTTCCAAAATCACTAAACTTGTCCGATGAAACCGTTAAACTTGCCAAAAGTCGTCAATGATTCCCTTAATGTGTCGCCGGTTCGCTGTCGCAGGTAACTTCGCAATAGCTCCGAAGAGTCGCTTTCGTATCGCTGGTTGTCGCACCACTAACTCACACTTGACCGGCCGCCTTTTATTTAAACTTGGCGCCAAATGCTTCGATGTATTTCGAATTTACTAGAAATATAATCAAGAATATAGAAATATAATCAGATCAAACCATTGAAAGTTCGGAAATTCTATTTCTGTTGAAATGTAAACTCTATGTTGTAAACATAAGGATCAATTTTCATTGACGCTAGTCGGGAAGGGGGGTAGCTAACCGATTATGTGTAAGTTATATGGACGTACAGTTAATCTGTAAAAATCGGGCTCAGTCAAACGTTAACCCATTGTGCGTAAGCTGTATGGAAGTACAGTTTATCAGTAAAATCGGACTCAGTTAAATGGTACATCATGACCTCATGACTTTTTTCAATTATTATCTAAAAACTTTAGATAATATATAACATAATCTATTTATTTGGTTTTTAAATTCATAATTCAGCATAACCTATTCAATAACAACATAAATTAACATTGTTTGTTTTATTTTTTAAATGTAGTTCTAAATTATGATTTTTGTGTTATGACGCTTTTCCAATAAAGTGAGCGATATGTATAAGCTGTATCAGTATAATAAAGTAATTGATTAAACTGGTGCGTTCCGAAGCAGGATGAAGCACCATGCTTCATTGAATTTTTAATATCTGTGAACGAATGTTAACGCCATAATCGATTTTTTTTGTATATCAGAGATTCATTTCGATATTTCCGATAATGTAGGTATTTAAAATGTCAATTATATTTATGCCAATTATCGGGTTGGAGTCCCTTAGACAATATTTAAAAAATAACCATTTAGTTGTATTAAGGGCTTCACTTGGGAAAATGACATTTACATTAAAACTAGCTGGCGGCGGAGACAATTCAACAGGCCTAGAAATTGTGTTTTTTTTTTTTGTTTTTACCATTAGAACAATACACAAAAAAAAATTGTATTAATTCAATTTTTTTAACTGACATTAACTTATTAATCGGTACAGGATTCATATGTGCGCAATAAGCCGTTTCCGAGAGAATTTTCAATAAAAGTCAAATTCTTCCTGTGTTCTAACTTTTTTTGTGGAGTTTCTATTACTTTAACGAAAATTATAATTAATATAATTGGTTCTTCACATGTTTAAGTATAATATATATTTTCTTTTCAAAGCAATTGTGTTGTCTTTTTCTTGTAACATCTTCATTAAACAATGGATATTTTTAGTACTTAGCGTTTGTCTCCACCTTAAATTTATTAACAAATACTATGTGAATGAGTACATAATTTATATGTGCAAATAGGTATATTATTATTTGTTAGATTATAACCAACATTGTCGAAAACTTCCCTCCCCTAAAAAAATAGGTTTTCTCTAACGCTCCAGCATTATCCATATGACCTCATATGTCATATCCATATGAGGTCAACAAAGTTGGCGAAATGGAACAAACACGTTCAAAACTTCCGTCATCGCTTTAAACTCTATGTATTTACCCTACAGTGTGTAACCCACATTAAAAGAAAGTAATGATTTATATCCTACTAATATTATAAAAGCGAAAGTATGTGAGGACGGATGGATATTTGTTACTCTTTTACGTAAAAACTGCTGAATGGATCTAGATTCATATGGCACACAGATAGTTTATTACCTGGATTAACACATAGGATACTTTTTATCCTGAAAAAATATTAGGTTCCCGAAGGATCGTCTAAAATATTTTTAAAAAAATAGGCGCCGCCGTTGTCACAGCGATAAAGATGTCAAGCGTTATATTGCTCATAATAAATTTTCGTCAGGCGTTAATTTTTTTTATTTTCATTTTTAGATAAAAACATTTACATCTAAGGCAACTGTACTCTTATCTGTACGAAATGTACTCTATGTCCTTTTCTGTGTCTCTGAAAACGTGTATATTTTTTTTTTACGTTAAGATCGGCAGATAGGCTGACGGTCCACTTGATGGTAGGTGGCCACCGTCGCCTATAACACAAGCAACGCCAAAGCTGCTGCAACTACAATAGGATTAAGGATAAGGTATTAGGAGGGGATAGGGAAATGGGCTTTGGCATTCCTTACTCACTCACCGAAACACAACAGCACACGTGTTGTTATTTCACGGTGGTCTTCTGTAAGGGGGTGGTTACTGCTGCCAGACGGGCTGCCCAAATGACTGCGAAACGCAGTGTGCCCTGTCACTACTTTCCAGATACAGACCAGAGCCAAATTGGAAAAGTTCATTTTTCAAAGTTGACCCAGCCGGGAATCGAACCCAGGAACCCTAGAACAGACCGTTAAGGAAAGCACCCTAACCACTACTCCAACGGGCTCGTCAAAATGTATGCAAAATTTCATCGTGATCGGTCGAGTAGTTTAAGCGTGAAAGCGTAAAAATCAAATAAACTCACTTCCGCATTTTACACGTCACAGCACCAATATTATTTTGGATGTCGATTTCAAACTATCAGATTTATTAATCGGGCTTTTTATATTACTAAATCTATACATATAATTAAATCGTAAACGAACCGTGACTGTACATTAAAGATTTTTTTCAAAAAACAATTTGTACACCTTCTACTTATGGTACCGTGGTCAAAAAAATAGTTTTTAGATTTTTTGTCTGTTTGTCTGTGCGTTTGTGCACGCTGATCTCTGAAACGGCTTAACCGATTTGAATGCGGTTTTCAGTTATGTATGGTAGCAAGCTTCCCTAACATTTAGTGTTTGTTTCATTCCAATCGGTTTACAAACAAAAAAGTTACGTGCTATACTGAATACCACACGTACCTACGTAGTTGCGGGCTCAGCATTAGAAAAAATAACTAAATAAAGGTATGAAGGTAGTTCAAAGTTAAAATGCATCAGTTTGGAATCATTCCAATGAACTGATTGTTCTATCATTGTACATATTTGGGATAGTCAAATTTGTTACGTGTAACTGAACTTTGTTTAACAAGAGCGACAATAGAGGTTAATGACGGATTACGTACGCATCGCCTATTGGAAATACCAATTGGAAATTTATACCTAATATTTTTTACGCCATGTAACGTAAATAGCTTGTTTCTAGCTTCCAAACAAAAATTTTAACCTTCGTGATATTTATTGTGCTCTAGTTGTAATTTATTAAATTTAGCTGTCAGGTAGGAGTTATTAGTAACCTAAAACACAATTTAAAAAATACACAGGATTAGTATTGGCAGAACACACTGCGTTTCACATAGATTGGGCAGCCCATCTGACGGCAGTAACCACCCTCTTGAAGAAGACTTCGGTGAGTGAGGGGATGCCAGATAATTCATTCCTTCCTAATCCTGGTTACCATCCTCACCTTGTCGAAATACCTCTAGTTCGGACTCTAGTTTACAATGCGCACTGCTGCCGGCGTCTGTATTTCCTAGTTCATACAACCCAAATCTTTTCAAGGTTCGAGTGAATAGGCATCTTCTGGGTGATCTCGCTCTATCGTCGGCCTCATCTATACTAATATGTAAAGCTGAAGAGTTTGTTTGTTTGAACGTGCTAATCTCAGGAACTACTGGTTCGAATTGAAAAATTCTTTTTGTGTTGAATAGTCCATTTATCGAAGAAGGCTATAGGCTATATAACACCACGCTACGATCAATAGTATTACATATAAGCAATGTCCAGTACCGCGCGCCCCACGCGCACTCCATCGCCGTATGGGCCGAAGCGAAGCGTGGCCGAGTTCAGCTAGTCTTTTCTATGCGGCTAGATGCGAAACGCTCGCGATAGCGATTGACTTATTTATGTAACACTAATCTGGTGCCCGCGGCTTCGCTCGCGTTGAAAAATTAAAAAATAACGCCTGACTAAATATATGAGCAATGTAACGCTTTATTGCAGTTATAGCTTTGGCAGGCGTTAGATGATCCCTCGGGAATAGCACTTTTTTCTGGATGAAAGGTACGCTATGTCCTTTCCTGCATACCTGACAACGTATGCAAAATTTCATGATGATCGGTTCAGCGGTTTAAGTGTAAAAAGGTAACAGACAGACAGAGTTACTTTCACATTTATGATATTAGTATAGATTCAAAAGGATTCGCCGAAATACAAAAAGCCGGGTGGAGCGCGCTCGAGTGCTCGGCGCTCGTCATCGAGCTGCTCAGCTCGCTGTACCTTCTGAAATGCTGAATATTCGACTTGAGGTGCTCACATCGAGCAAATATTTATTTATTTATTTAAACTTTATTGCACAATCGTACAAAAGGCGATCTTAATGCCTTAAGGCATTATCTACCAGTCAACCATTGGGTAGATCAGAAAGAATGACGGAGGTGCAATATTCATGTCAGTTGCCAACTTTATCCTAGGATGAGCAGTTTCGTCCGCATAAATTTATCTCTACACCAAATTTCTTAAAATCGAAGAGTTACTTTTGCATTATTAGTATAAATTTATGGATAACTAGCTGTGCCCGCGACGTCGTACGCGTGGTATTAGGAATAACGCGTAACTTTTTTGTTTGTAAACAGATTGGAATGAAATATACACTACATATTACCGGAAGCTTGCTACAATACATCAGTGGAAACCACATGAAAATCGGTTAAGCCGTTTCTGAGATTAGCGTGCACAAAGGAACGATTTTATTATATATATAAAGCACCCGCCTAAGCTGAACCCTACTTAATATGACTGACCATATAGATTTGAGGTCAACTTAAATTGGTGGATTCAAAATCGCCTAAACTGACAATTTTTAACTTTATATAAACTATCAATCATCATCGCTTTACAGGTGATAATATATAGTTAATTAAAGTTTCAGCCAATTCAACAGAACAGTTATTTTATTGCATTTTTATCGAAAAAATGTTGGAAGTGATTCTTCTAATTTACATAACTTTTTTGTTTGTAAACCGATTTGGAATAAAACAAACACTAAATGTTACGGGGAAGCTTGCTATAGTGGCTATAATACCTCAGTGAAAACTGCAATCGGTTAAGCCGCTTAGAGATTAGCGTGCACAAACGCACAGACAAACAAACAAAAATTCTAAAAACTATTTTTTGATCTCGGTAACATAAGTACAACGTGCACTTTTTTTTAAATATTTAATGTAATAACGTAATAACAGACACGGTTTTTTTACGATTTTATCATAACTATGTATAGAAATAGATTAAATTAAAAATGCCCATGCAACTTTCCGTATATTTACCATTTCATGTTATAAATGTAACACTTATAAATTTTCATCACGTTTCAAGGAGCCATTTTAATATTAATACATCATTCCTGTACATATTCAAGGAGCGACTCAATTTTACGCGCCTTGATACCATGATTTTATTACGGGTGTCAGGTTTACGAGAGTATAAAATACGTTCCGGTTATAAACCCCATATTTATGGGTTAATTTATACATGGGAATAAACGGGAACTCTGTACGTATTTATAGAAGATTTATTGCCTGCAACTGACACCTGCTGCTAGGCTGAGAGAATTGGGTACACTGCAATTCGCACAGGAGTACGATGTGCACTCCTGAATTTCTTAGGTTTCTTAAAAGTTCAACGTGTTGAATTTAAAATATTTATAATTATAAGCCTTGTGTCATTTAATACGAAACTAAGCGAACTAGAAATTTTTGACGATGAATATTTTTTAAGTAAATGTCCGCAAGCATGGTGAAGGTCCATTTTAATAGGTTGCTACAGTCTACTATTAATACAAGCAACATCACGGTGGATGCAAGTACGCTTCTGACCTTGATAGGATAAGAAGGAGGTGGGATAACAGTCTATGACATCCCATATTCATTCACTGAAACACAAGACGAGCTGGTATTTCACGTGACTTTGTAAGAGGTTGGTCAGTCCGCCAGACACGCTGGACAGTTTATGACTTCAAAACGCCACTGAAAATGCTACTAATAATGCTCTTCCTGGGTTTTAAGATTTTTTAAATTCTAATAATATTTACATTTTGCAGAATGCATGTAACACTAAAAAAAAAAGAATATGCACATACATTTGTAATAAATTTGTGTAATTGTTAAATCTACAGTCAAACAAGCTTTCGAAAATGCTGTTGTCTATATAGTCTCTTTTGGTATCGTCCAATCTGTCTTTATGTTGATTATTAGTTTTCTTTTTGATGTTTTTTTTCCTTATCTATCTATCTCTATATACAAAAATGAATCCCTATTTCCCTTGGTCACGGCATCGCGCGTGAACGGGTAGACCGATTTTGATTCGGTTTTCACTAATGGAAAGAGGGATAAACGGGGAATGTTCATATGTATAAAAATTACACCCCGGGCGAAGCCGGGGCGGGTCGCTAGTATATTATATGATTTATCCCTGCTCCAAATTCTGTAGTTAGTTGTTGAAATGTTTTAGTAATTAGCGGAAACTTTGCTGATTTCTGTTTTCTTGTATGTATGTAATAATATGTGCAACGAGTTATTGCATGCTTCACAAATAGTAATAAAATGAAATAAAGTGTTTAATGTCGCTCTAAAAATTATTACCATCTTGACTATTATATGACAACTGTGAAGAACTATGTTTTTACCTCTCCAGCACGAAAAGGGTGCTTTTGGTGCCTAAAAACTCGCAGGAAAATCGATTTTTGCTGCGAGCGTGAGGAAAAGTGATCAAATTTCGAACACGCGATTTAACTCCCTGGAATAACATTATTAGGATTTTATTAGTGTGTCCAGCCATAGCCGACTAGAGTCGGCCGGCCATAGCCGACTAGATTCGGCCGACCATAGCCAACTAGAGTTGGCCCAGCTGTGAAGATAGTTTTACAGCTGTGAAGATACCAGTGGTGATGGCCTAACTCGCTGTTGAGGTGAAAAGTTGTATGTTTAACACGAGAGCAAATTTTTTTATGTCTCGTTCCTTTAAATCACTCACTTCGCTCAGTAGTCTATATTAGACTACTTCGCTAGTTCGTGATTTAAAGTCGGCACTCGCAGGAAAAAACAATTTTGCTCTCTAGTTGAACAAATAACTATTATACTAATTTCAAATACTTACAATGTATTGTAAGTAAAAATATAATTATAAAACGAACTCGTTCAACTTAATTTTTATTTCATTTGTATTTTCTTTGAAATTAATTATTATTATACATTTATTCATTTTAATTCTTAGTTCTAAGTTTTTTACAATATATATCTATCAAAAAAATATATATATTACAAAAAACTTATTATTATTATTATTATATATTTTTTATGTTTAGGTCGACAGACAGGCTGACGGTCCACTTGATGGTAGGTGGCTACCGTCGCCTATAACACAAGCAACGCCACAGCTGCTGCAAGTGCGCTGCCGACTACAGTAGGATTGGATAAGGGATTAGGTGGGGATAAGGAAATGGGCTCTGGCATCCCTTACTCACTCACCGAAACACAACAGCACGTATATGCTGTTATTTCACGGCGGTATTCTTGTAAGGAGGTGGTTACTGCCGCCAGGCGGGCTGCCCAAATGACTGCGAAACGCAGTGGTGCCCTACCACTCTTTTCAAATCCAGACCAGAGTCAATTTTGAAAATAACATTAAAATTTCCAAAGTTTACCCCGCCGGAAATCGAACCCGGCGCCCCTGAGACGTTAGGCAAGCACTCTTGCCACTCATCCAACGGGCCGTCAAAATATGAGAATATTAGGTAATTAAAATATTAGAAAACATTCACAGAATACAAAATTCACGTCACATTTATATAAATACAAACGAATATTTAAATTTATCATTTGAGTAAACATTCAAATGAATAATGTGGTTTGAAACTCTTACCTACATTGTTTATTCTGGGGAAGAACGTTTTTTCACAGACACACACAGGAGGCGTACATTATTTATGGGGCGTCTGGTTTGCGGTTCCATTTCCATTGCACTACGTTCCGTACAGGTGTAACGTCTCTTTAATCTGCTAATGGCCGCCCCGCGCCGGTTACCTTTTAACGGACAAATGTTATCACTATTAAAACTCTATCCACGGACGGTGCTTCTAAAGTTAAATGTAAACATGAATAAAGGATATGTTCATATTATATGTATGTGTATATCCGTACCCCGTGGAAGATAATAACAAGAACGCTTGATAACGGTTGTGATTAATTTGGTGTTTTTTGAGTTTACTCCTTCAGAATCGATTTTAAAATATAGGAAATTTTATAAGAAGTAAAATTAATACAAGCGTTAACTAAAAAGCGTTACGTTCTATGTCACTCTGACATTTGTGCGACAGCTGACGCATGTATTGTTACCTAATTCTATTCTGTGAGCTTATAAAAGCAAACGTCGAAATCTTCTATGAAAAGTTCTACCCGGCTGCCAATGCAAATGACATGTATGTAATTGACAATACTCATTACAAATTACTTAATATTTCAGATACATGGTAATGCAACGATAACCACATATATGCACCTCAGATTTAAATAAATGAAACAGTAAAAAATTGTTTAAACTGGACTAAACATACAATTTTTCACATATTAATTTTCGTACTTACGTATTGCATAAAACATTGTACATATATAATTCAGATTGTTCCTACCTCGCAGGCGTAGAGTACGCGTCTCGAATTTGGACTGCCCTGTAGTTTCACGGCGCGGTCGCGCTTTTCATAATACGAGTATATCGTATTATCTCTTTAACCATACGCCCAAAACATATGCAACAAAAAGCAAAAATCACGTGTATTAATAATTACTTGTGACGATAAACTTTCTATTTTGATAAGGACTTATTTATTGTTAATGATATGGCCAATAAAGTTTACCTAACAATTTTAATTATTTTTTTAATACAAAAAATAATTACATTAAATTAATTTTGAGCTTAAATAAATAGTTTTGATGAGCCCGTTGGATAAGTGGTTAGGGTGCTTGCCGTAACGCTCTGTTCTATGGTTCCCGGGTTCGATTTCCGGCAGGGTCAACTTTGAAAATTTGGCTCTGGTCTGGATCTGGAAAGTAATGGCAGGGCACACTACGTTTCGCAGTCATTTGAGCAGCTCGTCTGGCGGCAGTAACCACCTCCTTATAGAAGACCACCGTGAAATAACAGCACGTGTGCTGTTGTGTTTCGGTGAGTGAGTAAGGGATGCCAGAGCCCACTTCCCTATCGCCTCCTAATCCCTTATCCTTAATCCTACCGTAGTCGGCAGTGTACTTGCAGCAGCTTTGGCGTTGCTTGTGTTATAGGCGACGGTAGCCACATACCATCAAGTGGACTGTCAGCCTGTCTGTCGATTTTAACATAAACGCCACACATATTATATTGTTTTTGTGGGCATTATCAAGCTCTACAATTTTTCTTTAGAAATCAATCATATATCTCTCACCGTTGAAGCAGCGTTCATAAGAAACGTTTTTTTTTCGACCATTTTTTCGTCGACTTGCTTTGCAAATTCGATTACCACGAGAAATCGTTTTTACGGGATAATATATATAACCTATGTCCATCCTAAATTTCTATTCTATCAGTGAAAGAATTTTTAAATCGGATGGGCAGTTTCGAAACATACAAACAAACACACAAACTTTGCCTCTTTATAATATTAATAGTGTATCTATACTAATAATGTTATAAAAAATATGAAACAACGCCATGTATGATGCCATCATACACGCCATCATACATATTTACTTATGTATGATGACTTATATATATTTGCGGGCACAGCAAGTTTAAGTTTTCTAAAAAAATTGTACACAAATAAAATTATTATTACTAGAATATATTGCAGTAGATAAAGCTGTCTCGTAATAATATATTTACAATACATTATTAAGGTAACAGCCTTGTTCGCGCACAAGTCACCGGCTCAAAGAGCTCACAATCGATAAAGACTTTTGTGTTTAAGAAAGTAAAAAGATACTCACAAGAAAACCTCTGAGTACATCAACATATAATCCCATATAGTAAAAAGACGTCCCTGGTCGTGATCGCAGTGAAACTCGCGAATTGTATATAATTCTGGAAATGAAAAACATTATCGATAATGAATTTTCCATCGAGTGTTAAAGCTAGTGAACCGTATATATTACGCATCAATAAATGCCGAATTAAATTACACATGATATCCTTTTCGGGGTATTTTCTTATGAAAACGGTTATCTACTTATATTTAAATATTCGGAGCGATAAATTAAATTTTAAAAATACCTCTACATTATTATATTCTTGGAATGAAAAAGGCACGAGAAGGTTTTTAGGTAAAAATCCACTAGATCGCATTGCAGAACATCAAGCTCTAAATAATTTTATAATTGATCATTATGAAATTTTTAAGATTGTTAATATTTCATGCGTAAAAGAAAATTGAAGCTCTATGAAACAAACAACTTCATGGATTTACGTAGCAGGGGCTATCACACAAACGTATGCAGTTAAAATCAGCGCTTTCGTTGCCGACTTTAGTAGGATTAAAAATGAGGGATTAGAAAGGAATAGATTTTTTTAACGAGGGAAGAAATCTTCAAAAGATACCCTATGGAACAATTAGCGTATGCAATGCAATTACGCATAGGGTTATATGGCACTTTTACCGCACAAAAAACACCCCTCGAGATGGGTGTGATTCTAATCCATAGGGGCTTTGGAACCGTCACCGGACATCAGAAGGGATAGGGAAACTATGCCTTCTGAAAATAAATATAAATAAATATAAAGTATTTATAAAAGTGAAAATAAATATAAAGTAATTGAATTAGTGGGAGAGCACACTACATTTCGCAGTCATTTGAGCACCCCGTCTGGTGGCTGTAACCATCCCCTTACGTGAAATGACCAACGTGAAATACTCAGACTCAGACCAGAGCCAACTTTGAAAATTTCAAAGTTGACCTTGCCGGGAATCGAACCCGGGGCCGCGGAACCCAGGAACTTGAACACGTTAATCTTAGCGCTAAGGGTGTGATTGTGTCTTAACCCCTCGGCCTAAGGACTCGTCAAACAATGTTCTACAGTTTATTGATTATATGAAACTCCCTGACATTTAAATTGTTCAATTATTTTTTTACGGGTATTGAACCGGTTATAGCTTATTGCTGAACATACAAATATTCTGTTTAATTTACCATCGAAACTAAATCAACCGGCACGTACAATTTCGTGTCTAACTAGATGTGCATTTGCAACGGTCCGACCACTTTCTAGCTAAGCAAGTTTCTCCACTTTAACCACCGAACAAGAACCTCTCTAAACGTCTTAACTTGTCTACGACAAACTGCCACTTTGCCTTCGAGACCGAAGTAATTTTAAACCTTCATGATATATAGTATTGTTTCAAATGTTTGAAATTTAAACTTTTAGATTTATATCAAAAATTTGGGGGCTATATTAGTAGTGGCAGGGCACACTGCGTTTCGCAGTCATTTGGGCAGCCCGTCTGGCGGCAGTAACCACCCTCTTACAGAAGACCACCGTGAAATAATAGTACATGTGTTGTTGTGTTTCGGTGAGTGAATAAGGGATGCCGGAGCCCATTTCCCTATCTCCTCTCAATCACTTATGATTAACCCTACTTTAGTCGGCACCGCACGTGCAGCAGCTTTGGCATTTTTTTTTTTTTTTTTTTTTTTTTTTCTATATAACCTCCGGCACGAAGCCGCAGCCTGTGTCTACTTACGCATTCATTCAATTTCTATCACTTATTCTTCTCGCACTTTCATTCTTCATACAAGTTCTTTCTTTCATTCATCATCATTCATACTATAACGGGTGGGATGCCCGCCTAAATCTATTCTAATTTATTCTATCTTATGTGTTTACCTATATATGCATTGCCTGTGCTTTTATTTTGTCTGGCTTGTGTTTTTGCGCTTTGAAGGGAAATAAGGTGACAATTTTTATTTATTTACAATAATTAGAATTTTACAATTTTTATAATCTTATAAATATTTACATTTTCTTTTGAAATTTTTAATAACTATCTACTGGACTTATAATTTAGAGCTTTAATGATTACAATTGATAATTTTTATTTATAAGTACAATTTTTTAATTTTTATTTCTTTCAATTACCTTAACTATAATTTTGAAACAGTACTCCAAAAATTTTTCCTTATCTTTGCCACTCACTAGATCCTTCAAATTTTCTTCTGTTACTCTACAGTTTGTGTTGAATTCCACACTTAGTCTTTCAACCGCAAAAACTGGACAGTTTGTTATAATGTGGGAGATCGTCTCCAACTCTCGCGGATCACATATACACGATGGATTCTCCTTGCACCGGAAACGATTCAGGTACTCGGAGAACCCACCGTGGCCTGTAAACATTTGTGTTAGCACGTTATTAGTCTTGATGGATTTTATGGTCCTATAGGCCTCGATTGCGTTTGGGAAGAACAGTCGGGTGACAGCAGCCGTTTCCCCGGATTGGTACCTTCGGTTCCATTCGTCAAGCGAACGCATACGAATGCTTCGCTTGACGAACGAAACCGGGCACAGGTCGTATTTTGGCTTACGTTTAGTGTTAGCCGCTGCCTCCTTCGCCAAGTGATCCGCCCTTTCGTTACCCTCCAGCCCG
Source organism: Bembecia ichneumoniformis (assembly GCA_910589475.2). Taxonomy (NCBI): domain Eukaryota; kingdom Metazoa; phylum Arthropoda; class Insecta; order Lepidoptera; family Sesiidae; genus Bembecia; species Bembecia ichneumoniformis. Next base: position 17,043,624 of record OU342528.1, on the reverse strand, counting down.
GCGTGGGCCTTGACCCAAAACAAGGATACAGTTTTGTTCTGTTGCAAGCCCAGTTTTATGTTTGCTCTGATTTCAACGGCTAGAGGGTGCAGACAGTTATTCGCCGCGATGGTCTGTAAAGCAGCTGTGGAATCGCTGTAAATTGCAAAGGAAGTTTCTTTGCGCCGGAGGATCACCCTTGTCGCTTCGCATATCGCCAGGAGCTCCGCCTGGTAGACGGTGCAGTATGATGGCAGACTAAGACGGACGGCTCGCGTTTCGGCCTCGCTATTCCAAATGGATAGCGCAGCCCCAACCCGGCCGCCAATCTTGCTGCCATCAGTGAAGATGCGTATCTCAAAGTTGCTGTTTTTATTAACTTGATCCTGGTCCACCAGGCTTGTGAACTCGTGGCGCATATGTTCCGCGGGATGGGGAGCCTCGACTGCTGGGGCCATTCGCTCGACGACCCTGTCTGCCAGCCCCGGCTGGGGTGCTCCCCTTTTGGCCTCATATAATGAGGCAGCCTCACGGATTCGTAAGTCAAGAGGGAGCAGCCCAGCCAATAAGAGGGCTGAGTTGAGGGACACCGTGCGATAGGCCCTGCACAGTTTTTGCGCGAAACCCCTTTGCACAGCGTTCAGCTGCTTCACTACCCCGAGCTTCCGAGCGGCTGGCGCCCAGGCGCTAGCTGCATACATTATGATAGGCTCCACCGCGGCGACATAAATGGAGCGTATCACTTCGGGATGGAGGCCCCAACTGACTTTGGCGGCCTTTGCCAGCTGCTTGTAGACGTTTGCTGCTTTCGTACACACTCTGGTAACATGGTCGTTAAATGTTAATGTCTAAGCATATAAAAAGATGAACTACTAATGCATTTAATTTATTTTTAGCAATACTTTTATGCTTTAATTTTAGTTCTTTTATTTATGTAAATAGGTATTTCTTACATTAAAAGAACGGATTTTATCTATGTCTACCTATTTACCCGTAGCATACCTTGAAGGTTCACCAGGGTGTACTTCAGGCTGGATCGGTGTTGTTGCCACGGCAGAGCCCGGTCCATCCCTCTCAAAGGGCAATGAGACACCGGGGAGTTTTAGTGGGTAGTGCCAGTGCCGCTATGACCTAGAGCATAGCGTGGAGCACTGGTGATCTCCACATACCCCTACCGCCTCATCAGCGGTAGGAAATCTATAAATGGATATCTCCTCAAAAAAAAGGGTGTACTTCAGGCAATTAAAATATTCTAAATGATCTAAGCTATTATGATTATCTTCACACTTTTCATCCAACTTCAAAATAATTAATTTTTTTATTAAATAAAAAATTTTATACATATTTCTTCTTTCTGTGAATATGTGACTGAACTCCTCCTAAACGGCTGAAACGATTTTTATTAAAAAAAATTCCCCGAATGGTTCAGATTCACAACTGGGCCCGATAAGTGACGCTGTAATCGGGTTATTGGGTTCGATCGGGACAACGAGGCGTCTAGTATTACCCGAAAATATCAAAATTGTTTATTTGCTTTTAAAACCAAAACACCGCGTATAATATCTAATTTTAATTTTTTTTTATCATGGCAAGTTAGAGTAAATGAATTTTAAATACCGTGACAATCTGTTGGTAACAGCAGAATGTTTCCAAAATCATTGTTTAAATAAGTGCTTAGGTAGCACATTTTTGCTATACAAGCAAAAAGGCTCGGATTAGTCTCCGTTACACTGAAACCAGCTATTTGTATTGGGAATGTAGGTTGCAAATACTATAATCTCCTGTTGTGCCGGCAAGCGCGTGATTTTGTGTCTATTTCAGCCATTCCAGTAGCATCGAGTGCATTAGCTGCAATCCTCCCGGGCCGTTGGATCCCTCACAAACAGCGCTCTGAACGCTACAAATGTTCGATTGGAAGCGATCCTATCACATTATAGAATGCACTACCAAACGACATTGATGCGGAGAGACTGTTAAAATAACCGTGTTATCATTTAGATTAAAAATAAAATTTGCTGCAAAAGGGATCGTTTTTTATACACTAAAAGGCACATGGTTTAAGAAGATTTAGTTATTCATGTTTCTATATTTCTGGTCGAATTGGTCTTGGCAGAGGGGTCGTGGGCATTAGTTCCGAATCGCATGTCGAAAAACGTTCGGCGACTCCTCGCTCATCGCCACCTTCCTAGCACTTTCGTGCATGAAACATTCGGTCGGTCATTCTCATAGGCGACCTTCCACGCGGTCTCGTGCTCTCGACTCTGTCCTGCGCGGTAAGCGCTCAATTGTCGATTTATCGCGCCACGATGCCACGCCACCTAAATGACTAATGACATTAATTTTACAAAGTTTAAATTTTTGTTATTTTTTAAAATGTCATTAGGAACATGTTTCTAATAGTGTATATATGTGTATATATATATATATGGTATAGCGGCTCCGTTGTCAAAGCCCAGCAGTTTCTCGGATACACATGCTGGTGGCGCGAATTATTGAAGTGCTTATTCTTGTTCTAAGCCAACCTAGTATGGTGCTCAGGGATTTGTTCCAACGGTCTGCGAGGACTTCTCCGATGTGTTTGATGAAGGATGTCATTTGTGGTGAGAACACACCGTCGACGGATGTCACGAGAGGGGTGGCATATGTTTCCAATAGACTTTCTTACAATTATTATTATTAATTTTATGAAATTTATGATCTCACGAGAGCTGGTTCCAAAAGCCTACATAACACAAAAAAAAATGTTCATGCGTTCTAATCAATTACAATAACTCATATAAGAAGACATTGAACTATAAATTTTAGAAATAATTAATTGTAGACATTTCCATTCGGTCAAAACTTTAGAGCCATGTCGTAGCAAGTGGCGACAATGCTTTTGTTGTGCATAGGGACTATAGCATTTATTCTCCCCTAATCCGAGTACAATGCATGAATTCTCGCTTGATTTATCCGCTTTTGTACGGGAGTCATCGTTGCTTGTCAAATGTAAATCATCACTATATACAAGCCTCGAATGTAGATTTCGTAATAAATAACCTATGAAACCTTTCAGTTTGTATTGAAATTTTGTTCTTAACTATATTTGTAAACATACAGCGGAGTTCTCTTATAACATTCACCAGTAAAAACCTTTTTCTACACTACACTAATAATTATAAAGAAAAAGGATTGTTTTGTATGTTTGTTTGTAATGGATAAACTCAAAAACTAATGAACCGATTTTAAAAATTCTTCCACCTGTAGAAAGCTTATCAGCCAGTAACTTAGGCACACTTAATGTAACACAATATTTTAAAAATTTGCCTATTAAAAGTCATTACTTGGCGTACGATGCCAAAACTATTGAAGATACATAAAATAATGTACTACATGTCATCATTACAGTCACCATTACCCACAAAAACTCCACGAGGCTATGTGCAAAAACCGTTTTTTTTTTTTTTTCAATTTAGTCAATCAAAACACATAACATTTTGTTTATTCTTTCGATCGTTTTTTCGTCGACTTACTTTGCAAATTCGATTACCACGAAAAATCTTTTTCATTTTACGGGATATGTAGCATATGTCCATCCTGAAATGTTGCTCTAACTATTGCTGAAAGATTTTTTAAAATCGGTTTACCCCTACATACAAACATACAAATTTAAAAAAATAATTTAATTTTGCAACTTCTCTGGTGTTGCAAAAAACCTTTTTCTAAAAACCTGCTCCTGTTACTTATGCTAGTTTAGGATCCAGTCTCCTTCTCCTATATTCTTTCTATGTATATCTATAAAATTTGATTTATATTAATCATTATAGAAATTATAATTTGATTTCATAATACGCCACAAATTGGGATGAGGGTTACCGTTGAGAAGAAAAATTTAAATTAATATAAGACTTCAAGACAAATTAAATATTATTTTTATTCACTTATTTATTAATTTTCTTAATAAATAAGTTAACAAATAAACAATATATCCATATCATAAAAAACTTAGGCCCAAGCTACCGGTGGTTAGGGCTGCAGAGTGAGGAACCTCCTGACAATTCGTGCCGTGTCAAGAATTACCGCTTTCTGTATCTGTCCCTTGATCCAGCCATCTAGTGAGAGCCTCTTGAGATGGAGGTCGAAGCTCTTCGCTATAAGACCGTTCGCCGAGACGAATATCGGGACGATAATTGTCGAATCGAGAGCCAAGTCTATGTACTTGGTAAGCTTTTCTTTTCGGCTTTCACGAGGTTTTCGTCATGCGGAACAGCGATGTCAACAAGTATCGTCCGGTGCTGGGATCGGTCAATAACCACGATGTCAGGTTTATTGGCGACAATAGTCCAGTCCGTGATTATGGAGCGATCCCAGTAAGCGTAGCGTGACCATTTCCGAGGCCACGCTACGTACAATACGTAGGGCAAGTTGACTCGATAAGACCGTATCGAAGGGCAAGTTGCTGATGAATTATCCTGGCTTATTATTATTAAACTTTTTATTTGTACTATAAACATATACAAAAGATTAAAAAAAGAAAGGAAGAACAAGCAATAGTACAAATAAAAGGCGGCCTTATCGCTTTATATAAGATTAATATAATTTAAATTAATATAAAACATATTTAAATTGATGGCATATTTCTTTAAATTTCGAAGAAATCTCGTTATTTGTTTTGTATTTACATATCTATATTGTCTGTACGTGAGGACGACAAGAGTATTTGCTTTATGGAGTGTAAACTGCGATACCTACAACAGTCTTAGGAAAATACTGAAATAAGTTGAGTGGTATGGGGGAGTAATGTAAAATCAATATTAAACTGAAGCAAGCCACTTAACCAGGTAAATAAATTTCTCGGCTACCGGAGAATGAACGAGTTATAACTCCAAACTTTATCTTTTCATCGCTAAATATTATATTGCTAAACCAAGTTTTCAGAGACAAATCATCTCTAAATATCTGAAAGTATATCCAAGTTCTGAACATCTCGAGCAAGGCCGCATTTTGGAGTAACCAGGAAAGCAAAACTTTATTAGTGATAAGTTGAACCAGACTAATGGTAAGTGGTCATTCCAGCACATTATCTAATTACAGCCATGCTTAGAACACCGAATTGTTCTAGTTTACGCCAGTCCATTACGGAGTTAAAAATCATTTTAAACTGTTTAGTATCAAAAAATTTGTACCCTTTTTGCTATAAATTTTACCGGATGTACACTACGCACTAAACAAGCAAAATTTAGCCTTATTACTTAGATATGTATGTACCCTCTGCACAGTCAGCGTGAAAAGTGCTTTAATTTTTTTATCCAAGATAAGTTTTTTATACACACTGCGTTTCGCAATCATTCCGGCAGCCCGTCTGGCGGCAGTAACCACCCCCTTACAGAGGACCACCGTGAGTTAACACGTGTGCTGTTGTGGTTCGGTGAGTGAGTAAAGGATGTCAGAGCTCATTTCCCTATCCCCTCCCAATCCCTTATTTTAATCCTACTTTAGTCGGCAGCGCACTTGCAGCAGCTTTGGCGTTGCCTGTGTTCAAGTGGACCGTCAGCCTGTCTGCCGATATTAACATAAAAAAGTCATATTTTAATTCGACCTCATGTTGCTTGTGTCATTAGATGAAGATAATCATACAATATTAAGACGCTCACAAAATTGTGTACTACTCTTAATATATAAAATATTTATTTATTCCATATATAACATTTAGGGCAGAGGACCGTGCGTGGTGGCTAGCCTTGGGAGATGAAGAAACACAGGCTGATGATGGTGACGATGATAGGAAGTAAACATTCTTACTCGTATTCATTTGCGCATTCTAAGCAATTAAACAACTCACAATTAATTAACTTACACTGAAAAGCTGCTTAGTAAAACTTAACTTATTTAAAAGAAAAAGTCGAAGTTTTTCCTTAATCGTTCTACTTTCAGTGCCTGATGGAAAAGTTGGGTTGTGAAAATTTTTTTCCCCAACAAGACCGAAAATCTTGTTGGGGTAAAGCAAAACTTAAAACCTTAAGGAAGAATGTGCATATTGTATTATACAATGCTAAAATAAAAACCATTTATACAATGGTAATTATTTTATGTCACAATCGTAGCGATTAGCGTTTGTGGCATTCAAACATTGACAGTGCGGTCACAATTGATGCTGGTAATGCTTCAAATGGTGAAAGTGTAAATAAAATCTTACTGAACTGCAGGTATTTGTATGACGTCATTAATATTGTTCGTTTATTTCATTTAAATGATTAATTATAGAGCTAATTAGGAAACACAATCATCGAGCTTTCACTTTATTGTTTCGCATCGCTATAAAATAAAATTTATTGCGAAATAAGAATTTAGGAGAAAATGTGTTGTTCTTTTTTTTATGTTAAGGTCGGCAGACAGGCAGACGGTCCACTTGATGGTAGGTGGCTACCGTCGCTTATAACACAAGCAACACCAAAGCTGCTGCAAGTGCGCTGCCGACTGCAGTAGGATTAAGGATAAGGGATTAGGAGTGAATAGGAAAATGGACTCTGACATCCCTTACTCACCGAAACACAACAGCACACGTGCTGTTATTTCACGGTGGTCTTCTGTAAGGGGGTGGTTACTGCCGCCAGGCGGACTGCCCAAAATGACTGCGAAAACGCAGTGTACCCTGCCACTACTTTCTAAATAAAGACCAGAGCCAAATTTGAAAAGTTGATTTTTCAAAGTTGACCCTGCTGGGAATCGAACCCAGGAACCCTAGAACAGAGCGTTAAGGCAAGCAGACTTTTATAATAACGGTAATCTGCTTAAAAAATCAAAACCTTTTTTAGAAAATGTTTGCGAAGGTTTGGTCCACCTGATTGCTTGTAGCTACCGACTCCTATAAAAAAATGGTTGTCTGTAAAGTCGGTTTACGGACGATAGTTTAACGTGACAATGTCATAACAAAACATTGATGAAATGATTGCATACTTTTATGACGAGTGGAAGAGAGATAGATGCGGCGCAAGCCGATCGTGCCTTTCGCTCGCTCGTGCCGCGCTCTCGCTCCGATCGTGCATCGGCTCGAACGTAACGGGACAATGAGCCATCATTTTTCGTGCGTGCAGCCGACGTTCTTCGATTTATTACACGTAGTCACGTCAAAAATTAGCAATAAGTGGTGCAACAGCTCTGCAGTCCCAGATAGGATAAAAATAAGAGACAAAGAGGAACTCTTACGATACTCTTACGTATGGGATCACAAATAGTAGGTTACAAGTGTTCTTATTTCCAGCTGGTCCAGTTAATGATTTCGGAATTAAGAGCACTGACACTATTATCTATAACAATATACGTTTACAAGCTTTATTAAATTACTACGAATTAATTTACAATACAATATTATCGTGCTATTCTAAAGATTTTTCAATAGACGCGAAGAAAGGAAGTCTTTATAATTCTTCGAATGCGATACGGAACAAAATGAAAAAAAGGAAACTGATTTCGTAATGAATGCAGTTTTCTAGTCGAGGACAAAGGTATTTAGAAATGTTATGGCTGAGTTAGGAAATCGAACAGAATGTTGATAATAGGTGAGTATAATGGCTTTTTTTTATTAAAGATGGGCTTTCTCTTCACCAGCATCTCTCCATGTAGGAAGGATGAGGCCGACGATGGAGCGAGCTCACCCAGAAGATGCCTATTCACTCGAACCTTGAAAATATTTGGGTTGTATGAGCTCGGAAATACAGAAGCCGGCAGGGAGTTCCAATGCTTAGCAGTGCGCATTATAAAAGATTTTTTAAAGCGCTTGGTCAGAATTAGAGGGATTTCGACAAGGCGACAAGTATTTAAATAATTGACTATTATTTAAATACTAGCTGAGCCCGCAACTTCGTACGTGTGGTATTCGGAATAACGCGTAACTAAACAGATTGGTATGAAATATACACTAAATATTACCGGAAGCTTGCTATAATACATAAGTGAAAACCGCAATCAAATCGGTTAAAGCTTTTCTGAGATTAGCGCGAACAAACGCACAGACAAACAGACAAAAATTTTAAAAACTATTTTTTTGACTTCGGTAGCATAAGTACAACGTGTACAAATTGTTTTTTTTCTTTTTTTTTAATATTTAATGTACAGAATATTTAATATTGTACATATCTTCTATATATATAAAAATGAATCCCCATTTCCCTTGGTCACGGCATCACGCGTGAACGGGTAGACCGATTATAATTCGGTTTTCACTAATGGAAAGAGGGATAAACGGGGAATGTTCTTATATATAAAAATTGCACGCCGGGCGAAGCCGGGGGCGGGTCGCTAGTAATATATATTTATTAATAGGTATACTAAGTATATACTGGCTGTACCAGAATCTTCGCTGATGTAGTATTCTGCATGTGATAATACCTATTTATTTAAATTTTAATATTATCTAAATATTTAAATTTAAACACCTAAATAAATAAATCTAGACAATAGTGTTTAATTTCAAAAATAACCTAATTTTCTATACTTAAAAACATTATTTAATATAGATTTCCTAATTTTTCTTTTCGAAAACTACTGAAACACCTTATCGGGCCTCTAATTTCTTTCAAATCCAAACATTTACATAGTCATTGATGGCTGCTCCTCGGACCTCATGGCAATTGATGCCGGTGTTCCTCAGGGATCTGTTCTCTCTGCGACTCTTTTCCTGCTTCATATTAATGACTTACTTCTTCCAGGAGTAGTTGCATACGCAGATGACAGTACGGTCATGGAGAGATATTTGTCCGGCGCGGGGGCCGGTCGCGATGAGATTCGTTCTGAGAGGGAGGCAATGGTTGAGCGAATTGACTCAACCTTAAATCTTGTGTCCCAATGGGGAGACAGGAATCTGGTTGATTTTAACGCCACCAAAACGCAGGCGTGTTTGTTCTCTGCAAAAAGGAGCCCTTTCGACTTGGCTCCAACTTTCCGAGGTGCATCCGTACCTGTGGCCAATGATCTTGAGCTTCTTGGCATGAGGTTGTGCTCAAATCTCAACTTCGGTTCTTCTATCGAGTCCAAGGCCCAAACAGCAGCCAAAAAGTTGGGCATCCTAAATAGAGTGAAGCGATGCTTTACATCTGGACAGCTCCTCTCTTTATACAAGGCACAAGTCCGATCCTGCATGGAGTATTGCTGTCACCTTTGGGATGGCTCAGCAAAATACCAACTTGCTGCACTCGACTCGGTGGATCGCAGAGCTAGGAGGCTCATTGGCGATGATACACTAATAAGAACTAAGCTGCAGAGCCTGGCACATAGACGCAAAGTTGCCTGTCTGTGTGTATTCTATAAGATGTACTTCGGAGAGTGTGCTCGAGAGCTGCATGAGATCATACCGCCTTCCCCTTTCTTCTATCGGACATGCAGACGTACGGCTGGTTACCATCCTCACCTTGTCGATATCCCTCTAATTCGGACCAAGCGCTTTAAAACATCTTTCGTGATGCGCACTGCTAAGGATTGGAACTCCCTGCCGGCGTCTGTATTTCCGAGCTCATATAACCCAAATCTTTTCAAGGTTCGAGTGAATAGGCATCTTCTGGGTGAGCTCGCTCCATCTTCGGCCTCATCCTTCCTACATGGATAGATGCAAACCCATCTATAATAAAAAAATAAAAAAAAAAAAAAAAAATAGTATGTAGACTTTAGCTCATGTCTATTCTCAGGCTAATATAGAATGAACAAGCTGTATTTAAATCTGTAGGTTAAGTTCAGTGGTCAAACGTAGGAGTGCATTTGTAGTAGAGCAGCACACAGAGTAAATTTATACATACAAACAAAAAAAAATTTTTGGTGGAGGAAAAATTCTACTCCGATGAAAAATATTTGATGTTATTTTTAAATTCAGTGCACTGCGGTTCAAGCCAATTTAATATAGGAGAGGCCTATAAATAAGAGGGAGAGAGAAAAACTGCACATGTAAAGCCTGGAAGGCTTCTAAAGCCGGAAGTCCGGCGTCGGCCGCATCCGCCGACTCTGTCTGCTTCGCAAAGCCTTTTAGTTCAATTTAGCGTAAAAACGAGACCAACAACTCCATCCCTGTGTTTTATACCACTTGGAAAATTGCCTTCATCAGAGCGCACTGTGTAAGTACGTTCCCGCACCTATAATATAACGTAGAGAGTTATCTTAAATGTTTGGCCGAAAAAGAAAATCATTAAAAATTAAATTAAATCAATAAGATATAAGAAAGGCTCATAAATCAAATCAAATACTTTATTTGCATTAAACATTACCAGGCAGATGTCAATATAATAATTAATGGTAAGTTTACATGTTTAACCGTTGTCGGTATGCAAAATAATGTAAAATAAAAAAATGTCAATTAAATATGTATGTCACAAAGTTAAAAGCATTAATTACTAATTTTCGTTGTATGTGCTAACTTAATTTGATTAATATATATTACATTGATTACAAAAACATACGAATTACTTAATGTCAAAAAATTGATTCAAACTATAGAAGTTTTCTCTACTCAGCCATTGATGCAGTTCCTTTTTAAATAGTCTTGTCTTCATAACGTTGGGTATTTTAAATAATTTATACTATATTAAATACTAACGTAATACAAACTAACTTGTTTATAAACACCTCAAAACTGTGTAGGGATATTCTTTCAGGGATAATTAAAAATCTACTGTGTTTCTTAGACATCTAATAAAAAAAACCTGACGACCTGTTGACGAGCCTGTTGGGTGAGTGGTTAGGGTGCTTGCCTTAACGCTCTGTTTTAGGGTTCCCGGGTTCGATAGCCGGCAGGGTCAACTTTGAAAAATGACTTTTCAAATTTGGCTCTGGTCTGGATTTGGAAAGCAGTAACCACCCCCCAGCCAGACAGGCTGCCCAAATGACTATTTTCCAAACCGAATTTGAAAAGTTCATTTTTAAAGTTGACCCTGCCGGGAATCGAACCCGGGCCTTAATGCTCTGTACTACCCCCCTAGTACAGAGCGTTAAGGCAAACACCCTAATTACTCATTCAACGGGCTCGTCAAAATTAAATTTTATTAATTAATTAAATTTACAATCTTACGTATCAAATAGGTATACAACACTTTTTTAAATAAACCTTCTAGTTAAATTTTTCAGGAAAACTTTATGTCAATATCTCAAATGTGTACTTTTTGCACATAGGAGATTTAACTTGTATACTTGTATTGTATGTAACTTTGTATTGGTGCCTACGAAAACATTAATAACAAAAATGTTGCCTTCCAACTCTAAAATTGAAATAGCTATCAATACATTAGCAATTCAAATTGCCTCCTTTGAGGACGCAGAAGACCTTTCCCACGGAAAAATTACTGTTCGAACTCTGAATAAGAAGGGATGACTTCCGTAAGTAATAAAATCGGCTATCTCCAACCATTTATTCCAGTTGTTTGTGATGTGAATGTGATTCGGGTGTACGAACAATAGGAGATGGGAACTCGGAGGATAAAACGGAAAATCACGCCTTGATGAGATCCTTACGAGTATTACTATGATAATCATATTTCCATGCCAACTATTTGTAATAGCCTTTGCAAAGAAAATAGTTTGAATTGTTACTTTGGTAGAAACGAAAAATATAAACCGTTTATAATTTTCAATTAAAGTGGTACTATTATTTTTTCTTTTCGTATTTTTCATACGTTCGTACGTTTATTTATTTATTTACTACTAGATGAAAACCCGGCTTCGCTCCGGTGTAATGTGACTCATAATATGTACACATGTAGGTACAAAATGTAGGTAGATATTTCTGTAGTTATCTGTTCTCAAGGAATATTAAAGGCAAAAGCGGCATAGAATTCGCTCAATGTTTGCGGCAAGACGTTTCGTTTTTGTAATGGACACTTTGTTTTTAAAATGAATGGTGCGACGACGTATTGAGTGGCGAGGCGTATGTGCGTTAGTATGAACGAAACGGAACGTTTATCAGCCACTCAAGATGTCACAGGTGTCAGTTAGTGACGTTTCGCTAGAGCGACTGCGATTTGTTTGTCAGCACCATTAGAATTTAACAAAATACTTGACAATAGGGGAGAAATTAGAGGAGACATATCTATAGATATGTCTCCTCTAATTTCTCCCCTAACTTTTCTAAACCACCCAAAGCATTTAGATACTGTTTTCACTAATAGAAAGAGGGATATATTATGAGAAACGTTTGTGTATAATATTCGTCCCCCACGTCGTAATCTCAAGTCGAAATTTGTTTACAAAAACAAGTAAGTGTGTGGCGGGGCACACTGCGTTTCGCAGTCATTTGGGCAGCCCGTCTGGCGGCAGTAACCACCACCTTACAGAAGACCACCGTGAAATAACTACGCACTTGTGCTGTTGTGTTTTGGTAAGTGAGTAAGGGATGCCGGAGCCCATTTCCCTACCCCTCCTAATCCTTTGTCCTTAATCCTACTGTAGTCGGTAGCGCACTTGCAGCACCTATGGCATTGTTTGTGTTATAGGCGACGGTAGCCACCTACCGTCAAGTGGACCGTCAGCCTGTCTCCCGATCTTAACATTAAAAAAAATACGTCATTGTATCATTAATTGAAGTCCCCAGTGATTTCCACATATTATCTGAATTCGATAATCTCGTTGTATATAGTTTAGCTACGTGTGACGTTGTGTTTCGGTGAGTAAAGTAAGGGATGCCAGAGCCCATTTCCCTATCCCTTCCCAATCCCTTATCCTTAATCCTATTGTAGTCGGCAGCGCACTTGTAGTTGCTTGTGTTATAGGCGAGGGTAGCCACCTACCATCAAGTGGACCGTCAGCCTGTCTGCCGACCTTAACATTAAAAAAAAACATGCTAAATTGCTGATTGAGAGACAAAGGGTGAATGAGTTGAGCCAAGTATCCTAAACATTGACTAAAATAAATTTTGATCAGGGGTGGTGTGGTGTTATTTTGAGAATACTAATTGATCAATTGTGAAATGTCTTCTTTGCATTGTACCCAAAAAGGGAACCATAACACTAAAGTTGACTCATTGCAAGGTGAAATTTAATAGGTTATGATGGTTACGATAATCCAATGACGATGCGTATCCTGCCGACGTGAATTTGTACACTGGGACTGGCATAAATCAGCGCTGTGCTTTGCCTCAGCTTACGCTGAGTCAGATATCTCTTTGCTGTCATGGCGCACATTTAATGGAATTGAAATATCTGGGAATTTCTATAAATTTTGAATTTATTTTTATATATTTTTTTTGTTTTGTTAAACAGTTTTATTGTTATTTTTTTTCTTTCTCTTTGTATGTGTGTCATGTTTGTACAAATAAACGTTCTATTTATCTATACAATTTGCAGAAAAATAATTATTCATGCAAAGCAAATCAAGTCGATAATTAATAATACTAAGAAAACACATCTGTCCAAAATAGACCTATTAAAATGATAGGTTCATTTTGGACAGATCCATGAAGTGAACATTTCCATGAAGTGAACTACTATTTATTTTAAAAATACTATGCTTACTATTATAATAAATAGTAAATGCTTTACTATCTCTATCCCCATTTGCCTTGGTCACGGCATCACGCGTGAACGGATAGACCGATTTTAATTCGGTTTTCACTAGTGGAAAGAGGGATAAACGGGGAATGTTCTAATATATAAAAATTGCACCCCGGGCGAAGCCGGGGGCGAGTCGCTAGTTTAATATAAAAATAAATAATAGGTTTAGTAATAAGTACTTTATCTAAAATATTTTTTAATCAGTATGCCATGAGAGCTTACAAAAATCCTTTTCATGTACCTGATTCTTCTGTATTGAAATTAATTTACTTCAATTAATTAAATAAGGTACCTATACCTTATTTACGTTATAAGGTAGTTATATATAGTTAAGGTAGTTAAGGTTATACATTGTGCTTTTAAGGATCTCTACTTAATGGAATAATTTCGTAGACCTGACTTAATGGAAGTCTTGTGGTAGAATGCTGACGGGCGCAGGATGTACGCATCGCAAGCTTGGTTTTCTATGAATGAATGAACTGAAATCTTAAATGAAATTTATTGTAATCCCATTCATTTTATTAATTGGAAAGATTAAGGACCTTTTTAAAATTTGATTTATTTTTAACGTAAAAAGCATAAATTATATACTTTGCGCGCATTATCAATAGAGTATTTTTTTAATTTTGTATTCTGAGAGTACTTTAAAGATTTTGCTAGGTCCAAGCACAAGTAAGGTCTTATTCAATGCCGAATATCTTTTATATCCATTGTAACTGACCCGGCGAACTTCGTAACGCCTAAAACCCGTTTCGTCCTAAGAAAAAAATATTTTAGATGTTTTAATAGTTACTCTGCTATTCGGAGCGGGGACAAATTCAATCTCATATCATAAAAATCGGTCTAGCCGTTCTCGAGTTATAAGTGGTGTAACTAACACGACTTCCTTTTATATAAGCGCGGTACCCAGAAATACTCGACCTAACAAAGAAAACAATAAAATATTGTGAAAATATTTTTTATTTTTCTTCGTAGTCTTCTTAGAGCTCGATACACTTTTCCCAGCGATGCTCGATAGCTTCGATACCCTCTTTATAGCAGGAACCGTCAAACTCCTCAAAATAGCTATTAACGCCAGACTCTACTTACCTCTTCATTGTTTGGAAATGTTTTACCACCGAGCCATTTTTAGCAATGAGGGAGCCGGATTTAGCGAATAGGGTGCATGAAGAGGCAATTCGACCTTCAATGCATCGCGATGACGGACGCTTAGACTGCTGCGTTGTCGTCATGAAACATCATCTTCTTTTTTGCCAGATGAAGGTGTTTGTTATATAACGCTGTATAATAATCCTTTTTAAATTCACTTTCAAGATCAATATAATCAATTAATATTATCCCATGCACATGACCTTGTCAGCTGACTGAATAACCTTCGCTTTCTTTGGAGCTGATTTTCCCCTTTCAGTTTATTGTTTGACTGATCCTTTGTTTCGGATGTTAAATAGTGTGAAATAGTAGATGTTAAATCGTTGGTTATAATACGATTCATAACCATGTTTCGTGTGTCCATTTTTTTCGACAATATGCAATGCTTACCATGTCTGCTATTTCGTGCACTTTCATTTTGACGGCCCGTTGGATGAGTGGCAAGAATGCTTGCCTAACGTCTCAGGGGCCCCGGGTTCGATTCCCGGCGGGGTCAAGTTTGGAAATTTTAATGTAATTTTCAAAATTGACTCTGGTCTGGATTTGAAAAGTAGTGGTAGGGCACACTGCGTTTCGCAGTCATTTGGGCAACCCGCCTGGCGGCAGTAACCACCCCCTTACAGAAGACCACCGTGAAATAACAGCATATACGTGCTGTTGTGTTTCGGTGAGTGAGTAATGGATGCCAGAGCCCATTTCCTTATCCCCTCCTAATCCCTTATCCTTAATCCTACTGTAGTCGGCAGCGCACTTGCAGAACCTGTAGCGTTGCTTGTGTTATAGGCGACGGTAGCCACCTACCATCAAGTGGACCATCAGCCTGTCTGTCGACATAACATAAAAAAAAAAGAAAAAAAAAAGAAAAAAAAAAGAAAAAAAAAAAACATCCATGTAATACCATTTTGTAGATTTTCTTTACATTTTTTGGAGTCGTGATTTCACTTGGTCGATCACTACGATGTTCTTTGGCAGCTCCTACGACCTCGTTTAAACTCCGATACCTCATATTTAACTGTTTTAAACGAAGCGGCAGTCTTTCTTTGGTAGACACAAATTGACATCCCAACAGGTGACAGTCAAGAATGGCTTAAATTTTAAAATATCAGTTGTTTCTGCGCAACCTTACTCACGGGCATAAGCACACAGCACATGTGCTGTTAATTTTTTTTGGTTTATTGTAGCCGAACATTCTGCCCAGCTTATTACCTATGGTGCCACTCAAAATTTCACAATGAATAAGATTAATATATAAATACCTTCATGCTTTCATAGTGAGCCACAGTAAGAGAGCTGGAATGTTTAAATCGATTAATGCAGTTTTTAATAATTCACTAAAGGTAAGTCCAATTAAGTTAGTGCACATTAGTGGGCGAAACCCATTAGGATATTAAACAACAAATGCATTAAGTCTTTTGCGTGCTAGCTCTAATATGATAATATCGGAGCTCAAGAATATTACAAAGCCATTAACTTGAAAAGGGTGCAATTGCATTCTTTTTTCTTAGAGTGTTTTATAATAGCAAAAAAAAAATGAAGTCTTGTGTAATGGGTGTTTAAACATTCATGTTTAGAAGAATAAATTATATTGTTTTGTTTTATTCGAGCACCAACGATTGTTGCTGAAACGTGTCTAGTAATATCTCTACAACGTGCCAAGAATGCTAGAATCTATTTAGTAGGTTTTTTAGAAATAAATTTCAGCAGTACGTAAAACATAAGAAACCGGCAATGCGAAAAA
The DNA here is from genome assembly GCA_910589475.2 of Bembecia ichneumoniformis. Classification (NCBI taxonomy): domain Eukaryota; kingdom Metazoa; phylum Arthropoda; class Insecta; order Lepidoptera; family Sesiidae; genus Bembecia; species Bembecia ichneumoniformis. The sequence goes on along the minus strand of OU342528.1, from coordinate 17,027,256 downwards.
CATAAGAAACTTTTACTGTTTATTTATCACGTCTTTCTTTTTATTATTAATTATTTGCAAATTGGTCAAGTGTTTGTGGTGTTAATCTTCTCATTCGAGAATTCTAGGTTGGAATACTGACTATTATTGTCTTCAACTCATATAATTTAAAGATAGTAAATGAGGATAAAAAACTTAATAAGGTAGTTTATGGCTTATAATTTTTGGGAAAATTTTTAGATTTGAGATGTACGTTTAAATTTATCTAACTAAACTCAACTAAACTCAATAATGCAACCAGTAGATGGACATTTCCATCTAGAAAATTGTACATTTCGAACAGGGAACGAACTTTGCAAATAAGTGAGATCACCTTCTCCATATATTATTTTAAGTTTATTAAGGAATTGCAGAGTCCAAAAAAAAAAAATTCATGCACATTAATTCAATTGACAGATCACATAGCGTTTCACAGTCAACCTGACTCGCGGTAGTAACCAAGTCCTTACAGACCTCCGTAAATATCAGCACGTGTGCTATTGTTTTTCGGTTCGTGCGTAAGAGATCTCAGAACCAATTCAACTATCCTAACCATATCCCTCATCCTATTCATGGTTGGCAGCACACTAATCAGTTACCCATGGTATCAGTTACCCATGGTATCAGTTACCCATGGTATCAGTTACCCATGGTATCAGTTACCCATGGTCATCGCAAATAAAATATTATTATTATTATTATTATAGTACCCCCTGGCGTAGTTTGTTTTATAGATGATGGTAGCCATCTACCATAAAGCGAACCCCCAGCCTGTTTTCCAACTAGAGTGTTACCAAAACAATGTGCTTCGTACATATTCTGTTCTTCACATATCTCTCTTTGTAGACATAGAATACTAAAACGCCTTTAATCCAATTACTCCCTAATGGCTCACATAACATTGCCTGGCCAGCCAACTCACATCATGATGTTATTGTCTCTGTTATCACCTTGATGGGACGCCATTACGTAGTTATGTATATGTAACATCACGAGGCGTAATGTTTGCCCGTTCAAAAATTGCTGCTATACCTTTTTCCTCGCTTCATTTCATATGTCCAGTAAGAATTTTATTAGATTTTTTTATTATTAGCGATCGTCTGCTACTGCGTTCGTTAATTTTTTACGCATTTCAATTTACTTCAATTTTTACGTATACACGCTATATATTATAATTAAGTGTTAAGGCGACTCCAGCCGCAAAACTCGTCTTGTACTGAATTGACATGACTTCTGAGGGGGAGTCGCTACTTGCAAATCTCGGAAATATCTATTTAAAAATTAAATAGAGTATAATTCAAATTTTTCTTTTGATGAGCCTTCAGATAGTGGATCTTAAAATTTATCTTAAGAATTAGCTAGTTAAAATATTGATTATTAAGCAAATCGCACGGTTACAACATCGATATTAGACCGCAAATTAGTAATTTTTTTAATATATATAATTAAATATAATTTAAAAAAATAATTATGATGATCTTCTTTCATATATCCTGCAGATGATTTGAGTATTTTTTAAATTATAATTATTATGATAATTTAAAAGGAAAACGGTTACAAATAAGTGGATTTTTTTATCATTAGGGGTTGGCGTCGCCTTAAGGAGTAGTCTAGATCGCTGAATTTACTACGTCAGTTTACTCTACCTATGAATATGTTTTATTTTGTCAAAATTATTTCTGCTGTGTGGACTTCTTTATCTTCCCATCAGAACTAGATAGTGTGGTAGAAATTTTCTAAAATCAAAACCACCAAAGGGTAGGCAGTTGTTTCCCCTAATGACAATCGTATTCAACTAGGCTTGATAACCCCCTGCCAAGTATCTTTTTTTTATGTTAAGGACGGCAGACAGGCTGACGGCCCACTTGTTGGTATGTGGCTATAGTCGTCTAGCAACACAGCAAGCTACCGCCGACCATAGGAGAATTAAAGCTCTGGTTTCCTAGGAAAGCGGTGCCGTCACTTAACGGACGCAAAAAAAACGGCCGTCTTTACGGTGACAACATGTGAAAAGTTCCATCACCATCGGCCACCGTTTTTTAAAAAAAACCCAACCTAAAAACGTCTCCAGGAGAGTGTTTACGTACGAAATCTAATAAAAATTTCGTCGTCCTCGCTGCTCCAGTTGGAGTTGGAACTCATTTTGTACTTCGACTGGTCAAAATAATACAATATTTTAAAAAATGACTTCACCGCTATCAAGAATAACGTTCGCGAACCATTTGACACCGGCAAGACGGCCGTTTTGCAAATGGCGGCACCACTTTTTGACGTTACGGTGTCCAGGACCGTAACGTCAAAAGACGTACCGCTCTCTAGGAAACCGCGCCATTTTGTTTACATAAACAACGTTCTACTGACGTCATTCACCGCTGTATTACGGCCGCTATATGACGGAACCGCTATCCTAGGAAACCAGAGCTTAAGATAAAGTGATTGGGAAAGGGATAGGGCAAAGGGCTCTAACATCCCTTACTCACTCACCGAAACACAACAGCACACGTGCTGTTATATCACGAAGGGGTGATTACTGACTGATGAACGTAGTGTAGCCTTTTTTTGCGTGAGAAAATCTGGAACCAGACCCCTACCAATTTCCCCATGGTGATCGTGATCTCGATATGTGAGATTTCTACTCACTAGAAAACCACGGTATTTCCTCGTGCGGTCTATGAATCACGGATCGTTGAGCATTTATTAAGGAATTTAATTTAATTCAGCTAATAAGTTAATAAAACATTTATTGATTCTGAGGCGGTACGAAGTTCGCCGTTGTGTAGGTATGTACGTGTCGTGACAGAGGACCGTCAGCCACCTTTCAACATTTCAATTATACTTATTAGTTTAATATTACTTATTAGTTTACTTATTAGTTTGTAAGACAAATAATAATTGTTAGAGACGTGATTCTATTAGGGCAAGTCTTTTTCTTTGGGTAACTGAAATATTCAGTCATCGATACAGTTTTAAATTGAACATATACTTCAATTTATACGGTAGATTCTGACGCTTTTCAGCGTCACTTGAATTTATACCGCATTTATTTTGAAGAAAAAAAAAACAACTTTTAAAACTGAAAAAAAGTAAAAAATATTTTTTTTTTGTGATAATCAAGTTAAGCGTTAATTGGCAAATAAGTTTAACTAAAATAAGTTTACTGCTTAGCAATAGGAAAACCTTATCCTCGGTGGAAATGTGGTTTTGTTTTCTTAACTAATTCCACCTAATGAAACTAATCTTTATATGACCTTATTTCCTCTCTCCAAACAATAACAAAGCCTATGGACTTAGAAGATTGTCCAATATACCAGTAAAGGGATAAAGGCAGAACTCCATTTTCGCAATACAATTAGTGCGAAGGATGAGTATGGCAACTATTATTAATATTTCCGAGACATCGAAAATGACAACACCATTTTACTATTTATTATATCGCACAAGGATTGCTTATAAGCGCAGGTCACTGGAAGCGAAACCCAGGTCGCCCAGACCAGGTACAAATATATAGTTAAAAAAATAATAATGGGGGTTTTCCAAAGCAATTTATAACATTTGTTGGGATTTAGACAATAGAAATATCATGTATTCTAAAAAAGTTATATTACTTACATTTTTTTTAAAGTGAAACTTCTTTGCCTGGGATGAGAGTTTAATTTCAAGTTCCGAATATTGTGTGTCGCTTTAGTATAACGCCCGCTTGACGCTCGTAACGTTTTTGCATGACATCTACCGCTTACTATTGATTATATTTGATCGTCAAAAAAATTCTATTTTTTTTTTATTATTATAAAAAGTGAGTGATCTTTAATTTTTTGTACCTTAAAATTAAACGCAAATAAGAAATACACAATTAAATCAATTTAGGCAAAAATTCCTACACTGACAGATCGAATTGAGCAATAATGTCGAAGATAAAACAAAATTAATTAAAATATTTAAGGTTTAGCTTAAATGACGTCACTCGGTAGAACGATAAATAAAAACAGAAGACGCTGGTTTTAGATGTATTTACCGTAATAGTTGTGAAAATCACACAAATTAATTTTGTATACTTCCAAACCTTAGGTTTGCAATTTTTCAAAATATTTAAAAACAGCTAACATTCATTTATTTTTGGGCAAAAGTATCACTTGAGATCACTTGAGAGAAAGTCACTTCAGCAAGGTTTCATCTCTCTACCTATCTGAAAGAAAATGGCAAGTCTTTGTTTTAAGACCTACTGAATATCATCCATTCATTTAGTGTTGTGGGTCAGCATTTAATCCAGGTAAACTACGTGTAGGCTTTCACGTCTTTCCAATTAAGGGAACTCCAATCGAAAGGGTCTATTAGTGTACTTAAGCTTAATGGGTAACTTAGTATGTTTGTGGAATGGGATTTCTGAGGCCGGCTTTGTTCGTGTGATGAAAGGTTTCATGTTCGATATAGTTTCATAATGAGTTTTCCATCCGAAATATAATGAATATATGTACATATATTCCCTTAATCAATATTTCCCTTAAGTTATGGTCAGATTGATTACAAATAAATAGAATCTATTAAAAATGAAGGCAAGGGTACAAAAGAACACATTCATATTTCATTTCATTTTCAGTAAATGCATGCGATGATTATAATTACACTCACTATACGTGAATTTGACATTATGAGCCTTAAAGCTCTGTTCTAGGGTTCCCGGGTTCGATTCCCGGTCAGATCAACTTTGAAAAATGAACTTTTCAAATTTGGCTTTGCTCTAGAAAGTAGTGGCAGGGCACACTGCGTTTTCGCAATCATTTGGGCAGCCCGTCTGGCGGCAGTAACCACCTATTTACAGAATACCACCGTGAAATAACAGCATGTGTGCTGTTGTGTTTCGGTGAGTGAGTAAGGGATGCCAGAGCCCGTTTACCTATCCCTTCCCAATCTCTCATCTTTAATCCTACCGTAGTCGGCAGCGCAATTGCAGCATCTGTGGCTGTGCTTGTGTTATAGGCGATTGTAGCCACCTACCATCAATTGGACCGTCAGTCTGTCTGCCGATCTTAACATAAAAAAAATCCAACAAGTGTTATCAACAAAGTACCTGATTTTACTTTGACTGACATTATAATGTTTGAGGAGCCTAAATTACTCCTACTTGGAGGATTCGTCGAGTCTTCAAGATTTTTACATACTTTTTACAATGTATGTACTTAGGGCCTGTGCACATACGGCGAATCGCAGCGCAGTGCAGTTTTCACTGTCAAACTATTAAAAATAATAAATCAAGTTCAGAAAATGTAACATTTGTTACTTATACATGTTTTGCTATGTAGTTGAATTTGAATCTCCTAATACAGCGGCCAAGGGCACTTTATAACCTGAAAATCACGATTATGATCAGAATGTCTAAATTTCAATTCTTCTATGAAGCAAAATGCCTAAAAATCATGTCTAAAAAGCAAATTACTTAAATTTCTAAATACCTACTTATTGGTATGCCTAAAATGCGAATTGTTTAAATTGAAAAACACCGTAGAAGCAAAATGTCTAAAACACAAAATACCTAAAAAACTAAGTAAACTTTTCTATCAAATACCTACATAAAGGTCCAAAATTTTTTAAAGGTCGATGCGACTAAATTTTTAAGATTGAAGTGTTATTAGTCTTTTTATTTGCATCGTGATACATTTACATTTTTCTAGCTTCCTTGTTTAGTCAGCTATTAATATTCAAGTGTATTTTGAAGTATCTTCTAATTTACATCCGCTCGATGCACTGAATTTCTACCTGTATTTTTTGTTCACCGGTAAGCAATTAAGGACTGCGGAAATTACTAATTCTTGTTTTTGTGTTACCAGTTTCAGCGTAGTTAAACTAGCTTGCTTTTTACTATCTCATTTTATATACGTTGTTGTAAAATTTATTGCCCGCTCTGAAAACAAGGCAAGGCGCTGTTTTATTGAGTTTTTAATTTAATGATTGTGTTGCGAACATCGGAAAACGTTGAAAAGAATGTTTTCTTGATTAATAATTTAATTTGATCTACAATTTGTCATTATATCATTAACCACAAAAACAAAAAAAATTCATGAAATCTCTTTGCATTAAGGTGGAGACAAACGCTAAATACTAAAAATATCCATTGTTTAATGAAGATGTTACAAGAAATAGACAAGACAATTGCTTTGAAAAAAATATATATTATACTTAACCATGTGAAGAACCAATTGTATTCATTAGAATTTTCGTTAAAGTAGATAATAGAAACTTCACAAAAAAAGTTAGAACACAAGAAGGATTTGACTTTTATTGAAAATTCTCTCGAAAAATCCTGTACCTATTAATAAGTTAATGTCAGTTTAAAAAATTGTATAGATATTTTTTGTTGTGTATTGTTCTAATGGTAAAAATTTCTAGACCTGTTGAATTGTCTCCGCCGCCAGCGAGTTCTAATGTAAATATCATTTGCCCAAATACTTTAACACTTAACTTTAACTGTTAAAGTATTTCAAATACTTTAACAGTATTTGAAATTAAATCTACGAGAATGTTATGCAGTTAGGACCCAAAATCCATTTAAATACATTATTAATAGAAATAATGAACAGTTTCCTTACTTTGAAAAGGTTATATTATTTTATGAATAGCTATATGTATGTCATTTTTCTTATGCATTTTTTTAATAATACAAATTTTATAAATAAAAATGTTTTACTCGATACCATTTTTAAATTCAAAATTCAGCCAAAAGGCTTTGAATTTCGGGAAAGGCTAATAAATCTATGAAAATACGAAACCCACAGTAGGCTGTGGACAAATGTAGTGGATATAAAGCACGATACTTCGGCTTACTGTATGAAGATATCATTTGACAAGATAATATATTCTATGCATCTAAATGCATAATAACCAGCTTACTTAAACAGACTTTTTAAACTAATGTAAGTAAAAGTAAGCTTCTGCCACTGGCTATATAATGCAACTTTTGTGAAAGAAAGCTTTTTTTTAAACAATGAACCCAGCACAAGAGGCAATACATCAATCAAGGTTAATTAAAGAAATTGCTAAAAGGAACAAGACTTAATTAAAGAAATTTCAATATTAAATGAGCGTAAACAATACAACACATAAATTGTAGTCTTCACGTGCGAATATTATGATGTGCGATCCACCCTCCGTCTTACATCTAAAATTGTAATTGATTTTTTGCTTAGTAGCTCTTATTCAGTTATACTGTATACGCACTTGTTAAATTTTCCATTCCATTTAAACTGAAACTCGGTGTAAAAGATTTTTTTATCCATAAAGTACTTCGAAGTTGAAAATCCCGGGAGGCAAGAGTCTCTTCAAAGGTATCAATGTTACCTAGCATCTTACCAGAATGTAAACGCTCTTTCGAAGTGGTTTGTCAATACATCGACGGGAATGCTTTTAGTTACTCGATGCTTCTTGTCAAGATCATGCTTTTATACTTTTTGGTGTAGACGATACCTTGAACCGCACTCTCTTGCATCAGAATGAAGTCAATATTTGGGACTGATACAATAACTAAACAAAACGTAGTGTACAAATATAATTAGTTATTTAAAATTCTTTAAATTATATTAGTATGCTATATTTTAGACAACTCAATTAAATTAGATAAAAATTATAAGATAAAACAAAAAAAGGGAATAAACGATCCTTAACGAGCCCCTTGGTGGAGTGGTTAGGGTGATTGATTTAACGTTCTGTCTTATTGTCTCAGATTCTATTCCCAGCTGGACCAACTTTGGAAAAGAACTTTTCAATGTAGGCTCTGGCCTGGAACTAAAAATTAGTTCCAAGTCACGTTGCGTTTCGCAGTCCTTTGGCATCCTTTGGCGCAGTGGCTACCCCCTTACAGAAGTAACTGTTATGTTGTATTTAGGTAAGTGACTAAGAGTCAGCCTGTCTGACGACCTTAACATAAAAAAAAATTAAATGAAAAAGTAGTCTCTGTATTTGTTGCTTTTAATATTGTAGATAAATTCATACAGTATGAGCAAGTCTATTGACTATTCCTTACGTGAGTTATTGAAACACACCTCTTTGCGTAGATATTACAGCTACCTATTGATGTGATATTAACCTCCATGGTATGGCACTGCTCTGACCATAGATTTGTCATATCAAAGAGTGTCATAACATGTCAAATTGTCAATCTATTCGGATTATCTGTTTTGTTAATATGTACAATTTTATGTTGAATAAAACCTTAATTATCTAGGTTTTTCTCTGTCATTTCAATTTATTCAACATAAAACATAATCCAAAACAGGTCCGTTATTAATATTAATATATTTACTATTTAAAAATACAACCAATTTTACAAAGAAACACTTTATACACAGCTCAACCACACATTGACATTGACACAGAATATACGACTACAGAGTAGTAACACAGTAACACACTATCTGTCATTTTTACTAACCTTTAATCATAACGAAATCTTGTAATGTATATGTATCGTACCTAAGACCATTTTTAAATTACTGTATGTAAATTAATTTGTTTTTTGTAATTTTTTTGTACACATCCAAGGCTTTATAATTTTCCTTATTATTATTGCACTAAGAAACAAAGTATGCCCTAGTTTAGGGAAACTAGCATCTGGATGAGGAGCACTTATTTGAGTCGCCAAAGAAATAGAAAGGAAGCATGATAAAAATTAAATACTTCTGTAAATTAAACACTGTTATTGTAAATAAAATTGCAGAAACATTTGTATTTGTGAAAAAAAAGCCTTCAATTATTCATTAACTACTTTAATAAGTTAATCTAATCCTTCCTTCCTTATTACATAATGTAAATTGAAGGCGCTGCCTGCGTCTATCTGTATATCCGCTGACTCCTCTTAAATTACGATACAGATTTTGATGCGATTTTCACTAATGCAAAGAACTTTAAACGAGGAAAGCTTTTATTTTGCAGAAAAAATTGCACCCATGCGAAGCCGACAGTAGAATATTAACTATTATCTCATTTCTTTATCTATTATCTCATCTATTCTTATGTAAGGCGGTATGATCTCATTTACTTTAGCTATTAATAGATAATATTAATTATTATCTATTAATTATTAACTATTAACTATTAATAGCTGAAGTAACAAATTCAATACAATGGCGTAAGTTTGTTTATAGAAAGAATACAATGAACTTTTTTTAAAATCTCAAAAGCCGTCAACGAGTTTTTGAATCAGAAAGTATAAACACGTTAACTTGTGCTTGTCCACGCGTTTTTAATACCTAACTAAAATCTCAGCTGTGGCGTCTCTTAAAGCGTGTACTAAAACACAAAGCGAGTGTTCCTTATAAACGTAGCCAACAATGTTCTACTGTATTAGTGTATGAATGCGTTGGCTGCATTTACACTAAATTGGATCGAGACCTTAGCGTTCAGTATTTCCACTCAATTAAATGATTCAATGGCTTAGAACTGCGGGTAAAGGCAGATTTAATCACAAGACATTTCGGCCTTATTTCGGTTTGCCTTTCATGTGTAATTTCCCACGGGTTGGGTCCAGCGGACCTGCGCCATGATTATTTCCCTTACAATGGCTACCTTTTCTGTTTTAATTTTATTTTTCATTTCAATTGTGTTTTTATTTGGACCGTCTTCATAAAGATTCGCGAAAAAATTCCGTAATTGTACAGCATCTAGTCGTGTAGGAAAGAAGAGGCCGACGATGGAGCGAGCTCACCCAGAAGATACCTATTAAATCGAACTTTGAAAAAATTAGAGTTGTATGACCTCGGAAATACAGCCGCAGGGAGTTTCGATCCCTAGCAGTGCGCATTATAAGAGATGTTTTAAATCGCTTGGTCCGAGTTAGATTTCGACAAGGTGAAGATGGTAACCGGACGTACGTTTAAATGTCCTATAGAAGAAAGAGGAAGGCGTATGATCTCATGCAGCTACCGAGCACACTCTCCGAAGTACATCTTATAGTATACACAAAAACAGGCGATTTTGCGTCTATGTGCCAAGCTTAGTTCTTATTAACGTACTGCAGCCAATGAGCCTCCTAGCTCTGCAATCCAGAGTTATATTTGTCTTATTCTATTTGTTTGTTGCTATCTTACTCGTATCCATTGTAGTCTCAAACATTACAGAGAAGGAGAGTTCTATTCCATTTCTGAAACTTTAGATGTTCAGGTATATATAAATATATTTTTTTATGTTAAGATCGGCAGACAGGCTGACGGTCCACTTGATGGTAGATGGCTACCGTCGCCTACAACACAGGCAGCGCCAAAGCTGCTGCAAGTGCGCTGCCGACTACAATAGGATTAAGGATAAGGGATAGGGAAATGGGCTCTGGCATCCCTTACCTCACTCACCGAAACACAACAGCACACGTGCTGTTATTTCACGGTGGTCTTCTGTAAGGGGGTGGTTACTGCCGCCATACGGGCTGGCCCAAATGACTGCGAAAAGCAGTGTGCCCTGCCACTACTTTCCAGATCCAGACCAGAGACAAATTTGAAAAGTTCATTTTGAAAAGTTGACCCTGCCGGGAATCGAACCCGGAACCCTAGAACAGAGCGTTAAGGCAAGCACCCTAACCACTCATTTAATTCTCGTTTGAATTAGGACCCTGTATTTTCCATGTAAGTTTCGTTTTTATTAAAGTTACTTATATCTCTGTAATAAATAGCTCCAATCAATAAATAAGCTTAAAATCTTTAAGTATCGACGAATAAATAAATTTAAACTACACATTCTTTCATAGTACCTGTTAATTTAATCTGGCTTCTAATTTTTGATGAGTAAGGATTGATTAATTAAGACTTTGAGTATCAGACGAAGAGAAAAAAATTCGGTCCGTTATCCATCATCTAAAGTAGACATTCCACCGATAATTCCCTTGATTAGGGCTCCGTCAGTCGCAGAGTACGTTTCAATATTTTCTACTGAAATACCCCTAATCCCTGAATCGAATATGAACCCCATTTTCAACCTTTACGCCCTCGTTGCACTGACATGCAGTAATTCTCTGTCGTGTTTCATTTGTGATCATGTTATTGTGTCTCCTATGTGTGAGGTTATAGACAATATAGGTATTAATACATTGCCCATATTTTCCCATGTTTTCGAAAGTAGTTGCTGTGCTAACAGGTTTCTTTGCCTGTTTGAGCAAGTACACAAATATAGTCGAAAAAGTTTAGGCCCAATTGGGACCCCTGAGGTGAATCGGAGTTGTTGCCTCGACGGAACCCGATTTACTTCGCAAAAGTACTTCGATTTACACCGGGGAGTTTTAGTGGATATTCCCAGTGCCGCCATGATCAGGTGCTGGGCGACCTCCACATACCCCTATCGCCCGCCAAGCGGTAGGGAATCAGGCCCAATTGGGATATCCGAGGATATGGCCTCGCTGTGAACGTCACCGCTGATGATGTAATCTTGGGTAGTGGGTATTCCCGGTGACAGGTTACTTCTCATCGGGCGAGTCCCACACTCCCCCTCGTCGATTGTCCTAAAAAAAAATTGGGACTCGAACCGACCCGTGTTTTAATAACATACAAAATTGGATTGAACATTATAGGAATTTTATATAACTATTTCACTGTTTATAAGCTGCACACTAAATGTATTTTTCTCCAGGAAATCTTCTCATTACATAGAGGTGTAACGAAGTGCACTCAGTTCAGCATGGAGGATCGCGTCTTAAATTAATTTAAACTTAATAGCCTTTGAGGTAAGGATGATACTCCTCGGAAATTTATAATGCTCTCTTATAACGAAGTTGACAAGAAGTGCTGTGAAGTAGAATTTTCAAGGAAAATACAAACTGACATGGAAATGTTTTTCTTTTTAAACTCAAGGTACCAAACATTCTTTCTTTTCATGCTTTATAAAGTAGTTTAAATATTAGAAGAGTTTGTTCGTTCTTACAAGTAGGAATTTACTTAATCTTATACCAAGTGAATATTCAAAAGGGGTTTTTAAAATTCTCTTTTCTGATTTGGAAAGTTATTTGAACTTTTTGTTTATCGGTGTTACATTTCAATGTTTTTCAGTCATTTTAATTATAGAAATAGCTTTTAAATAACTATTAAGGATGATTTAAGGACTTTATTCCAGGTTTTTATGATCGAATTAAAATAAAAAAATGAAAACTCCAACGAAACTGATATTGATTTGTTTCTCTATGTCAAGGTTGTACAGGAACTCCAAATTGAGTATTCCCCAAAAGACCGGTCCTCATGTTTTCTTTGTCTGAAGAACACTTCGAGAAATAAATCATTGTTTTCAATAATAAACAAGAAAATCTAAAGCAAGGTTAATTAACTTAACGCATGAGTTATGCAGACTTCAAAAGCAACTTCTCTCAAAGGAAATAAACCACTACAGGTAGAAATATTTAACTAAAGAATCGGGAACGTCGTATAATAAAAATAAATAATTTAAACATAACTTAGTCAAAGAAATTCGAGACACGAGTTGTATTTAATTAATTAGCAGTTTCTAACTAATGCATTTCTCTTCGATATTTATTCTTAAATTCACTTTAAACATTTAAAAGAGCAATGTAATAGGTCGGGGAAAAAGTTTCTTCGCATTTTATATGAAACTCAAGACGTTTTTTTGTGCCATATTTTTGTTCTATGACTTTTTGCCATCTTGTAAGTAGTGACATGATCTCGTTGCTGGGACTTCTGATCAAAAAAACGGGACAAGTAGTTTTGGCAGTCCTCTCTTGATGTTAAGCTGACACTGCCTAAAGAATTTTTTTTTATGTTAAGAGCGGCAGACAGGCTGACGGTCCACTTGATGGCTACCGTCGCCTATAACACCAGCAACGCCACATGTGCTGCAATTGCGCTGCCGACTACAGTAGGATTAAGGATAAGGTATTGGATAGGTAAATGGGCTCTGGCATCCCTTACTCGCTCACCGAAACACAACAGCACACATGCTGTTATTTCAATTTATATTAGAATGTCCTAATTACCTCTGAAGCATTGTCAAAATTACCACAGGGCTTACATTTGTTGACTTTTTCATGTTTTCAACCTTGTTTGTGTTACAAGTTAAGAGTGTCTTATTTTTAGACCTTATTTTAGATCTTATTTTGTAACCAAGTTAAGAGTGAAACGCAATTTATTTATTAAAATTAAAAAAAAAAACTTTTGAAAGAGATTTGTGTATAACATTTGTCGATTCCAATTTAAAATTTATTTTATTTTGTAACAGTATAGAACAGTCCTAATAATACAAAGTTTATTTTAATGTTCTGATTCAAAGTGAAATCATCGGATCAGATTCATTAAAACTTTTGTAATTCCACGGCATAGCAAAAACAAATGATAGAGTTACCGTTCAACCACAATAAGCCCGATTTCGAATCCTCAGACGAAATAACGCGGTTTAACTTTTAATCATTTTTGTTACTTTCTATGCATATAAAAACATTAAAAGCTAATGTTGCTTAGCTTAGCTAGCATTTACTAATTGTAAATGTAATTGTAAATAAATTAGCATTAGCTAATTTGTGACATATAAAACTAGTCACAAATTAGCTACATTTATCATCAAACATTAAGTTACATTTCACGAAGGTTAAACCCGCGGTCAAAAGCTTACTATAAATTAATAAACACACAAATAGGTAAGGTGTAGCTACATATTTGTATCAGCTATGTAAGATGAAGTACCAAAGGAAGTTTACTCTCCTTACTAAGGCTGCACTTTAACATAAAACTTACAACTTCCATTATCTGTTGACCTCCCTTACCCTTCTCTATTCTGTTAGACTCTACCGGTCCAAGTGTTCGTAAGTATAAATTCAAAGGTCAAGCGAGTTTGGACGTCTGAAGCTAGTTGTTCGTTAGTCGAGGATTGGCGTCCGGTATTCTTATCACGGTGTTTCCGGCTACAGTATCGTTTTGCTTCTCTCTGAACTTTCTCGGATAACCTTTGACGTGTGAAGCGTAAAGGCTTCTTCATATTAGGAGCTAATCTTTCATAACCTTAAGAAATTTCTCAATATCTTTTGATATAAAGATAAGGCAAAAGGAAAAGAAAAGTGGCAATGTATTAAGAGATTATTTCTTTTAAGAAATAGCAACACTGATCTCAGAGTGATGGATGAACGCTCGGATTCTAATAACCACGAAAAGGTAAATTAGTTAGATTAACATGTCCTGTGACCAACATTGTGAGCTAAACTTTTTTTATGTTAAGATCGGCAGACAGGCCGACAGTCCACTTGATGGTAGGTGGTAACCGTCGCCTATAAGACAAACAACGCCACAGGTGCTGCAAGTGCGCTACCGACTATAGTGTGATTAAGGATAAGGGATTAGGAGGGGATAGGGAAATGGGCTCTGGCATCCCTTACTCACACACCGAAACACAACACCACACGTGCAGTGATTTCACAGTGGTCTTCTGTAAGGGGGTGATTACTGCCGCCAGACGGGCTGCCCAAATGACTGCGAAACACAAGTGTGCCCTGTCACTACTTTCCAGATCCAGACCAGAGCCAAATTTGAAAAAATAATTTTCAAATTGAATCGAACCCGGAAAACCTAAAATAGAGCGTTAAAGCAAGCACCCTAACCACTCATCCAACGGGCTCGTCAAAATTGATTTGATTTATGATTTTCTTGCGTGTGATTTGTTTTAATAAAAAATTAATTACCTTAACATTCACATGCCCATTTCTCACAATTTGTATTACCTACCACATATTTATGTTAAACACGTATTTATATTTATTTTACATTACTTGTACATTATAAAAAAATTACATACATTCCATAAAAAAATTAAAATAAAAGCATTAAACAGTGAACATTTGATGGTAATTTTGGTGGGTCTAAGCTGGTGCGAGTAAAAAAAAATCATATTCTTTCGAGACATTAAACAGGAGTAGACGAAACTTCAAAATGGTGGATGTAGTGTATGCGTTTGTTTACTATCTTCTTGACGCGGGCAATACAGTCTCGTGCGCACCACGTCCGTCAGTGTCGGTGTATCACGAGAGCGATAACCGACAGTAGACGTGTTGATCGTCCGCCCATTAATTGCGTTTTCCGAGCCTGTGACTCATCCCACGACTAGGGGCTGCTACAGTGAGATTCAAAGCCTAAGCCATTGACATTATATTATTACTAGCGTAAAGACCGGGCCAACGCAACGGCGCGGCGAAATGGCACCAGCGCATTGGCCCTAAAATCTCAGTTTAGAGCCAGCTAACGGCAGTCGTCGTCCCTCGTCCGCACAAGATTGTGGTTGAGAGAAATTTTGTTCTAAATTGTTACAAAAATGCCTAGTTGCGTAGTAAAAGGCTGCAAAAACTATGATACTACGTGGATCAAAAGGAACAGGGAATATCGTATCGTCGGTAAGTAATCTTATTACATGTTAAATAATTCATTTTAACACATTTCACTCTAAATACAAAGTTCATAATGGCGGCCATCATTGGCCTGAGAATTTGTAAAATGAACCCTATCGTATTTACAGACTATTAGCTTACTACTGACCAATCGCTAAATTGTTGTTGAACCAAACTCACAATAGGCATGATGACAGATTTTGAAATTCCCTTCCATAATGTAGATAGGGGAGCGGGGGGCTAGTTGTAACAGGGGCAAGTAGTAACAGGCCTTTTTTACCTACTTAATAGAAGAATATTCGTTTGATTTTCAACCTAACCTACTACGTAATACCCATTCTATCATATAAACGCGATCAGTACTCCGCCGGACGGCGCAGGAAGCGGTGTTGTGCAGGCGCTCCAATTAAGCCAGGTAATGGACTTTTTTTTGTTTATTCAAAATTGATTATCGTAGATTTCAAATTATTTAGCAGTTGTTGATTTATACAAATACACTTAGTGTTTGTTTACTTTGATTATATTAAACGTAATTCCACGCCAAGTAAGTGACTTTTTTTTTAATAGAAGTTATTTCAAAAAACCTCGCAGTGGGGCAAGTTGTAACACTTTTACGGGGCAAGTTGTAACTTGTTACTTATAAGTTATTTATAAGTTCTATGAAATTACGCGGTACGTATTTAAATTCCTTCTTTGCATATTTTGAATACTTTGATGTTGAACTTGATTGTTTATATCTATTTCAGAATGAGACACTACAAAAGAAAAACTGAACGTGCTTCCCAAAGCCAAGATGTTTACGAATTGGCCTCCGCTGAAATCTTGGAAAAGAAAACCAGTGTACGAAAAGCTGCAAAACATTTTGCAACAGGAAATAAGATCTCATTTGTGTGTCTCAATTGTGATTCCGATGAAGACTGATTTCATATTTTACCTACGTCAATCAAAAGGCTATTTACTGAAAAAACTGAGATTTTGTCATCATAAATGGCTGTTAGCATAAAGTTCCTTTATAGTTTAAGAAAGACCACGTTTTTGTTACTATTTGATTATTTTTCTATTACATTAAGAATAAAACCTAAAAGTCTGATTACTGAAGTAGTTAAGATCATAAATGGCTGTAAGCCTAAAATGCCTTAATAGTTTAAGTAAAGAAAGAACCTGTTTTAGCGGTTGTAATCACGGGGTAAGTTGTAACAATCGTCAGTTTCTTTTCAAAGCCGTTTCTACAAAAAACCGTTACAGGTTTGATCAAAAGTTTATATGGAATCGATAGTTGAATAGTTGTTAATTCGAATAGTACTGCTAGATTTCATAAATACCAGACAAGTAAGCTTCCATAGCCAAGAAGCGATTAATTGTTACAACTAGCCCCCCTCTCCCCTACACGTCTACCATATCCGAAAAAAATAATATTTCAGCAAAATACTAAATTTCAACGCGAATTATTGAATGTTTTTAAATCTATTTTGAATTACGCGCGAAAACGTTCTTAGGTGTCGCGTCTGATGAACCGTGACGTCACCAACATCTCATCAGATTTTTCATTCTGTCAAAGCAAAGTCAAGCAACACGATGGCACTCATATGGCACTTACCTGGGCGTGACGTCATTCGCTCCGATTGGTGTTTCAGTTAACATGGCCGATTGCAGTTATTTATACTTCTATTTTATTGAAAATCTTATTAATCTCAATTTTAATACAAAAAGTGAGTAATTTTTTAGACTCCTTTCAACATATATTTTTCTCCAAAACCATTTATTCCTTGATTCTTTAATACCGTCATCATGCCTATTGAGGTTTGTGTTACATTCTGACAAAACTACTAATTATGACTGCCATGTGTAGGATTAAAGAGTATAAAAAACAACGTCATTCAACTAATTCTCAGAATCTAAACAGACGTACCATTAAATTGGGTAGACAGTTGATAAATAATTAAGTTCCAGAGAAGAGGCTCGGGAATGCGGTGTCGGATGTTGTCGCACTAATGGAGACGGCGAGAAATCTCCGAATATTTGAGGTCTCAAGATGTCTTACCTTGTGGAATGCGAGGGATTAGTCGAATGGAATTTCACATTTGTTGTGTATTTTAAATATTTGAGATTAAAACACCCGATACTTATTTATTTCCACAATGAAATGAATACAAAAATAAATTGACCAAAAGAAAAAGAGAGAGTAAAGAGTAATATAAAATGTAAATGTACATTATAACTAAACACCAAAAGGACACAACTCGGCTTAGGCAGCAATACTGCATTCTTTTTTTTTTCTCTCAAAGTTACACCAACCCCTCAATCTTAAATTGTTACATATATTGACATAGTAAAAAATAAAAATAAAATAAAATAAATCTTTATTTGCGCGAACACATGTTTACAGGATTTTTATTTGTATACAGCAGTTACAGTACAAAGTATGTTCTACCCGCCAAGGGCATGCAAATATTTGTGTTTAATTGTTTGTAAACTATATTAATATTAATAAAAGAATTAATGTTTCTTATTATAAAATTCTTTAACATCATAATAACAACAATCTAATAACCATTTTGTTAATGTTTCTGTAAATTTTGGATCCGGCAATTCCTTTATATTATTAGGTAGTTTATTGTATGTTTTAATTGCCATAACATAAACATTTCTATTAAATAGTTCTAATCTACATTTTGGTCTTTGCAATAAATTACCTTGTCTAGTTATTTTGGTTCCTATTTCGTTATTTTCGAAGTATCTTTAAAATATAAAATAAAATTGTATACATAAAACCAGTGGAGCAAACATTGACATAAAACTAATAAAGTAAATATTCCTTCAATGTCGACCAAGATCTTATCACCGATGTATTATTAGTTAATTATATATTTACCCAAAAGCTATAACTTTTTTTTTTTTTTTATTAGATCAGGGTAGCGCTTGACCACTATCTCACCTGATGTGAGGTGTAGATGTGGCCGAAGGTGGACCACGCTTACCCAGTAAATGCCCATTTACCCTGGTTTTGAAGACCCCGAGGTTGTAGTTCTGTGGGAACACAGACGCAGGCAATGAGTTCCACTCCTTAGCAGTCCGAACAAGGAAAGTGGAACTGAAACGCTTCGTGCATGATCGAGGTACATCGACCACGAAGGGATGAAACCCCCGCCCACGCCTAGTGTTCCGCAAGTGGAACGGTTCCGGTTGCATTAATTCGTACAGAATAGATGCACACTCTCCATAGTGTAGACGATGGAAAATCGATAGGCAAGCTACTTTTCGATAGGCTACTACTAGACATTAAAATAAGTTTTAATCCCTATTGTATCAATATTTTAATTACGCAACCGAATTAATTGCAATAAACAAAATTTTAAATAATTCATGCATTATAATATCGTGTAAATATGTTTCACATTTATATTAGATTTCGATGTAGTTTTGATGTGAAATAACATTGTATTTTGAACCTGCGATAATTTTAATAACGAATAACAAATAATAAAGGTTTAAATGTCTATCAATCTGTATTCACTTTATAACTTATATTTTATATTTTGACGGCCCGTTGGATGAGTGGTAAGGATGCTTGCCTAACGTCTCAGGGGCCCCGGGTTCGATTCTCGGCGGGGTCAAGTTTGGAAATTTTAATGTAATTTTCAAAATTGACTCTGGTCTGGATTTGAAAAGTAGTGGTAGGGCACACTGCGTTTCGCAGTCATTTGGGCAGCCCGCCTGGCGGCAGTGACCACCCCCTTACAGAAGACCACCGTGAAATAACAGCATATACGTGCTGTTGTGTTTCGGTGAGTGAGTAAGGGATGCCAGAGCCCATCTCCTTATCCCCTCCTAATCCCTTATCCTTAATCCTACTGTAGTCGGCAGCGCACTTGCAGCACCTGTAGCGTTGCTTGTGTTATAGGCGACGGTAGCCACCTACCATCAAGTGTACCGTCAGCCTGTCTGTCGACATAACATAAAAAAAAAAAAAAAAAAAAAAAAACTACATCTCTCCATTTTCTACTTCAACGTTGTGTATTCAACGTTTGTAAGACTCAGCTAACAGAAAAAGTTTCCATTTATAAATCGCAATATTCTCACAACACGACGTCTCCGTAGATGATATCAGAACAATGGAACCTGTTTCCAGTCTTTTCCCAACTAGACATTCTTGACGGTTACGCACTGCATTTAAATGTAGTTATTTAATTGCAAGGGATAAATCTTAGCGCGGATTCATTTACATCATTGATACACCTTTTTAGCACAGCGCATAGACGTTTTCATATTTAGATAGGAAATCAGAATAATAGCTTAAAGTACATTTAGCATACGATGCTAAATCCGTTAATATGTCGACAAAGGCTAGCTTTCACCGGCCGCGTGTCCTGACGACCCTAGTAATATAGCTTATTTTATTCCTATACGAAGACAAATCGTCCAATATACTTCGTTTTTAACCCAAGCTGTAAGACAAGTATAGGCCTTTCGATTAACGACATTTTATGTGCTGCTCCCATTACCTTTATACTTTTATTGACTGTCAGAATATTCGCTATTTCTAGCACGTGGCAGGAATTAAAATTGTAATGCAAATTTTAAGTAATGGCAGGGCACACTGCTTTTCTCAGTCCTTTGGGCAGCTCATCATCGGTGGCCCTTTACAGTGGACCACCGTGAAATAATAGCATGTGTGCTATTGTGTTTTGGTACGGGAGTAAGGGATGCCAGAGTATATTACCTTATCCCTGCCTAATCCCTTATTCTTAAACCTATGGCGTTAGTTGTGTTATAGGCGATGGTATTGGTAGGTACCTACCATCCACGGTCGCCTCCTTCTGTGGTGATGTCATATCACAGAAGGAGGCAGCTGAGATGAGGCGAGAGGAAGAGGCCGGTCTCGCTTCCCTCAGACGCAGGCGGCTGGGCAGGAGAATGCGGGCATACCAAGCTCGTCTTCAAATGCCCTTGGGGACCTGCACACATGGCTGCCGAGCTATGTGTGCCTGCACAAGGTCCCCCCGTCTGGGGATTGCCTGAGTGTCTCCGGGCAATTCCCCATTGGAGTAAGCCTAGTCAGCAATGACTAGGCTGCCCTGGGGTGGATCGGAGTTGTTGCCTCGGCAGAACCCGGTCCACCCCGCTCAAAGGGCAAGGAGACACCGGGGAGTTTTAGTGGGTAGGACCAGTCCCTTGACTGGGTGAGTCCCACATATCCCTTCCGCCTAGCCAGCGGTAGGGAATCCGTAAATGGATTTCTCCTCGTAAAAAAAAAAAAAAAAAAAAAAAAAGGTACCTACCATCCAAGAGTACCGTAAGCATTTATGTGAACTATATAAAAAAATACGTTTAGGATTTAGATAATTTACACATCCGTTACGTTCCTTTACATTATTAAAACGAATGTACGGCGAACTTTTGTCTTGTTTATATTTATCTTCACCGTTTGGGAGGCCATCGAGCATTGTATTGAGGTCTCTCATAGGCTTCGCTAAAATCATTATATTGACGGCAAACCAAAGGTGAATAAGTATTCGATATGTAGTAAAATAATATTATCTATATTTTCGGCTTTCAGATTTAAGGGCGTTAACTGTGGTTATAAAGTTGACACAAAATAATTGAATGTTTGACAAAGAGGCGTGGCCAGACAATTTAAAAAGTTAATCATCTGGTTTATACTCATACACAAATGTGGTGTATTTGTATAAGAAATGTCTGCAAAAGGCAAGATACGCTTTAATATAATGCTTATCTAGAAGAAGGTTTCAGTTTTCTGAATCTGTTAGCGATGCGTTGTCATGCACAAAAATTAAGAACTTAGAAAGTTTACATATTCATTGTAAACACGTATATCAAACATAAGAAAAAAATTGCATCTAACAAATCCTTAATTCCAATATTCCGACGGGCTGATCAAGAAATCGTACAAGTAATATTTTGTGATAGTTTTTACATAAAAAATATGTACTCTGTGTCACAACCACAAACACCTCCGTTTGGTGGGAAATCTTCTGTGGTCTGTAACGTATATACGATATGAAATATCAACGTCTATGTGTCATTTGTCGTTGTCATGGTGGTTAGAGAAACTACATAAGAGATGTCACGGACAAAGATAATTGTATTAGTGTATAGATGGAACAATAAAAATTGAAGATTCCTTCGATACTCGATACCCGTCTTTCTAATGGCTGCATGTCGTATGTTAAAAAGAGATAACAATAGCCGAATATGACGTCTTAAAACGCTGCGCGCCATAAAAAAGGCAACGTCATATTTGTTTATATCA
Organism: Bembecia ichneumoniformis; assembly: GCA_910589475.2. NCBI lineage: Eukaryota > Metazoa > Arthropoda > Insecta > Lepidoptera > Sesiidae > Bembecia > Bembecia ichneumoniformis. The sequence continues at coordinate 17,005,627 of OU342528.1, read as the reverse complement.
TGCTGGTTAACAAGCGCGTTTAGCTTTATGTGATTTAAAATACTTAAAAATCTGAAAGTATGATTTCATAAATCTGTTGCTTGCCAAGAATGGCTTGTACTGTTCCCGTTTGTCGAAGTAGAGTGGGTGTTTTGAAGGAGAATAATGGAAACATATCATTTCACCGGTAAGTCGCACAGCTCGCACTATTAATTTTGGTGTTTTGTAAACGAATTTTTATAATTATTTACTAAAAATGAATCATTGTACATGCATACACAGCTCTAAGGTTGATTTATTTAAAGAAAAGCTGATGTTTATAACTAAAATTTACAAAAACCAAAGTTAATCGGAATTTTTGACATTTGTCTTGCTTTATAGTGCTGTAGTCTGATCTTGATAAGTTTATCGATATCGATAACTAATTTATTTTTAGTAGAGTGTTGACAATTTCTAGCATTCACTGCAGGTTGAAAGTAATTTTTATCAATTTATAACAGATTTCCCACCGACATCGATTTAAAAAAAACGTGGACAAAAAATGTAAGAAAAGCCGACGATTGGAGAGCTTCGCAATATACAAGAATATGCTCGATGAACTTTGAAGATTCTTGCTTTCGCCAAGGATATCAGCGTAAAATTCTACACTCGTATGCAGTGCCGACAATATTCCCAAAATTACCACCATCGTGTAAACCAGTAAGTAATATCTATAAGTTATAAAGAAGTTATGCTTCAATCTATGAAAATTATGAAAATCTTTTGAATAATTAATAACCAAAAACTATTTCTTTTCAGAAATTACCCAGAAAAAGAAAACTTACTAATAAATACGTGGATACCCAAGCGTCAACATTAACTGCAAGTCTTTAAATTAAAATGTTGACGAATCACAGATGAACGATATCACAGATTAAAATGAAACGATATCACAGATTATCCAATCTGTGATATCGTTTCTAAAAATAAAACTTTAAGATTATCGAGTTTTTTTCTCTCGTAATAAAATCCTACTCCCGTTCTACCCCTTAAGGATGGATTCTAAATATTTCTATTGTAGTTTGGCTGTGAGTATGTTGGGCAGTGGTGTCCAAGGTGGTTAGCCTTATAGACTATTAAAAGATTAAAGCACGTATTTTCAATCCGTTTATTTATTTTCTTTGACAAACATTGACAACTTAACTTTCTTATTCTATATAATGTGTCAAAGTACATTTTCTTTTTCATTGAACACAAGAGGTTGTATATCTTCAACAATTTCTACTCAAAAAATAACTATTCTTTTGAAATATTTTGGTGAAATAAATGCGAGAGGTTGCATACAATCTCATACAACCGATTAGCAATGCGGCGAGTACCAGTACGCACCCACATTTTATTTATATTGAATAACCAAACAGTACACCGAAACGCATTTAGCCATACTTTTTATCCGTCATATATTTAAAATCTATATCAACGATATCTAGTTATCAATAAAAATGCACAGCACTATTATACGCTATAACTTTAGCTTGCATTGTATAGTCAAAATGGAGACATTCACTCAACTTCGACCCGACAGATTATATATGTATGTCTCTTTCAATCTTATGGCAATTTGAAGGTGTTAGAAAGAATAAAATATTGCTGCATTTTGTGATCCATCTATAGGTACAGACTAATACAACATCTTTGGTCACGGATATGCTCATGGCTTAGCGAGATCGGATTTTTGGAATAACAATATTTTAAACGCAGCGCCGGCCGCGGCCTAAATCACATAGCAATTAAATTGCAAATTCTCCCATCGCATCGGTGGCATCCCCACTTAACATCGTATTAAATCGGAACGGAGGTTATCAACAACATGTGAGAATCAGTCTGAGAAACTCGTTGCGGGCAAAGTCGCGTCGTCTCACCAAGGAAAAGGACTGAGCTCGTTTATCGAGTGGAAGACACAAGCTCATAGAAGCTTGGTCTTAGTTCCTGTACCTCGTGTGACATGATCAGCCGGATGCACTCCTCGATGCCGTGGTGTGAGATGACGTGGGCAAGACGACGTATCTGGTGTCGAGTTTTTTACGCGTGACAAGTTCGGGCCTCTGACGACTTCCAACTTATGTCCAGTTGCTGCTCCTCGCGCACGTCAGTCGACCTGGCGCCTTTCCAATTGTTAACGGACCGGGTATCGTGAACCATAATATCACCGCCTTCCCCAGAGCACATCTAGAAAGGTCTAAGGTATTTGTGTTAATTTTGTGGTAATATTTTTGTAATACTATAAATGTGATGTAAGTGCCCTCAGCGCACTTATACTGTTTTGTTAATTAAACAATTGTGTGATAAACAAGAGAGTATCCATTATGCGCCCAGTGATATCAGAGTCTCACCTATAGAGCTGTCGGTGAAGTATAATGTGCATATAAGTTTACATTACAAATTTACATAATTTACATATGTGCACATATTTCCACTAGACACGAATTTGGAGTAATCATTTGGGCAGCCCGTCTGGCGGCAGTAACCACCCCCTTACAGAAGACCACCGTGAAATAACAGCACGTGTGCTCTTGTGTTTCGGTGAGTGAGTGAGGGATGCCAGGGCCCATTTCCCTATCCACTCCTAATCCCCTATCCTTAATCCTACTGTAGTCGGCGGCGCACTTGCAGCAGCTTTGGCGTTGCTTGTGTTATAGGCGACGGTAGCCACCTACCATCAAGCCACCTACCACCGTCAGCCTGTCTGTCGACCTGACATAAAAAAAATTAAAAAAAAAATCACGTAGTAATGAACTTTTATCAAACATGAAATGAAACTACGCTTTCCAATAAGGTTAACTACTTCTCTCATACACCGGACGCTGCAAAAATAAGAAGAGCATACAAAACAAATACTCCGTAATAAAAATAGCTCGTCGAGTGTAGAACCATTCAGAGTGAAAAAATAGTAACTGAAAAATGTAACAAATAGCGATGCACACAGTACAGATAACCTCCATTCACTCGGTAGAGAGTCAGTTTTTACAACTATGTAGTTTGTATTTCAGAGAAATATTTAGGACTTTTTTTTACTTCGTTTTAACAACTCATTCGACTGCAACAACTGTGTACCATTGTCGCTGTGAAGTATGCTAGGGAAACGTGAAAAATGTTTTTGTAATTTCAAAACAATTTTAAAGTACTTTTATGAAATCAAAAGGTTTTTTATTCCTATAAAGGAGATTAAATTTGTAACTTTAGATGTAGAAAGTAGTCTACGGAACTACTTATCCAATTTAAAGAATTCGTGGACAAATATTCGCAAAAGATCTTTAAGGACGTAATTACATTTTTGACGCGCTCGAATTCAGCTAACTGCGCCAGCACACTACAGCAAAGTGCCCACACACACATTGAAGCCGCGCGGTGTACTTTGGAACTTTATCGTTCTATTTATTTAGAAAAAACTAAATGCTCCATGACTGCGTCTGAGCGGGGAATGGCGAACGAAACCTACGGCGAAAGAGGTCGCAGTACGATCCCTTAGAAAAATGTATGGAGAAAATATAGTGCGTTTTTTAGTAAAAACGCACTATATATACTATATAGAATAGACACTAGTCTATTCTTTCTCAGAAATGAAAAAGTAATTTATTTGACTACAAAATAATAAGCTAGACGTATAGAAGACCGTATAAGCTACGATTTCTTATTATTTTCATGTTAAAATATGCAGCGGATTTAGCTATTTATGTACCTATGCAGACACCATTTTTCGATATTTTTAGCGATTCTTGCAATGGTAAAAATGTATTTATGTGAAAATTTTGTATTGGCTTTTATTTTATACCATGGTATCTCTACAGTTGTGCTTCCTGAATATATAAATGGTACCGAAAAACCATTGATATTTGTGAATACGTCCTTAAGATGGACAAAATCCATATTTATGCGCCAAAGAAACAGACAATAGAACCTAAACGTTTTATAAAGTATCGCGTTATATAAGAAAACGTTTCGCCTTAAAGGGACTTTGCAATAAATAATAATTATTATTATTGTTACTAAAGAATTTTAGCTTAATAGCTAGAGAATATTTATATTCTAATAGCTTCTTAAGAATAATCTTATATATAAAAATGAATCCCTATTTCTCCTGGTCACGGCATCACGCGTGAACGGGTAGACCGATTTTAATTCGGTTTTCGCTAATGGAAAGAGGAATAAACGGGGAATGTTCTTATATATAAAAATTGCACCCCGGGCGAAGCCGGGGGCGGGTCGCTAGTTCTTAATAGCTAAGAAATCACACTAAACAATAAATCAAGCAAGAAACCCTGTAGTGTTGTTCAGAATTTGGGTCAACTTGATACTGTTTACCAGCATGAACCAAAAATTTCTTATAATTTGTGTAAAAACTTTGTCCTTCGACCTTGTCCACTTTAGGTAACGTTTTTCAATTTTTCTCTATTCCTTCATAAAAGAGGCATTTTACTTCTAAAAACTCCTCTGCAGCAGCTATGACTGCTTTATAATTGTCAAATTTGGTTCCATGGACATGCTCTTTCAATTTTGGAAATAAGTGGAAATCGCTACGAGCTAAGTCCGGAGAGTAGGAGGATGGTCAAACATCTCAAAATCAGCTTGACGGATTACTGTGAGGGATACTAATTGAGATCTATGAGCAGGAGCGTTTTCATGGTGAAAGAGCACACCCAATGTCAATTTTTTGCGGCGCTTTTTATTTAATTGCTTGACCCACTTTTGGGATGAATTGGCTGTAATAGGCACCCATAATCGTTTTACCTTTACGTAAACAGTCGATAAAAAGTATTCCTTCCACATCCCAAAAACAGAGGCCATAACCTTACCGACTGTCCGACAAACTCGGAATTTCTTTACTGGCAGTGTTTTTACGGTTCCGGATCAAAATGATGGACCCACGTTTCGTCCATTGTTACAAAACGCCGATAAAATTCATCCGGATTATCCTCAATAATTTCGAGATTCCGCTTTGAAACTTCCAAACGCCGCCGATCTGTTTACATCTACTAACATTAGAGGCACTTACCGACACATTTTTGAACCCTAAAACGTCTGTTGAAATTTATTGCACACACAAAGAAATGCATAGAGTCGCTACTAAATATTGAGTTGTAATTCTTCTATCGTCTACTACCATTTTTTCTACTTTTCAATATTTTCGTCCACGATGGAGGAAGGTCGGCCAGAGCGAGAATCTACATCTCTTAAATTCTGCTACCCAATAAGCAACTGTGGAATGAGGTGTAGCTTCAGTTAAGGCCTGTGAACTCGGACCCGCACATCACCGCTGACAAGTTCCCGGTGACAAGTTACTTCACCGGGCGAGTCCCACACTCCCCCTCGTCGAACTGTCCCCGTCGACGAGGGATAGTGCGTAAACGTCATTTTCCCTCCTAAAAAATAAGGTGTAGCTTCAGTCCCTAAAGTCTGCTGGATGTCGCAAAAAATTTCTTTTGTAAACATTTTTTTCAGGTAGAGGTACTTGATTACAGCACGTGTCTCATTTTTTCCATAATGAAACTTTTTTATACAAGAATTAATAACGTCGAAACGAAAAGAAAAAAAGGTATAACACTATGCAGTTCTAAAAACTTTTGAATACACCCTCCTACAAGCGACTGGGTACACATAATTATCGTCAATTGGACCATGAAAAGAAAACACGAAATGTATGCTAACCCGAAAAGTTATTACAGCTAAATCACAGAAGGTTGAAATTGGTATTCATCACTAAAAATTGTATCAAGCTACAGGTCTCAAGAAAAAAACTTTTACCTGCCGGTGATAGTTAAGTTGACTTTACTATAATAAATAAACTAAAATCTAAACCTAAAACTCAAATTAATGTAACTGTGCAATTTTATTTAACCAAAAACTAAGCCTTTTATAATAAAAATAAAAGATTAAAGACTGGAGATTAAGATTAAAGCTCTGGAGGAAAATTAAAGACTGAAACTCATGTTCTCTGTACAATAAGGACATTCTCGTAATGTACCGACGGCTTTTGTCTCAACAAAGAGACACAGTTCAAAAAGAATCGGCGTTACCTGTGGGTTATCGAAAAAGTTTAACATCTTGTTAACAGTAGACGTTGGATGTACGAGAAAACATAGATTTCATTTAAGATATAACTTTTTAAGCGCTATGTAGTAGGCATTTAAAATGTATTAAATTTTTTTTTAAGTATTAAAGCTGTACTTTACTCAAAATTTTATAAAAATTGTTCAAGAACAATAAATAGGAAATTCCTGGAAACTACTACTAGCGACCGTTTTTACTATTACTGTTTGTGTCATTCTAAATCGATTAGAATGAAACAACGGGAAGCTTGCTACAAGACATCAGTGAAAACCGCATTCAAATCGGCTAAGCCGTTTCTTTCTTTTTCTTATGTTAAGGTCGGCAGACAGGCTGACGGTCCACTTGATGGTAGGTGGCTACCGTCGTCTATAAGACAAGCAACGTCAAAGCTGCGGAAAGTCCGCTGTCGACTACAGAAGGATTACAGAAGGATAAGGGGATAGGTAAATTGGCTCTGGCATCCCTTACTCACTCACCGAAACACATAAGCACACGTGCTATTATTTCACGGTGGTCTTCGTAAGGCGGTGGTTACTGCCGCCAGAGAGGCTGCCCAAATAACTGCGAAACGCAGTGTGCTCCAGACCAGAGCCAAATTTGAAAAGTTAATTTTTCAAAGTTGTCCCTGCCGGGAATCGAACCTGGCAACCCTAGAACAGAACGTTAAGGTAAGCACCCTAACCACTCATCCAACGGGCTCGATATTAGCGCGCACAAAGGCACAGGCAAATTGTTTTTTTTATTATTATTATTTTTTATCTATATCTATACTAATACCTATATAAAGCTGAAGAGTTTGTTTGTTTGTTTGAACGCGCTAATCTTTGGAACTACTGGTTCGAATTGAAAAATTCTTTTTGGTGTTGAATAGTCCATTTATCGAGGATGGCTATAGGCTTAACATCACGCTACGATCAATAGCATTATATATAAGCAGTGTCCAGTACCGCGCGCCCCTCGCGCACTCCATCGCCGTGTGCGAGGGGCACTCAGCTGGTTTTAATATACAGATTTTGTTATATGTATAGATTTAACGAGATAAAAAATACTTCATGAAATAGAATTCTACAAATATTTTAAATTGTAATTATTTACTAATATTAAAAAGTGGTAACATTAAACTCAAACAAATTGCACTAGACCGATCCATGAGTTGTTTTTTTTTCTGATTTTTGTGAACAAACACTTTTAAAAATCAGGTAACTAAGAAAGAAGAAAAATTTGGCAAGGGGATAAGATAAAAACGACAAGGGACCCTTGAGTAATTTTAGAAATACGTAAAATTTGCCTTCGAATTTGTGAGTGAAGTAGGTCAGATCCCAAAGCACTACTCGTTTTGTGAGACGCACGCAATTTCATGTCACTCTTTGTGATTGGAGTGTCTGAGTGAGCGACTACTCTATTATTAAGGTACTCGTACATTATTTAGAACATCTTCAGCGAATTCGGTAAGAAGCTTACATAAAATCGATAGCAGATATGTTTTAGTTACAGCTCATATTTCTTTGAAGGCGCGCTTGATTAAACTCGGGTTTCTCTTTTAGCGTACGGCGGAAAATAAAGTGAATGTTATGAATTTGTTTATAGAAATAACACCGGATTATTTTAGTTCAGTTTTTGCGAGCATTAAACGAACATTATACGTTAAGCGTCATAGTGAATACCTAAAATTAACATTACAAGTAATGGCCTTGCACACAAATTTCTGCTGTCATAAACTAGGCAGTAAACCTGGCGACAGTAACAACGCCATACAATAGACCGCTGTGAAATACTCACCAAAATACAACAGAACACGTGTGGTATTCTATAAGAGGATGATTGCTGCCCGTTAGACAAGTGACTGCGAAACCCTGCCACTGCTTTCCACATTCAGACCAGAGACAGTTTTGAAAAGTTCATTTCTAAAGTTGACCCTATCGGGAATCAAACCCTGGGACCCCTGAGACAAAGCGTTAAGGCAATCACTCTAACCACTTATCCAAACGGCTTAGAATAATATTATTGACTTACAGTTTTTTGTTTTTAATTTATTTTTTATGTTAAGATCGGCAGACAGGCTGACGGTCCACTAAATGGTAGGTGGCTACCGTCGCCTAAAACACAAGCAACAGCTTCTAAAACTTAAGAACAGCTGCTGCAAGTGCGCTGCCAACTACAGAAGGATTAATGATAAGAGTTTAAGGGGGGGTTAGGGAAACGAGCTCTGGCATCCCTCACTCACTCACCGAAACACAAGAGTACAAGTGTTGTTATTTCACTGTGGTCTTCTGTAAGGGGGTGGTTACTGCCGCCAGACGGGTTATCCAAATGACTGCGAAACGCAGTGTGCCCTGCCACTACTTTCCAGATCCAGACCAGAGCCAAATTTGAAAAGTTTATTACCGGGAATCGAACCCGGGAACCTTAGAACAGAACGTTAAGGCTCGTCAAATTCTAACTAATTAGTGCAGCATATGTAAATTCTACTTTAAACCAAGAGATATCAGTTTTAGGGTTTGCTAAAACGTGCCACCTTTTAGCAACGAAACTCTAAAAGGGTATTAAGATACAATGTGTCGTTGTTAAAATGGCGGGTATCGACGCAGCGCATGCTGCTTTCACTAGAACGGTAAAAGCCTCCAGCGAGACAGCTCTTTCAATGTTAGTATGTGTATTTCACTGAGCAAACATTTGAATATCCTGCTGGCGTACACATTTTCTCTTTTTTTTGTGTTACCATGAGACATTGTGGCTGAAATAATTTTCGAACGTTATTGTTACGAATATGTACTTATACGATGTTCTATTGTTGAATATTATAATAATTGATCTATTGAAAATCACACTAATAGTAGGATACTGTGTCATTAAGCTTATGTAATGGAGACCATACAATAGACTGAGGGTGAAATTCTGTACACTTAAAACCTTTGGAAAAGTTGATTTATTATAAATGATATGGCTAAATCCTTTGTCATGGGTTATTTGTAACTATGTAACTATTATTTTCATGGTAACTGAATAAATCATTCCTACAAATAATTTGACGTTAATCTAGGCACGAGGAAATCTTTCTAAATATATTTTCCTTTCAAGTTACTCAAGTTACTCCTTTCAAGTTTCAAGATGCTGAAATGGTAGTTTAAATGGTTTTAAGTCCGGTGTGGTATCCTCCAAAGTTCATATAGACGTAAATTACGTCCATTTCTATTAATATATCCATCTCGCATTTGGCAAAGATACAGAGTTTATAAGCTATTTGATTTCCAAAAGGAATAAAAATCCGATAATAGTTTCTGTCGTCTAAATGGTTAAGTTAGTGTAAGTTAATTCTAATCTATAATAATCTTTTCGATATATATATAATATCTAATCTATCTATAAGAGCTTTTCGGGGCCCGATCTTGCTAGATTGAGGGCGGTAAAAAGCCGTGAGTCGGGTTTCTGGCTCCACGCTGTGCCTTCACCGAACTTGGGCACTTTTCTTGATAATAATACCCTCCGTCTCGCGATCGGGCTCCGACTAGGTACAGAGGTATGTATCCCCCACACCTGTCCCTGTGGTAGAGATGTCGACCGCTTGGGACATCACGGACTTTCTTGTATTAATAGCGCCGGCCGTATTTCAAGGCACGCCAGCATAAATGGCATCATACATCGGTCTCTTGCCACCATTAATATACCTTCGATGCTCGAACAAAATGGTATCATGCGTGATGATGGCAAGAGACCGGATGGAATGTCTCTAGTTCCATGGAGGATGGGTCGTCCGCTGGTGTGGGATGCTACCTGCGTCGACACATTGGCACCGTCCCATCTTCATGGAACACTTACCACAGCTGGTGCTGCTGCGGAAGCGGCCGAGAAACTTAAAATTCAAAAATACAGAGATATCGGCACCGGCTACATATTCATTCCTTTTGGTGTCGAATCTCTGGGTCCGTGGGGCCCCAACGCGCTTAAATTTTTTAACAACTTGTCAAAACGTTTGGTCGACATAACCGGGGATTATAGAGCTGGCCATTACCTCGGGCAACAGATTAGCATTGCCATACAACGAGGTAATGCAGCCAGCATGCTCGGGACTCTGCCTAGGGGACCGAAACTTTATAATTTATAATATTTTAATGTTTATAAGGAATTATTGTAGTGTAAATATAAATAAATATTGTCTATAATATTAACAATCCTTAATTTCACTTAAATTAAACTTAATTATAAAAAAATTAATGAAAAACTTATAATATTTGGTTCTTAGATGCGAACGCTTTAGTCTAAAACACATTCTTCTTTAGTATAATTTGGTGGTTTGTAAAGACTTTTATGTATAACTTACAATGATAAATTCATAAAAATTCAAATGAAAAATTAATATAGGTATTATTAATATAGACATATTAACTGCAATCCGATAAGAGTGTATGGTATTTTTTTGTGCATAGCGTGCTCAGATTAAATCTCAAATACTTATTGTTTACGATAAATAAAATTATTTTTATTTATTATCTGCCTCCGGCTTCATCCGGCGTGCAAGTTTTATATATATGAACATTCCCCGTTTATCCCTCTTTCCATTATTGAAAACCGAATTAAGATCGGTCTACCCGTTCATACGTGATGCCGTGACCAAGGGAAATAGGGATTCATTTTTATATATAGAGATTTGTCTTGAAAGTATTCCTCAGAATTGGATAATATATATACTGCAGTTTCATTCCATTCAGGGTATTGCGATGCCGTCTTGTCAAGGGTGAAAGAATTTTTAATAATGGAACATTTTGTGCAGAAGGAAACAGTTTAAGCATTTTAATTTGGCTCCCAAATGTTAGAATCTAATACTGCAGTAAAAGAACTTTATACAATACTATTATGGTACCTACACTGTCATTTACTAACTATTAAGTTAATTAATACCAGTAGATAGTTAACTTGCATGCATTGAAAGACTATACTATATTTTTTTTTACATTAAACTTAAGAATATTGCAATTTAATATTAAAATTGTAGGTTGGGGAAAAAGTTTCTTCGCATCTTATATGAAAACTCAAGACAGTTTTTTTTTTTCTTTTTTTTTTGCCACCTTGTTGCTGTAGAAATTTTGGGACTTCTAATCGAAAAAACGCGACAAGTAGTTTTGACAGACACTGCCTAAAGAATTCTGAAGAGACCGAAACAGGTGGAAATCTGAAGGTGCAAGGTCAGGGCTATATGGGGGATGCATTAACACCTCCCAGCTAAACTCTCTTAATTTTTGCTGAGTGGCTAAATATGAGTGTGGTCTAGCGTTGTCGTGATCAAAGACCACACCCTTTCTATTGATCAATTCCGGACGCTTTCTCTCAACTTCTTGCTTAATCTCATCAGTTGTTGGCAGTAAAGATCCGAATAGCTGATTCTGCCCGGTGATAAAAGCTCATAATGAACAATGCCCTTCCAATCCCACCATACACACAGCATCACCATATTGCGAGTCAAGGTTTTAGCACAGTCTGTGAAACCTGACCGACCTTAGACCAAGACCTTTTTCGCACATTCTTGTCGTACGTGATCCACTTTTCATTACGGTTCGGTTTCATTACATCTCAATAAAAAAATCGCTAATGAGTAACGATTCAAAAGGTTTCTTTCAATGAGCTCGTGTGGCACCCAAATATCAAGCTTTTTTGTGTACCCAGCTTTTTTCAAATGGGTTTTGTGGTGAATTTCCAGTTCTTCAGCTATGTCGTAACTACTGAGATGCCGATCTTCCTCCACTTTTTCAAAAATGGCGTCCATTTTATCCATAATAGGACGACCAGAGCAAGGTGCAACATTGATATCAAAATTTCCGGATAGAAGACGCTTAACCAACTTTGTGCTACTCTCACTGACACTGCATTAGGTCAGAAAAAACGTCAAGATTTTTTTTCGCCATGTGCGTTGCATTTATTCCTTTTTTGTATTAAAATTTTAAAATGTAACGAATTTCTTCATTAGATTCACTCATTTTGTAAGCTGGAAACCACATTTTACTAATTTGTTTCTTTTTTTTTGAAATGTAACCATTTTAATGTCATCCAAACCAGCCAGATAGGTACAAATAGTACAGCCAAAGAGATTTTATTACAAGTTTATACATACTACATGCGAAAAGACTTTTTCCCCGACCTAATAATTATATTAAATTATTGTGTTTTTTGTTCGTTTAAGCATCTGTTACCAATATTTCTGTAGTGCAAATCTAAATATAAAACATTTGGAACATTTTTTATTCGTAAAAGGGATTTGTGTCATGAAATAACTAATTTCATATTTACGTAGGAACGGCAGGCAAAATCCAGCTTTCATAATAATGAAGAATATAAAAATAATAAGAATCTATGAATTAGTTCAAGTTATTTTACAAAGCAGAAAAAGTATGCAAAGATCTTTATACCAACCAGCTTTTTTTATACACATTATAGATTCAACATCGTATTCGTTCTTCTACAAGACAAGACACGTTGAGAGAAAGATGTTTCTTATTCACTTTACTTCGACAGCTTTTATGTATTTTGTATGCCAAGTGGTTAAGACATGTAAATTTATTTACCAAGTTTATGTATGCCTTCTTATATTTATTGAATGATCTGCTGCTCCTAGAGGATATTCTGAAAAGATAGGTAAGTTATATTTTTCAAGCATTTTTGAATGTACATAAGTGTTTTATAAAGAATATTTTGCCCCTATGTTTGTATGGAAATATGATTGTCAGTATTTGTGGTTTTTAATCTCTTGTATTAAAACTTTATAAAAATTAACAAATTTTTAACTAAATTTTAATATTTATTTCAGTAAAATTTTTCAAGATTTTTAATTCGTTTCATTACGTCAAATTTACGATTCTTTAATTATTTTACGACGAATTTTTCGATGGAACTTTACCGAAAATCAAAGCTAGACCCTTGGGATGTCTTATTATAAGAAATCAAAAGTGACATTTTTGACATTTTCACCTCTACCAATGCCCTATTATCTCTCCGTCACAAATTATTCACATACATCAATTACAATCTAACCTGTAAAGTTTAAATGTAACAAGTCATTAGGAGAATGTCAAACAATAATAATATTTATTTTGCCCTTTGTTTGTGTCCGTTGTTGTGAAAACAAATAGGTATGACTTTCACTTTGAAAATATTGGTCGCGATAAAATTCGTTCTGAGAGGGTGGCAAAGGTTGAGCGAATTAACTCAACCTTAAATCTTGTATCCAAATGGGGAGACAAGAATCTTGTTAATTTTAACACCACCAAAACGCAAGCGTGTTTGTTCTCTGCACGTATGCCGTTGGATGAGTGGTTAGGGTGCTTGCCTTAACGCTCTGTTCTAGGGTTCCCGGGTTCGATTCCCGGCAGGGTCAACTTTGAAATATCAACTTTTCAAATTTGTCTCTGGTCTGGATTTGGAAAGTAGTGGCAGGGCACACTGCGTTTTCGCAGTCATTTGGGCAGCCCGTCTAGCGGTAGTAACCACCCCCTTACAGAAGACCACCGTGAAATAACAGCACGTGTGCTGTTGTGTTTCGGTGAATGAGTAAGGGATGCCAGAGCCCATTTCCCTATCCCCACTCCTATTCCCTTATCCTTAATCCTACTGTAGTCGGAGCGCACTTGCAGCAGCTTGGCGTTGCTTGTGTTATAGGCGACGATAGCCACCTACCATCAAGTGGACCGTCAGCCTGTCTGCCGACCTTAACATAAAAAAGGAGCCCTTTCAATTTGGCTCCAACTTTCCGAGGTGATCTGTACCTGTGGCCAATGATCTTGGGCTTCTTGGCATGAGGTTGTGCTCAAGTCTCAACTTCGGCACTTCTATCGAGTCCAAAGCCTAAACAGTGGCCAAAAAGCTGGGCATCCTAAATAGGGTGAAGCGATGCTTCACACCGGGACAGCCCCTCTCTTTGTACAAAGCATACGTGATGATATGGATAACACACAGACCGTGCTATTGTGTTATTATTCAGCGACTACTAAAAGAGTTGTTATTTAATTAAAGTTTTACGTATTTCCACCATGAAAGTTAATTGCATAATTTAAGGTGTCTGTTAAAATCTAGGTTAATGGCGACCTCAAGAGTGAGGATTTAATGTGCGAGTAATCTTAAAAACTAACAGTAAATTCCCTTAATTAAAACCAATAAAAATAATTAGTGAAAATTCTGCCAATATTTTGGGGTCATACATCACCCTGTCTACGAGAAGTCGAAGATTGATGACGTAACTTACTAATTGAACTTCATTAACGATCATAATTAATATACCTCACAGCAAAAACCCGATTTCAGAGTTTCGTGCTATTATTTAAGTCTCGATAATTACTAGCGTCTATTAATTATGTACGCACGTGCCGTTTGAATTAAAGTGGATATTCTAAAATTTAAAATTAATTTTCTCTTTTTTGTCATTTAAAAAAAATTTATAATATCCTATATTATAATTTATATATTGATCTTTTTATGCAATAAATTTACAGTTTACACGTTTATCTCGAATAAGTTTGAAACTTAGTATAGTTTGTGTTTTACTAATTACAGTTACTACTTACTAATTTTACTAATTACTAATTAATTAATTAATTAAAAAAGATTTTTTTAAATATCTAAATAATTATTCGCAAATTTCATGATATATCTGTTCTAGTCCTTTGACGGTAGTTTTTTAAATTATTACAAAGGACCACTTTGATAAAATAGCGCGAATAAAATTAATTAAACTCGGTATAAACTTGTATATATAGTAAAATATATCACAATGTAAATTTCTTTTCTCTTTGTTTTGCCATTTTTGAAACTAAAAGTATTTTTATGTAACCAACCTGTACTAACTTTGTACAAGAAAACAATGGTAAGTCTGAGAAAAACAATGTCTCTTTTGTAATGTATACTTAACACCAGCCGCAACAAAAGTTATTGTTTCGTGTATTTACTGTGTAAGCGAGATACCATTTTGAATTTTTTTTGAATTCATTACTAATGATAATAAGTGCTTGATTACAAACTAATGGTTTTCTTTTCAAAATAAGGTCTAACTTTATAGTCACAAGCAACCCCCAAAGTATATACACAAACCTTCCTCACTTATCTCTCTTTTCATTAGCAAAAACCGTATCAAAATCCTTTGGGTTGTTTAGAAGAAGTTAGCGGAGAAACAGACAGAAGCGGAAAGCGACTTTATTTTATAATATGTATATAGATATAGATATTGTATATGTATGTATGTCTATATATTTTATAATATTTATTAAGTATAAAAAATAATAGTTAACGGAGTTATATATTACATTAATGACGGGCCCCTTGGTCAAGAAACACAGTTGTTAGAAGAGGGTCCTAGGTTTTAATAACTAACAATGGGTTTTATGATAATGATAGGAGCTAGACGCTCCACTTGAGGTCTATGTCCAGGTACACAGGGGCGCAAGCAATACCAGTTATGCGGGGCCTGTTTCTATGGTATTCTAT
Source organism: Bembecia ichneumoniformis (assembly GCA_910589475.2). Lineage (NCBI taxonomy): Eukaryota > Metazoa > Arthropoda > Insecta > Lepidoptera > Sesiidae > Bembecia > Bembecia ichneumoniformis. The sequence continues at coordinate 16,990,099 of OU342528.1, read as the reverse complement.
GGTCCAAACGGTACGAGTTGTGAGTTGCTTAGTTGTTTAGTATGTTAGATTTATTAGTTATTAGTTGTAAGGCTGTTGTATTTTTAAAAGGTGCAAGTGACTCTATTTTTAAAAAGGTTTTTTATGTTAAAATCGGCAGACAGGCTGACGGTCCACTTGATGGTAGATGGGCTACCGTCGCCTATAACACAAGCAACGCCAAAGCGCGCTGCAAGTGTGCTGCCGACTGCAGTAGGATTAAGGATAAGTGATTAGGAGGGGGATAAGCAAATGGGCTCTGACATCCCTTACTTACGTACTCACCGAAACATAACAGCACACGTGCTGTTATTTCCCGGTGTTCTTCTGTAAGGGGGTGGTTACTGCCGCCAGACGGGCTGCCCAAATGACTGCGAAACGCAGTGTGCCCTGCCACTACTTATATGTCGCTGTTATATAAAAATCCAGAAATGTACGAATGATGTGCAGCCATTTTTTTTAGCAATTATACGTTTTTCTAGTATTTAAAAGGAATTTAACCATTATTTCTGCTACATTAAAAATAATTTAAGTCTTAAAAAAACTAAATGTATATTTTGATATAGGACAATTGCGTATTTTAGAAAAACTATTAGTGGTAGGGCAGAGTGTGTTCAGGCAGTCATTTATATAAACTGGTTTTACCCGTTTGGCAGCATTACTAAAACTACCTTACTAAAACCCACCATAAAATAACTGTTTGTATATCGGAAAGTGAGTGAGGGATGCCAGAGGTCAATTTCCCTACCCCTCTTTAGCCCTTACCCTTTATGCTGTGAAGGTCCGTAGTGCAAATATGTCTATGTCATAGCATTGTTGCATTTATCCAGACACCGTAACATCTACGAATATTTTCCACGCCGAGATGGTGGAAAGTTACCTACTTTAAATAAGATATTTTTAAAGGAGTCCAAACAATTAAATTTGTAAAATGTAAAACGAAATCAAACTGTAAGAACTAAGCTGCAGAGCCTGGCAACTTGACGCAAAATCGCCAGTCTGTGTGTTCTATAAGATGTACTTCGGACAGTGTGCCCGGGAGCTGCATGAGATCATACCGCCTTCCCCTTTCTTCTATCGGACATGCAGATGTACGGCTGGTTACCATCGTCACATTGTCGAAATCCCTCTAATTCGGACCAAGCATTTTATAATGCGCACTGCTAAGGATTGGAACTCCCTGCCGGCGTCTGTATTTCCAAGCTCATATAACCCAAATATTTTCAAGGTTCGAGTGAATAGGCACCTTCTGGGTGAGCTAGCTTCATTGTCGGCCTCATCCATCTTAACTCTAAACTACTCAAAGAAACCTTTGTTTATTTACATTTTATTGAGTTATTTGAGCAAATATAAGGTTTCGTAAGATTATTTTTCAAAAAAAGATCTTATGAAAGTAATCTTATGAAAAATAATAATGAAGAAAATAATGAATACCTGAAGAGAACCACTAGGGTGTTCTCTAAATTATTCGTTGCCGACTCCCAGTAATTTAGGTTGGAATGGGGCGAAATTGTAAAGTTAGAGTAGTGTTTGTGATTTATTGTTGGAATACACCTGCGAAAACAGAACCTAGGCAACTAATAGTTCTGAAACATATTTCAAACGTAAGCACATTATTGTGCTACAAAAGTTAATAGGATTAATTCTTACTGAGTGATACATTTACAAACTACGTTTTATTTTACATCGTATTGTTCTGTATTATCATAGATAAAATACTACTTAACCAGTATAGATGGTCAACCTCCATATAACAATCTGAAGCCAATTTCATATTGAGATTTCCACTCCCTAGATGTCACTAATAGTCTCGAATTTAACATTAATGTGTATTTTGTTAAAAATTGTGACCAACAAATTCAATCACGCAGTTATAGTTCCTTATTATCGTGGTAATAACTAGAGGGCGACGTTGCTGGGAGTACTTTTATGTATGATATTGTTCCATTTCATGCATATTTTAATGAAAATGATAGAAAATTTTTATTTAGATATTTAATATTATTATATCAGAAAACATTATGTTATTAATTTGTTTTACAATTATAATGCATAATGACCATAGTACAAAAATAACAAATTAAAATGTGTGAGTTATCATTTTTTTCTTCGTAACACAATCGACAATAACTGGTTAATTTTTATCTATGTTATAACTAACTGAACCTGGCCACGCTTTGCTATAAGCTCATTTTTATTTTCGTTTCCGCTGAATCTTCGGAATAGAAAGTATATATAAACACTCTTGTGATAAAATGCATCGTTTTGCAAAAAAATTAAGTTAATCCATCACCCAGTTTTTCAGCTTTCTGAACACAAACATACGTACCTAAGCAAAATTATATCGAAGTATGTAAAGATTATGAATACAAATAACAAAAAACATAATTAATAATATTTTATCGATTGACAAGACGTTTTTCTATTATAGGATATAATCGGTCAGTAATTAACGTTTTAGTTCCTTATTGCCCTATTTTTTAGAACAGAACCTATACCGTTCATACGGCCCTTTTATCGTTGTTCGTGCCCACTTCTTTTATATTTTAAATAAATTTTAGTAGTGCCATCTCTTGTACATGAGAATTGACTGAATGGTCGACTGCAGCGACTCTAGCGGATTTTTAATGACAACAAATAAGCGACAAACTACACAGGCGGCATCTAGATATAAGCGAAATTGGATAGGGATTCAATGTACGTGAGTGACCATCTATACTGGTTAAGTAGTATTTTATCTATGGTATTATATAAAGATTATAACGAGTTTAAAAAGCTCTTCAAATCGAGCTTTATTTGGTTTCATTGAAAATAATAATAAATTTATAAAACTATTTTACTTAAACACTTAATTAGATGCGGAATTGTTCAGGTTTATGAATTTAAAAAAGTTATAGGTACATATACATATTTGGTGTAACTAGCCGGCAACTTCGAACGCGTGGTTAGTATTCGGTATAGCGCGTAACTTTTTTGTTTGTAAACTGATTGGAATGAAACAAACACTAAACGTTACGGGAATACATCAGGTAACATTAATTAATTATTAATTAATTAATTAATTAATTAAATGTACAGTTTTTTTTTTTTTTGAAAAAATATTTAATGTACAGACACGGCTCGTGTACGATTTTATTATAATATGTATAGCTATAGATTAAGTCGCTTTCCGTTTCTATCTGTTTCTTCGCTAACTTCTGGATTTTAATTCGGTTTTAACTAATGGAAAAAGCCATAAACTAGAAAACTTTATGTACCTATTTAATTTGCAAAAAAAAATGCTATCATGCTAAGAGCGGGTCTAGTACGGGAGAGTGTCGCTATTGAAATACCAATACATATCCTGTGCGAGTGTGGCCCCCTGATGCACAAGCGCAGTCACATCCTAGGAAGCCACACAATGGCTTGTGAAGATGTGAAGAATGCTTCTATCAAAAAAGTACTACAGTTCCTTAACGTGGTAGGTATAGGTAGAGAGCTTTAGTTCACGTGGCGATCATAATATTTCAGAAATGGAAAAGTGATACTGGTACTCTAGCAGACAGAAATAGCCACTAAGACAAGATAAGATAAGAGCGGGTCGCTAATTTTAGAAAAAATCGAAGACAGTAGATTGCAACAGTGACAAACGGCATGTGTGCTTGCGGAGCATTTTATGAATTACAAAGCAAATACCGCTTCCCTTCTCTAAACCTGTATATTATTTATAACGACCTATACCACCTGGGGTTACAGTTAATTTGGTGGTTTTTGACGATGGTAATAAAATATCTAATGAACTAGCTTCTGCATGAGATTGCATAAATTAACTGTTTGTAATATTTAATCTGTAAAATAATAATAATTAAAAAAAAATTTAGGCATTAATTTTTAAATTTTAAGTAAGCATGTAAAAAAATCAGTAATAAAGGCTTTTTTATTTTATTTTATTTTATTAATATTTTATCGCAAAAAATGTACGTAACCAATACAGTTTCAAATATCTTCTCTATATATAAAAATGAATCCCCATTTCCCTTGGTTACGGCATCACGCGTGAACGGGTAGACCGATTTTAATTCGGTTTTCACTAATGGAAAGAGGCATAAACGGAGAATGTTCATATATATAAAAATTTAACGCCGGGCGAAGCCGGAGGCGGGTCGGTAGTGTATTTATACAAATTAATTAATTTCAAGCCAAGATAACACCGATGTCAAAAACATATTTGGTGGTATAAGGATAAATTTATATTTAATTTTATTAAAACCAAGTTGCCCAGGGAGAATCTTGTAATTTATTTTATTACTTACCTGACATAGGCTCACTTATTAAATTTTAATAACTTGCCTTAATTAAGGTTTCGCACGCCCTTCCTTGCTGTAATAAGGTACGTTTTGAGTTAGCATAAGTTTGCCTTACAAAGGTTAATGAATTCGGCACTTTATACTGTCGAGAGCTCTGATGAAACGTATTTTATAAAGTGGCTTCCACAAACAAATATTAATACTGAAGGAATGTATAATGATATAAGGAAAATACCAGTTTTCGAATCAATGAAAAGAATTATAGACTTAACTAGTAATACCTCGTTTTATTGAAACGATAGTACCTACATATAAAATTACCTAGAGCATGAATCAGCCATCTCTCAAGACAGTTTCAACAGGAACCTCGTTATCAGTTGGACATTTCTCTCTTGTAGTCGACATGTAGTCTTGGCGTCTACTTTAACATTTAATTTCCTCTACAATAGTTGTAGACCGCGTTAAAAATATAATTTCGTATGTCCCTATAATAATAAAAAACTTATTACATGACTTTTTTTATGTTAAGATCGGCAGAAAGGCTGACGGTCCACTTGATGGTAGGTGGCTACCGTCGGCTATAACACAAGCAACGCCAAAGCTGCTGCAAGTCCGCTGCCGACTACAGGTAGGAAGGGAAAGGAGATAGGGAAATGGGCTCTGGCATCCCTTACTCACTCACCGAAACACACTGCACACGTGCTGTTATTTCACGGTGGTCTTCTGTAAGGGGGTGGTTACTGCCGCCAGATGGCCAGATGGTTTTTCAAACATATTTTAGCAAAGCAATATTAATCTATATTGTTATAGCGGTGTGTAACCACCATTATAGTGGTCACCATCGTAATTTTATAGGTATCTTGTGGTATTGGCTGGCGCTTCACACAAAATTAAGAGCGATCGAGTAACAGTACCTGCTCGACGGATGCATCCAGGTTCAAGTGTCCTCCAGATGTGCAAGTTCTGCTCGGCACCAGTTACCAACACAAATTATCGTCAACAATGAAAATACTCCTTTAAAATTATAGTGCGTTGCTAGGTTCATAAAGCGTTTTTAAGTAAATTATTGTTTATAAGCGAAGCGAGCGGGGTCGCGTCCGCAATGTATGGCGACAAGCGAACGACTTCTGCCCTCTCTCACCCGAAACTACGAGAAGGTCAGCACAACACACGCGCCCAACCGAAGTAACTCTGTCTGTCTATTACCTTTTCACGCCTAAACTACTGAATCGATCATCATGAAATTTTGCATACACGTTTTCAGGGATGCAGGAAAGGACTACCTTTCATCCAGAAAAAAGTACTGGAATAAAGATGTTACGCTCAGGAGTTATTTTTTATTTTTCAAAGCCGCGGGCACCAGCTAGTTTTATAATAACAATATCAATTAAGTTCTTTTCTGTATAATTTATGAAACAAATATTTTATTATTATTATTGCGTATTAAACATTGTATTGTAAATTTTGTATTACACTACTAATTATCACAAAAATCACATAAAACAAAACATAATAACTAATGATGAAACTGGACCAAAATAAGTAAATTTGGTTTATCTCGTCCATCAATGAGTTACTTTCTTCTGCAACATATTGAACATGTTAAGTTAACCGGTATACATAGGTTGCTACTTATGTATTGAGCCTTGGCAACACAGAGCGCTTTAGATACCATCTGGCATTGTTATTGAAAAGTTTGACGTTTTTTAATCTAACCTTAATTATAACATTTAGAATTTGAACGCAATTTGTGTTGTTTCCAGTGACTTAACTCCAGCCCCTAATGATAAAAAAATCCACTTATTTGTAACCGTTTTCCTTTTAAATTATCACAATAACTATAATTTAAAAAATACTCAAATCGTCTGCAGGATATATGAAAGGGGATCATCAGAATTATTTTTTAAATTATATTTAATTATATATATAAAAAAATTACTAAGTTGGGGTCTAATATTGATGTTGTAACCGTGCGATTGGCTTAATAATCAATATTTTAAATAGCTAATTGTTAAGATAAATTTTAAGATCCATTATCTGAAGGCCCATCAAAAGAAAAATTTGAATTATACTTTATTTAATTTTTAAATAGATATTTCCGAGGTTTGCAAGTAGCGACTCCCCCTCAGCAGTCCCGTCAATTCAGTGCGGGACGAGTTTTGCGGCTGGAGTCGCCTTAAAAAAAATCTCAGCGAGTAAATGGCGTTTTTCATGGGATTATTTTTAACGATTTTCATCGTGAATTATCAAAACAAGAGTGCTTTGATCAACGTACTTTGACTTTTGGCGTTAAAGCTCCATCCTAAGCCACTGTAAAACCCTTTATTTTATAAGCAAGATGAGTGAAAAAAATATGATATTTTTGGAAATTATTTAAATACTGTAAAAAGTCACTGTAAAAATAGGTCTTCAACCGCAAGCGAACTAAAGAGGAGCTAGCAAAAAGTTGTTTGACACAAATTCAACTGCATCGGAAATGCCTCGGCGCTTGAGCGCTGCTTTAGTAAAACTAATTATAATAAAATGTGTATACCTAAGGTGAGTACCATATTTTAGTTAAACAGGTTAATTTATATTGCAAAACTTACTATAAATACATAGTATACCACGCTGCAATGAATAAGAGATGGCCACATTATTATGTTATACTGCTGTTGCATGCGATTTCGTCGGGGTCTCTTTTTTTTTTTTTTATTATAGATGGGTTTACTCTTGACCAGCATCTATCCATGTAGGAAGGATGAGGCCGAAGATGGAGCGAGCTCACCCAGAAGATGCCTATTCACTCGAACCTTGAAAAGATTTGGGTTATATGAGCTCGGAAATACAGACGCCGGCAGGGAGTTCCAATCCTTAGCAGTGCGCATCACAAAAGATGTTTTAAAGCGCTTGGTCCGAATTAGAGAGATAAAATACTCTCTTTATAAAATACTAGCGGCCCGCCCCCGGCTTCGCCCGGCGTGCAATTTTTATATACCCTAAAACATTCCCCGTTCATCCCTCTTTCCATTGGCGAAAATCGAATTAAAATCGGTCTACCCGTTCACGCGCGATGCCGTGACCAGGAGAAATAGCGATTCATTTTTATATATAAGATTACTCGCTGACAATATAGCTTTCTGTAAGGTGAAATGAATTTTTGAAATAGGTCCAGTAGTTTTTGAGTTTATTCATTACAAACATACTGTTTACGCACGAATGTCTAGATGACGTTATGTTATGTTTAGTACACTTCAAATACAAATATTATACAAAATTACCTACATACGTAAATGATAATATCACAGTCTAATCTTACGTAAATATGGTTAGACTGTGATTTTTCTATGGTGATAATATTATTTCGCGGTATGTAGAAAAATGTAAAAGGTCACGGCAAGATCGATCGAGATACGTAGTGTTTGATTTATATTTTATTTAATCAATAAGATAATTACTATTGTATCTGGCCACCAACCGGGGGGATCAAACTTTCAAGTACGACCCCTAACACATACATAGAGGGGGGATAAAAGGGGGGAGACGTGGGGAGGGTGAGTAGAGTAGCCTATGTTAGTCGCAGATAATTTAGCTTTCTACAGGTGAAAGATTTTTAAAAATCGGTCTAGTAGTTTTTGAGTTTATTCATTACAAACATACAAAAAATACATACATTTTTTTTTATAATATTAGTAACGTATTGATATGTTACACTAATGGGTGCGTTATAATCCCGGTAAGTCGTTTGAGGCCGACTCAACAGTAAACACCGAAATTAGTATTTATTAAGCTAAAATGTACGTTTCACATTTTAATTTACAATGTATTTCGTACACAGAGCAAATATCACGAAAAAAAAACCAGCTTCATATTCACATTTTGCAGCGCCCAGTTTTTATTTCGCCTATAGCTGAATCGCACAATACAAAGGAGTGTCAACACACTGGCACGTACAGCGACGTCGGAGTAATAAGAGCTAGAAGCGACAATATTAATTTTAACTATATTTTGTCATGTTTATTGATGTTATAAGAGTGAGTTATTAATGTTACACAAAATTTTAATAAAAGCTAACGCTAAGGCTGGTTAATGAATTTTTGAACTTAAATACTGGCTGCAACTAAATAGGTTTGATTTTCAAAAATATCGAATTAGAAAAAAATAGAGTTGATTTTGATTTGACGTAAAAATAAAATAAGTAGAATGAATTCTGAGACTGTAAAAGAAAGTTATTTATTTTATTTATTTATTTTAAAATTTACAGATAGTTTACTCATATGAATAGTTTTTCGGTGACCTTTACACTAAGCATAGCTTGTATTGTAAAGGCCAGAATTTAATAAGATATAAAATTGTAGAATTAATAATAGTAATTAAAAGAAAAGGAGATTTGGGTGTCTGTCTATGTGTCTGTATATGTGTGTGTGTCTGTGTGTGTGTGTGTGTGTGTGTGTGTGGCAAAATCCTGTTTCAGATAGTAAGTTAGTTTGTGACTTATTGGATGCCTTTCAGTAAAATTTCAATATCGTCATAATGAAGTCCGAGAAGCCAATTCCGAACAATGGGTTTGATGCTCTTGGTATTTTTGTCTTTTATATCACAATGTCGGTTTGTTTTGTTGTAAATATAAATATGTGAGAAGTTAACAGAACGCCGATGTTGATAGTTGATGTTATGTTTGATAGTTTTATTTTAATATAGAAAATTTATTGTTATTTATATTAGTTGTTATGGTTTTTGAAGAGAATATATATGTGCACATGTATCATGGAAAGATTACAGTATTTTATTTATAAAGAATAAACAGATCCCAGACTTTTGAAGAAATAGAGGTAGATATGTAAAAATTACCATATAAGAAGGCTAAGGTGGCAGGGCATACGACATTGCGCAGTCATTAAATGGATATCCTGATGGCAGTTACCATCCCCTTTCAGAAAATACAACTAAAATGATGCCACTTGCCTATTATCATTTTCCCTTGGCCTTTGGTGAGGCGGCTGGTTCTTGAGGAACAGGTACAGTGCGATTGATCTGATCAGGGAACCAATACGATGACGTGGCTGCTGGCACTTCAGGTACCGGAGCAATGTTACTGACATGAGAAAAAAACCGTCCGAAATACACTGGGCTTCATTTTTTTTTAAGAAGGGGGAAATCTTCAAAAGATACCCTATGACAAATGCCGCATGCAATTGCAAATGGCGCATAGGATTATGTGGAGCTCTTACCGCACTAGAAAACCCCTCGAAATGGGTATGGTTCTTGTCCTAGGGGACTTTGTAACAGGCCCGTAGCAGTCTTTATATATTTTATATGATGTATCCATAAATCTCAACATATCTCAGTTTTTTATTCGGAAATGAAATCTGCATCGGGTGATGTTTAAATTAATTATCAACTTTGCCTTTGTAAGCAGATAAATAAGTGTATATCAATATGCAAGTATACAATTTCAAACCGGGCTCTGAATCCTTAACACGACCTGTGTCTTGAATTAGAAATGTCTGCATCACGTAATAAAGCCGACAGGAGACTAATGGGGTTGTTAAGGTAAGTAATTCGCGTGTGTGACGATTGTATTTCAAGGAATTTATAAATCTTGTCTTGTCATAGTGATAACTCGCCCCTAAACTGTCCAAGCGGCTCTTCTTTCGCGTATTTCTTTACAAAGCGAATTTTTCAATCACAGGTACATTTATTTACAAAAACATAATCGTCATTAAAAATATTTATTAATTATATTACTCTCTCAATGATTCTGTTAGTGAAGGAATTAAAAAAATGGCTGGCTTGAAAATCCTTCTCATAAAAATATTTTCCGTCAGTATCAAGTTTACATTGTTATTTTACAATATTAGGTATAATATATTTTACAATATAATACTATCAAATTTAATATAATTTACGTATTTTATAAATTATATATAAATAAAATAAATAAAATTGAAGTCTCTGTTTGTAATGTCAAAATAACCGCTTTGTATTAATTGTATATCAAAAGTATATGTATCAATCAATCAATTTATTTGTAACTTAAACGTACGATTAATAAACAGAGAGCAAATAAGAGAGAGAGAGAGAAAAATAAAATTGAAGAGAAAAAGATACGATACTTATAACAAAAAAGCATATTTTTTTTAATTTTTGTCTGTCTCTCTGTCTTTTTGTTCCAGAAAATCTCCGAAACAGTTGAACCGATTTTGACGGGACTTTCACTGACGTTCTGTCTCAGGGGTCCCGGGTTCGATTCCCAGCAAGGTCAACTTTGGAAATTAACTCTTCAAGATTCAACCTCTAGTATGGATTTGGAAAGTAGTGTCAGGGCGCAACACTGGTTTCGCAGTCACTTGGGCAGCCCTTCTGGTGGCAGTAACCATCACCTTACAGAGGACCACCGTGAAATAACAGCATATTATGTGCTGTTATATTTTGGTGAGTGAATAATGGATGCCAGAGCTTATCCCTATCCTTTCCTTATTCCTTATCCTTAATCCAACTAATGATCGGCAGCGCTCTTGCTGCACCTGTGGCGTTGCTTATGTTATAAGCAACAGTAACCCCTACCATCGAGTGAACCGATTGTTCCAGCTAATCTCTGAAACGGCTAGACCGATTTTGATGGGAATTCTATTTTAGAAAAAATAAACCTATATAACATATAAGCAGTATCAAGTAACGCGTGCTCCCCACGCGCACGCCGCAGCGAGGCGTGACCATGTTCAGCTAATAATCTATATATACTAGTCCATACTAGTATTATAAAGAGAAAAGATTAATTAAATGTATGTTTGTAATGAATAAACTCAAAAATTACTGGACCGATTTTACAAATTCTTTCACCTATAGAAAGCTACATTATCAGCAAGTAACATAGGCTACTTACCCTCCGCCCTTTAACCCCCCCTCCTCCATACAAAAATGCAGTTTTCCACGAATAAACTCAAAAATGTTTAGAAAATAAATTTCCATCTGTGCGAAACCGGGACGGGCCGCTTCTTATGAATAATAGTTACCATCCTTTCATCATATTATATTCTCTCATCTCTACTGAATGCATAGAAATATATCAAGCTACACTATTTGAAGTATGTTGGGATTTTAAACCTGAACTAGAAACCTTCTTAAAGTAGATCTCGGAACAAACTTAAATATTTCACATACTGATTAAAGTTTAACTGCAATTACAAATGTAGGGGAAAACTGTTCTTTTAACACCTACATAAAGCCAGAAAAAGCTTGTACATAAATCGAACATTTTACTGCATATTTTTACCAAAAAAGAAAAAAAAAGATCCCAAACAAATCAACAACAATTTTGTGTTTACCTATTTATATATACATACTTATGTAAAGAAATTATTTGTCATTAATTTTGATGACAAATAATTTCACTTTTAACAGTCAATTGTCGCTAAAGAAAATATAGTAGGTACTAGTACAGATCGCTTAAAATTAATAAGAAAACTTATTGAGCTTTAAGCTCATCCAGTAAGCAGATATCTGCTTTAAAGCTATGAGAGCATGTAGAAGTATGCACGGTGTAATCATGGCTCCTTCAAAGCACAGTGAACACTGGCGCACGCTTTTCTGCTATCAGAGATCGCGGTGACGTCATTCAGGCACCCCGTTGATGGTGGTCGCAATTATGTATGTCGAGCACTGAATACCGCTTTCAGTACTTTTTTTTTAACTTTAAAAAGAAAATGTTTCTGATGCTTGCACTTTGTGTTTGGTGGAGTGGGTTAATAAAGACGTCTTAGGTTTCAAGCAATTGAAATACTCTGCGCTCCTTCAGACTGCAGAGGCCGCAATTGAAATCTACATTTTTAGCTTTTAATTGCGTATCTTCTTACATTCCTTTTTTTTCATTTTATTTATTTTCTTCTCAATCCCTTATACTTAATCATACAAAGGTCAGCAGCACACTTGCAGGACAGACGTTGCTTGTGTTACAGGCGGCGGTAGCCATCAAGTGGCTACCATCAACTGGATCGTCAGCATGTCTGACAACCTTTACATAAAAAAGTATTGAAAGTTAGAGTAAGATGGGATTTTTTATGGAATTACATGAATAGAGGATTAGAAAGTTTCTATGACATATGAATCCCTACTAGTGGCAATAAATGTCAGTTTTTTTTTTTAATTTTACATTAAAATATCTCTGATTGGGAATTGACAATTTGAGGACCTACGTATTTATGACATACGCTCAGACCTAATAAGAACTAAAAACCTGTGTGAAATGTGATTCCATCGTGCTTTTTATTTTTTGAAGACTGGTTTTTACACCATTTCACTATGCATTTTCGCTAGCAAATATTTTAATATATTATTACGTAAAGCGAGGCGTAGTTTGATTACATTTGTGTGCATATAACCGTTCACTCTGACGTCCACGGGAGTCTATCCCGTGTTAAGCGGAGAAACTATAGTTCTTATTTAATCTGAGCTAGTACCGATGTCATAAATCGCTTGTACACTATATGCCTCAGCGTGCAAACGTTACACTGAATCAGCAAAGCCTGTCGACAAACGTGTAATTATAGGTCGGCATGACGTATTCATCAATGAAAATAAACGAGGTATTGTATCTGATCTCGCATCTCCCCCATAAAGCCTGGATAAAATTGTGCAATTATCGAACATGTCACTGCATTTTTTGACAAACCTGTCTACGTATAATACAATCAAAATTTCCTTTTTTGATATAAATATCGTCAGACAGGCTTATGGTCCTTGAAGTAAGGTGACAATCGTCGCCTTTTAAGACAAACAACGCCACATGGCTGCTGGTTCTATCTTAGTAGGGTTAAAGATAAGGGATTAGAAACGGATAGGAAAATGGTCTCTGGCAACTCTTTTTCACTGGACGAAACATAACAGCACACATGCTGTTATTTCACGATGGTCTTCTGTAAGGAATGGTTACTGTCGCCAGATTTACTACCCAAACTATGACTGCGAAACGCATTGTGCTCTTTGACTAGTAAGACACATCCAGACCAAATTATTGTCGACTTATTGTATGATTACATTTTTAACTAGCTGAGCCCGCAACTTCGTATACGTGGTATACGGTATAGCGCATAAGCCATTGGAATGAAACAAGCAATAAATGTTAGGGAGGCTTGCTACAATACAACAGTGAGAACTTCATTCAAATCGGTTGAGCCGTTTCTGAGATTAGCGTGCACAAATGCACAAACAGACAAAAATTCTAAAAACTATTTTTTTGACTTCGTTAACATAAGTACAACGTGCACAAATTGCTTTTTTGACGAAATATTTAAGAAACGACTCGTTTACGATTTTATTATATGTATAGATATATAGATGAGGTTACAACAGAAGCCTTAAATCGTTAAATCCACCTCGAGGTTTCTTTTCAAGATCGCGAATATTTACACGAAAATTAAGTGAGTTCTTCTTACAATTCTTTTCTCTTTACAATTCAATCCAGTTTCGACACAAGAAATGCTATCGAAATCAATCCCAAGCAGTCTTATAATATGATAATAACAATATTATAATTTATGTTATTTATTCGATAATATATCTCGTGATTTCTTTAGAAGGACCTTTTAGAAGGACTTAGCCGTTCATAAAGAACTAAAGATTTTTATGCCAATATGGTTTTCCTAAAAAAAAATTACTTTACCTATTGGATTAATGATCCGTATTCAACATTAACAAAAATCTATTTGGAGAAACTGTTTTTGGCTTCAGACGCCATATTTCTTTATCTATTTATCCATTAACGAAAATGTATGACACATTTAAATCTAAGTATTTTGCATAGAATATGTTCAAGAACGTAATTTGATTAATTCTATATTAACGAGTTAGAATAGCAAATAATCTTAATATATAAAAATGAATCCCCATTTCCCTTGGACACGGCATCACACGTGAACCGATTTTAATTTGGTTTTGACTAATGGAAAGAGGGATAAACGGGGAATGTTCATATATATAAAAATTGCACCGCGGGCGAAGCCGGGGGCGGGTCGCTAGTACGTTATATACTTATAATAAATTTATTATAACAACACAGAAATATTGTAAACACAATTTTATTGAAAAATTGAAACTAAAACTCTCTGCATTTGTGTATTTTTACATTTTGGTTTTGTATTTTGACAAGGCTTTCGTGGACTTTGAAATTCTGTACTAATTTTCTAATAACAATTTTAATTATGAAATAAAAAATTTTATTAAAAAATAAAAATGTATGTTGTTTTTTAAAACCATTGATGGGAAATATGCGCTTAATAATTTTTTTGTTAAATTATTAGAACATAAAAAATATAGCGCCTGACAAAATAATAATTTATTCAATCTTCATTGCTGTTATATTTTTGTAAAACATTGGATTTTTATTTTTTCTGGATGGAAGGTACCCTATGTCATTTTCTATAACCTTTATAAAGAGTATGAAAAATTTAATTATGATCGGTTCAGTAGTTATGGCGTTAAAAGGTAACAGACAGACACAGAGAGTTACTTTCAAATTTATTAATTTTAGGATTAGAACCTGGATTTTTAAAAATATTTTCACATTAAGAAGAAGTTACAATTTCTTCTTACATAAAAATCTTTTAAAATTAAATATAGTACAATAAAAACAAAAGAAGACCTTGAAACCTAATTTAAACCGCAAATTTCTCCGAACGAATAGGAAAGACTAACTAAGATAGGAGATTCTTAGACAGAGCATAATTATGCAATCAGATAAACTAAGGAATTCACAGCAGCCTGTATCACAGCTAAGGCCAACTTATTTATTGCATTAAACGTTTTTAAGCTTACAGCAAGAAATGTCTTTGTTTTCACCAAAATAAGCTGACTCCTTTGAGTAGAGGAACATTTTCTTTAAGAGAAATGCAGTGGGCATTGTTCTATATTTAAATTCAAAAAGCACATTGTACCTACTCGTCAAGCTTTCTGCTAAAATCGTTTTGCTTAAATACGTGCTTGTTCGTACCGTCTGCAGTACTATTATCTCACTGGCGACAATAACTTATGCATTTAAAGCGTCTGGTTTGCGCGGCGCTATTTAAACGAGAGGGTTCGAAATAAAATGTTATTTACCCTTGAAATCCTCTATAATGTTACCTATTTATACTCCCCTGCGAAGACAACGCACACGGAATAAATACAAATACGAGAAACGTTCAAATCGTGCTAGTAGGCCTACCTAAAGGAACTTTCTCACTGTCCATGTAATAATGAAATTATGAAAAAATATTATACTTTTAACAGTGCAGTTAATCACAATGAAGTTTGCTATTGGAAAGGACATCAAGCTGTCAGTTCATTTAATGTAAAGCTGTCAGTCAGTTCAGTTAATGCTTGCTTTTTTTTTTGTTAATATAACATAATGTTCCAATAATAGAACATAAATATTATAAATAAGTATAAATTACTTATTTACACGATAACACTAGGCTGGGTCTCTCCTTTTGGATATTTTTCATGTTCATCTTACTCTGACAGTATTATACGGTACTTAAGTTAGATAAATAAAACTGAAAATATCACTTAATACGATAAAATTTTAAAACTTATTAAAAACTTAAAAATTTAATAACCACATACAGACATAAATAGTTATTCGGGGTAACAAATCTGAATCTCTCAAGAAATATGTCCACATTGAATTTATAAGAATTGTATTTTTCAATATATAAATATTGCCTACACACAAGAAACTTGTGTATTGCCATCGGAAGTGGCTTACATTTAAAATACAGGCTCGGCCTAGTTTAGATGTAAGGATAGTTTTTGTAATAACAAGATTTATAATTTGTGACCTTAGACTTAATATTACCCACTGTAATTTGCTGGAACAAATAAATATTTTTATTATTTTTTATTTTTATTAACTATGTATTTTATAATATCTCAGTCTTAACTGATGTATGTGCCAAAAAACGGACAACAATCGTCAGTTAAGATCAGATATCAATAATTATAAACGCCTCTGCAGTTTAACTAATTAATCGAGCGCTTAATTTGTTTTGATTGGACATTCAAAGTGTCCACGGGTTCACAATGAGTATTATCGATAAAGCATTATAGACAAAGCTTAACAACTAAAACCAGATCAGAAATTGCGAAACAATTGACTGTGGGCAAATTAGGAATACTGTAGAATTATAATTTTTTATACTCACTCATTTTTTGTTGTTGCTCAGTCAATCATTCTTTTCTTTTGTAAGTAAAATAATAAGAGAATATTTTAATATATACACAGATAAAGGTTCATCTCAGCAGTTCATCTCGATAATTAAATATAAATAACACTAAAATTATTACGGGAAATTCTAAAAACTATATAAAATCTGGTGCAAAAAATAATCGTTTGATAGACTGACATTTATATACTAATTTATAACTCTGTCTGTTTGTCTGTTACCTTTTCACGCCTAAATCGCTGAACCGATCATCATGAAAGTTTGCGTACACGTTGTCAGGGATGCAGGAAAAGACATAGGGTACCTTTTATCCAGAAAAAAGTAACGTTCCCGAGGGATCATCTAACGCTTGGCAAAGCTATAACTGCAATAAATATGTTTTTTTTTCCAACGCGGGCCGTCAAGCGATTTTTTTTTCAACTCGGGTCGCCGCGGGCAACAGCCAGTTTATGATATCAGTAGAAAACGTATACGAATATCGAGATTGTTATAAATAATCTCAAAAGAGTAAAAATTAAGTTAAACTGATTTTGTGATGTGTAATGTTCTTAAGAGTTAAGGTTTACCCGAGACAGGAATATTAAGAGAAACACACTTTTCCTTCATCTCACGTTCACAACAATTTTCCATCAGTTGCCATAAAATGGTCCGGCAAGGCGAACATAATGGAGGACAATTTCTTTTTTCCACCTGAGCCCGTCTTTCGTTATTGTGGAAAATAATTTCCCCTCCAAGAGATCAATTTCAATCTGTGTACACCAGTAATTGTTGTTGAATCAAAGTCAATTATCCACTCAAGGCCTATTGATCGAGACTTCACGAATAGCTATCTTGAGTATTGAAAACAGGCAATTATGTTTGGTAATTGCTTTTAAAACAAACAAACGGTATACTTTATTCGCCTTGAACAAGAATAGAGATTATAGTTTTTTTTTGTATAAATATATATTACCAGTATTTGAATATTAATTGATAATATGTACAGTTTCAAATTCAATTAAAAACTTGATATGTAAGTAAATGTACAACTTAATAATACGTTAATTTAATATAAACAATAAATAAATAATTTACTGTTGATTCAGGATTCAGCAAGACTCTCTGCCATCTGCTAGAGTTCTCAATTGCTTTTCGCACATAGCCCGCTGCGAACTGGATTACATAGAGAAGCTGAGTGGATATTAAGAGATTTCATGGCCGATCTCCTAGCTGGTGGACAGACCATGCTGCTGCCCTTAAAGGTACGACCCAGTTATGAGGAAAGCTCAGGACTGGAGAAGATGGAAATAGCTGATAGCCGATGTCACCAAGATTTCAACCTCCAGCAATGAAGAAAATACTTTGACTGTTTGATTTTAATAGTATTAATATTTTGGAAATTAATATAGAATAATTTTCAATCTGAAGACCAGTTACTAATAACTTATTTAAATTGCTTATTAAGCAAAATTCGCTGTGTTATTAAATTAAAATTCAATTAAAAGGAGAGATCAAATGTGAATTGCATATTGCACAATCTATATCACAGCCATAACTGAAACAAAGGACATTGTGAAGCGAAATTCGCCTCATTGTGCTGCAAGCACGTTGTTATGGGGTGTAGCATGTATAATCGCTTCCGTCACAAATTTAACGAAAATTATTGTTACGATTAATAGTTCGTATATTGGGTCAGATTTTGAATTAAATTTCAAATTTCAACTTTTTAAAATTAAATCAACTTTTCAAATTTGGTTCTGGTCTGTACCAGTAACCACCCCCTTACAGAAGACCACCGTGAAATAACAGCACGTGTGCTGTTGTGTTTCGGTGAGTGAGTAAGGGATGCCAGAGCCTATTTCCCTATCCACTTCTAATTCCTTATCCTTAATCCTACTGCAGTCGGCAGCGCACTTGCAGCAGCTTTGGCGTTGCTTGTGTTATAGGCGATGGTAGCCACCTACCATCAAGTGGACAGTCAGCCTGTCTGCCGACCTTAACATAAAAAAATTGTATTAAACAATATAATAGTAAATTTTTTACAACTTTCTAACTTTTTTTTTTTGAGGAGCCCTTTGGTCAAGTGGAAATTAACTTTTAAAAGTTGACTATAGTCTGAAATTGGCAATTACTGCCACACTTCGATTTGCAAGTAATTTGGGCAGTAACCACCCCGTTACAGAATAACAGCGGCATAACAGCGTAATACGTACTGTTGTGTTTCGGTGAGTGATTAGGTATGCCAGAGACCATTTCTCTATTCCTTCCTAATCCCTTATCCTTAATCTTATTAAGTTCGGCAGCGAGCTTGCAGCACCTGTGACGTTGTTTGTGTTATGGGTGATTAATCTCACCTATTAACAAAATCAACACCTTAGAATTTGCAAGTGAATTGCCGATCGAGGAAATAGGCAAATGAACTTTGGGTTCCCTCACTCATTCATTGAGCCAACAGCACACGAGCCATTTTTCCACGAGCTGGTCTACTGTCATTTCCGTAACCACCCTTTCACAGATTGGCGACTAGCCAGTCGGACTAGCCTTTTTATATTGTATACTTAAACTAGCTTGGTAGGGCGTTGAAATTTTTAAAATCCTTTCTTAGCGGATGCTTGCGTTATAAAATAAACCTAAAACTATGTTCCAAATTTCAGCTTTCTAGACTTCGCAGTTTAGGTTGCGCGTTGATAGTCGGTCAAAACAAACGATTTTATAAGTATAGAAGATATCATTATCTCTTTATATTATACTAGCGACCCGCCCCTGGCTTCGCCCGAAGTGTAATTATTAGAATATATGTATATATGAACATTCCCCGTTTATACCTCTTTCCATTAGCGAAAACCGAATTAAAATCGGTCAACCCGTTCACGCGTGATGCCGTGACCAAGGGAAATGGGGATTCATTTTTATATAATAGAAGATGTAGGATTGGATCTTAATGATAATAGCTGATTCTCTGCAATATTTTAATTTTCACACACACTTAATATCGCTCATTGTTACATCCTTTTCGTCGTAGTACGAGTATAATGACGTCTTCCTACCTACTAATTACTAAACCCTTTCACTCATTCACTCAATCATCTCTTTCACACACTGCTTGGTTCAAAAACAATTAGTTATTTCGTTCAGAAACTTATACAAACATTAAACACTTATACTAAAAATAAAATCCTACTTATATTATTATACTAGCTGACCCGATGGACTTCGTACCGCCTCAGAATAAAAACCTGTCCCATACAACTAAATATAGGGCTGTCCGCTCACACTGGGACTTTTTTTTTTACTTTTAACGTTTTCATACCCATCGTTAATTCTAAACGAAACTCCAATGAAACTATTTCGTTGGAGAAGGATTATTGGGATTTAACTATAAAATTTAGGCACTATTAGCTTTTCGAACTTTCTCTTGGTACGATGAGCACTATAAAAACGTAGTCACATTGTTTTAAGTATCATCAATAGTTTTCGCAACACAAGCCAAATAATTTACTATTACATATAGCCAAATTTTGATAACTTGGGTTACATAATTGTTATTTTGGTAGAGATTTCTAATTTTTATGAAAATAAAACACAGCCTTATAGGTTGATAACGTAGCTTTTTACAGGTGAAAGAATTTTTAAAATCTTTCACCTGTAAAATGTATCTTCACCTGTAAAATGTTACCTATGTAGTTTTTGAGTTTTTCTATTACAAATAAAATACAGAAAAACCATAAAATCAAAAACAGGTATTTCATATGTGATTATTATTTAAAAATGGGAAAGTCATCATAACATTTAATTAATAAGCTATAAATTTTATTATTATTATTATTTTTTTATTAGATCAGGGTAGCGCTTGACCACTATCTCACCTGATGTGAGGTGTAGATATGGCCGAAGGTGGACCACGCTTACCCAGTAAATGCCCATTTACCCTGGTTTTGAAGACCCCGAGGTTGTAGTTCTGTGGGAACACAGACGCAGGCAATGAGTTCCACTCCTTAGCAGTCCGAACAAGGAAGGTGGAACTGAAACGCTTCGTGCGTGATCGAGGTACATCGACCACGAAGGGATGAAACCCCCGCCCACGCCTAGTGTTCCGCAAGTGGAACGGTTCCGGTTGGATTAATTCGTACAGATTAGATGCACACTCTCCATAGTGTAGACGATAGAAAATCGATAGGCAAGCTACTTTTCGGCGATGCTGCAGGCTTTGAAGTTGGGAATCTACAAGGGCGTCGTTGCCAATAAGCTTCTTTGCTCGCCTTTGAATTTATTTATATTATATTCGTAGATTTAGATGTAAAATACATATATATGTAAGGATTGTTATGGGTAAATTTTTGTATATCTACTTCTATTTCTTCATATCTCTGGGATCTGTTTATTCTATATTTCAATAAAACACTGTAATGTTTCCATCATATACGTGCCCATTACAAATCACAATAACTAATATTTATAACAATAACATCTACTATATTAAAACTATCAAATGTATGTAATGTACGCTATAATCATGCTCAGCTTTCTAATAAAATAATATATTTTTCTTCAAAGCTAAAAGTCGTTTTTTTGCTTTTTAAATAGTTTGTAGTGTGTCTACAAATACATATGTTCCGATCACAAGGTTAGGTTTTGTCTAATCTGTTATTCAATTACCAACATTCACAAGCGTGTTTTTTTAACATCAGACTTTTATATTTTTTAATTAAATGAAGCGAAAAATTTAATTTTATTAGCTTTTAGCGTAGTCCACCTTCGGCCGCATCTACACCTCACATCAGATGAGATAGTGGTCAAGCGCTACCTCGATTTCTTATTAAAAAAAAGCATCTCGTTCTGGTCGCCCTGTTATGGATAAAATGGATCCCATTTTTGAAAGACTGAAGTTGAAGTCTCAGAAGATCATGAAGAGAAAAATTGGAAATATTACCCGTAAAAACGTAAAAATCACATTTTTCTTTTTTCCATCGCAAATTCCAAATATTTCAATCAACTATGTGTATCAATAAAAAACGAGAGAACGACGTCTGTCGGATCAGCTAGTATTTAAGTGTATTAAACACCTTAATAAGTACATGGTACTCGTGTCTGTAAACAAATAAAGTAGAAAGTATCGAATATTCTTTATGAGTTGTAAGAGTTAAATTGTAAAAGTAACAAATGAACGGAGTACCAGTCACCGTCTTACACAGGTATAGTTCGTGGAATCAAGTGATTAAGGGTCTCGGAGCGATACCACAAACGACCGTTGTTTGTTTTCTTTGCAAACAACTTCGTGGTTTCAATAACTCATTATTATTTTTTAAACTTAAATTGAAATACTTTTCATGGAAAAGTTTGTACAAGTATCATTATGATTATACGAGGCGGGCGCGGTGAATGAGAAATGGATACATTTCATCATTTGTAAAATCTTTAGACAAAGTATTTGATATAAAATTTAGATATTTTGAGAGATTTATTGCCGTATTCACTTCATAGTGAATGCAGTCTTGAACTAGGTAGCCTGTCTTACGCAGCGGTCTTTACCGTATAGTAACCGAACCCAGCTCGGATGTCCCCATCCGTTCGGAAAGCTCTGAGACATATTCCTCGCTGTCTTAAAACAAAAGTTTTCGACCAATATGTGTTGCCAATGATGACATATGGCGCTGAAGAGTAGTCTCTAACTATGGGCCTCTTAAGAACGTCGCTCAACGTCGCTCAACGAGCTATGGAGAGGGCTATGCTCTGACTATGCGAGATCGAATCAGGAATGAGGAGATACGTAGACGAACGAAAGTTACCGACATAGCCCGGCGGATTGATAAGTTGAAATGGCAGTAGGCAGGACACATAGTATGAAGAGCCGATGGCTGCTGGGGGCAGAAGGTACTCGAGTGGAGGCTATGGACCGGCAAGCGCAGCGTAGGACGTCCACCCACAAAGTGGACGCGGTCGAAGGTGGATCCAGGCTGCTTCTGATCGGTCCTTTTAGAAAATTATCCAGAAGTGAACGTCCTGCGGCTGAAATGATGTTGAAAGGTAAAAGTTACAACCGACTATCCAGAAAGTTCTCACTAGACTATCCCAGAGCACCAGCTTTGCTAGGCCTGGCCCCCATTTTGGTGATACCCTCAGTGCCGTAGCTAAATTGGCTGACGAGTTTTTAATTGTGGATGGTCTCATATTACGTACAGGTTAATGTGACAAGGATTAGCAAATTGGGGTTTGTATCTGTTATCGTTTGTCCTATTAAGACAAGGGCTAACGGCAGATCGAACACAATTTTTACCAAAATGAGCGCAACCAATATGAATTAAAGTGCAATATTGCACAACAAATTTTTATAATTTCTCGGAGATAACCGAACAGATTTAAAATTGGAAGGTTCTTCTTAAAGTATAGTGTAAAATATTAAAAAGAAATAAAAGTAGACTATTAAAACTATAGATAAAAAGTAATGTAATTGGCGCCGAAAACTTTTAATACTATGACGAGAAAGCTTTTTTTGGGTAGTAATTTACTGCTTTTTTTTCTCAGAAAATATATATTTTTGGAAAAATCTACCCGATTCATATTTTTTTAAATATATTCTATTATGCTCGGTTTTTATTTTATCTAAATTTTAACAAGTCAAATTAGGCGACGAAGTAACGTTTTTCTGCAAACTACGCTAAGTAGCGTTGCGTATGCGTTGAATGCGCTAGCTAGAGAGTATATTATGTTCCATGGTTATATGCATTGTAAGCGACTGTTGCCGTCTACTATGAAGATGTCTGATACGTACGGGTGTCCTATTAGACTATCATTGCTCGGCATCTCCTATAAAGTTTTAAATTACAGAATTTAGAGTATTTTTATTTCACACATGTTATTTTACAATTATTATTATCATTGACATTAACAAATATATAGTAAGAAACGATATGCAAGATGTACTGCAAATTTTAACAACTACCAAAGTAATAAAACTTTAAGAGAAAATGGTCTCATAAAAGAAGAAATGTAACTTTGATAACAGTACCTTAGTATTTAGCAATTTAAAATGGAAACGAAATTTCTTAAAGGATGTTTCAAAACAAACTTATCAGAAGCAATTAAAGTCTTGTTAATTCTTTAAAGACGTATTTTTTATTTATTTTTTATTTAGAAGATATTCAGTTCGATTTGAATATTAAAATTGCGATTTCAAAACATTTAAGTGTCATTGGGCGTTACCTTTGTATCGGATTCACTGGAATGAAATAATTTCAATGTATTTATTAATTGTTCCCAAATAAATATCGGGTTTCCATTGATCGTTATAATGGACACATAATATGTAAAATCTTTTGTCATAATATAAATTATTCACATAATATATTATGTAATTCACACGAACATTATTTTCATATTCATTTTCCAACATAAGTCTGGGCATAAAAATTCAAAAGCCGCGAACCCGCATTTCATTTATGTATGTTTTGTTTTTACCTCCGTTCTAATCACAAAATATAACAAAAGCAAGCTTTTAATTTTACTTACAAACATTCGTACGAAACACTTTTTTTGTTTGTAATGTTGAACTCTAGATTAAGAAAAGAACCAACAAGGCAAGGATTTTTGCCGACCTATCAACTCCAAACACGTCGACATAGTAGACAGAAACTGTAATTAATGTTAATATGTAAATATAATCTTGTATGTAACATAAGATTGATATTTATAAAAGAAAACCCCAAAAATATATAAAATTAAACATTATGTAAAGTGTAACGTAAAATGTAACGATTCCTTACACTTTACCATGTGTTTAAAAATATTAAATTTATGAAATCAATCATTGAATTGAGGATTCATCTATATCCTATAAATATAATAAAATCGTAAACGAGCAGTGTCTTTGAATCTGTCAAGATTTTTTCAAAAAACAATTTGTACACGTTGTACTTATGTTACCGAGGTAAAAAAAATAGTTTTTAGAATTTTTGTCTGTTTGTCTGTGCGTTTATGCACGCTAATCTCTGAAACGGCTTAATCGATTTGAATGCGGTTTTCACTTTTGTATTGTTCCTGTAATATTTAGTGTTTGTTTCATTCCCATCAGTTTACAAATAAAAAAGATACGCGCTATACCGAATACCACGCGTACGAAGTTGCGGGTTCAGCAAGTAACAAATAAAATTCATATTTTGTATCTAGCGATGTACATTCAATTAAAAACTTTTATATTGTAAGCAATACCCTGTACGGAGAAAAGCAAAAAGGACAAGGACGTTGAAAAATGAGCGAACTGATCCAATTACAAAGAAAACAAGACTTACAAAATGATTCCGTTCCAAGGAAAATATTACTGAACGATCAAGGAAATATTATTTGTTTTATGTGAAAATAGCTTTTGATTGAATTGGAAAGAGAAATTCAAATGTCTGTTTGAATAAAAAGAAAGCAGTCATTATTGCTATTGTTACTATTACTATGCGTACTATTGTATTATGTGACTGTTTCTATTTGTGTCCCTCGGACGTGGTTGTCTAATAGATAGGAAACACTGCGTTTGACAGCCATAAACTAAATAGCTCGCTTCAATGTGACGATTCATGATACTATTATATTTTAATCATTGCCCTACTTTGTTACTTGTCTCCTAACAATAACACAATGAGTGCTCTGTTCTTCAATTTTCTGTCTTTGAATGCTAACTATATGTATATATATAAAAAAGACGTGTTAGTTACATAATTTACAAATTTAGAACGGCTGGACGGGTTTTTATTATCTTTGAATTGTTGAATTTGTCTCCGCCCCGAATAGCAGAATAACTATTAAAACATTGAAATATTCACGATTTTTTTATTTTTTTTTTATGTTAAGATCGGCAGACAGGCTGACGGTCCACTTGATGGTAGGTGGCTACCGTCACCTTATAACACAAGGACTAAGCTGCTGCAAGTACGCTGCCGACTACAATAGGATTAAGGATAAGGGATTGGAAAGGGATAGGGAAATGGGCTCTGGCATCCCTTACTCACTTACCGAAACACAAAAAGTTACATAAAAGCAGCACAAAAAACTGAATAACTTGAACTTCACTCACCGAAACACAACAGCACACGTGCTGTTATTTCACGGTGGTCTTCTGTAAGCGGTTGGTTACTGCCGCCAGACAGGCTGTCCAAATGACGGCGAAACGCAGTGTGCCCTGCCACAGTGTGAATAAAATAAAACTCTTTTTCTCATATATTTTGTATGGAATGGTATTTTTGTTGATTGGTCGAGAACGGATTGATAGATTTGGAAGACTTTTTTTGTTCGTTTCGACCTCGAGAAATTTCTTCGCGTACTTATTGGAAAGTTTTTTAATGTTAAAGTAGTCAGACAGGCTAACGGTTTATGACACAAGTAACTCCACAGGTGCTCCAAGTGCGCTACCGACCATAGCAGGACTGAGAATAAAGTGATTAGGATAGTGATAGGGCAATGGACTCTGACATCCCTTACTAACTAACCGAAACACAACACCACACGTGCTTTTATTTCACAAAGGGGGTGATTATTGCCGCCAGACGGGCTGCCCAAATGACTGCGAAACTCAGTGTGGTATTTTTATTTTTTACGTTTAGGTCGACAGACAGGCTGACGGTCCACTTGATAGTAGGTGGCTACCGTCACCTATAACACAAGCAACGACACAGCTGCTGCAAGTGCGCTGCCGACTACAGTAGGATTGGATAAAGGATTAGGAGGGGATAAGGAAATGGGCTCTGGCATCCCTTACTCACTCACCGAAACACAACAGCACGTATATGCTGTTATTTCACGACCGTATTCTGTAAGGAGGTGGTTACTGCCGCCAGTCGGACTGCCCAAATGACTGCGAAACGCAGTGGTGCCCTACCACTCTTTTCAAATCCAGACCAGAGTCAATTTTGAAAATAACATTAAAATTTCCAAAGTTGACCCCTCCGGGAATCGAACCCGAGGCCCCTAAGACGTTAGGCAAGCGCTCTTGCCACTCATCCAACGGGTCGTTTTTTTTTGCGTGGTATTTATTGATTCTGAGGCAGTACGAAGTTCGCAGGGTCGCCTAGTAATAGTAAAAATGCGAAAGTAAGCTTGTTTGATTTGCTTTTACACCTTAACTACCTAACTGATCATCATGCAATTTCGCAAACACGTAGAGATACAGGAATGGACATAGGTTATCTTTCATCCACAAAAAAGTGCTGTTTTCCGAGGGACGCAGACGAAATAGGGGTCAAAGCTAGTATGCCATAAACTACAATAATAGAAATTTAAAATAGGTAAACTTTGTTCACATGTAATGTGAAATCTCTGAAATATATTTATAATGCATAATAAACACTAGCTTTATTTAATTTTGATAGAAGTAAGTTTTTCTCAAACATGCTCGGAAATGGAGGCATTGTTGTACTAAAAACAAGCCACGAAGTTCCCATTTTTGCCCAGTACTTCCAACTGCAGTCTCTACTACATTTTGTTATTTATCGCGAGCTTAAAAGCTAAAGCAAATCACAATTTACATATGAAATGTATGTTCATAATATTATTTCATTCTGTTTTATAATGTTTCATATTGTTTTCTTTTGACTATCTGTCAGTCTAATAATACAAAAAATATTATTATTATTTTAAAGTATAGGTCTTCACATAGGCTCATGGTTCACTTGATGGTAGTTGGCTAACCTTCGCCTATAACACAAGCAACGTCTTAGTGCGCTGCTGCCCTTAATAGTATTAAGGATATGGGATTAGGAAGGGTTAGAAAAATGGGCTCTGGCATCCGTTAATCACTTACCGAAACACAACAGCACACATGCGGTTATTTCACTGTGGTCTGTAAGGGGTTGGTTACTGCCACCAGATGGGCTGCCCCCAATCTTTGTTTACTATTTATCTGGAAATTAAATTATAATTTTTTAGTGATGACACTAGAAAATTATAATGATAATGAAGAATAACTTTGAGAGTTAATAATTTTTCATGCTTATTTAAAATTTATATATTATATCCCATGACTATATCATGTGGATACAATCAAGGTTTTTTTAAAAGAAAAAAAAATAAAACGTTTCAGATGTAAGTACCTACATTCATACCTATTCAAATTATTTGGGCCATTGGTTTGTTCAAACAATTGTGATTTTGGTGCACCACTATATAAAATTATATTCCATTTTTATATACCCCACAATATCTACAAAAAACGTGTGAATTACGATTCCTATTTCCTTATTGGAAGGAATACAAAAAAGTAAAAATAAAAATATGTCCATTACTAAAAAAAATCCTTCAGTAACAATGTTTGAGACTTCTAAATTTTTTTTAGAATACATTACAGATAAGAGATTCTATTTAAAGTTCCCTTTGGTATAGTTAATACCTACAAATCTAATCCAGCCTACGTCACAGAACATAGTGAAGCTCAATGAAGCTGATGGATATTGGCTGTGTAGTTGAATGAATATAAAATTAGTGGACATCCCTCTCTATTTATGTGCTATTTACAAACTTTCCTATTCTAGTCTTAACTACATTTTATATGTGAACATATTATATGTGAAAACCTCAACCTCTGAATGGATTCGGATAGAACTTAATACATAGAAAGATCATACCCTGGATTAAAACGCAAGATTAAAACCTCCAGGCTGCCAACACTTAATCTAGCTATCGTATAGCCTGTAAGCACAAAATTCGATTATGTAAATTATTTTAATTACACTGCAATTAATTAATTAATGTGACGCAATGGTATAGCTACGCAATGGTATACCTTTTAGTTCAAAAATTATACGTTAAATAGATAGGGCGAAGGTGGTACGAGGAGCAGCAAGTCAATTTTAAGATGTAATGAATATGGATAACGGAAAAAGTGACAGAGACGAGTGGGAGAAAGTAAGAAAGAGACAATCAATTATTAATAACAAGGAGTTCATTAATAGTACTGCACGCCTCTGATTAAAGTCATAAGTGCCCTTTAAGATATGGAAACAATTAAATGAGGGCATCGTAAGAGGATTTCTAGAGGAGCTAGATCACAAAAGATAACACTTATGTGTTCCTGCGTGTTATGAGTTCTTGCCAAAACGAAAATTGTGAGTATTTTATTGATTACATGTTGATGATGAGGCATTAAGATTATTAAGATATAGATGTAAGTAGACTTTGTAAGATGTAGACGTAGAATATATGTAGCGAAAACGTACAGTCAGTTCAAAGACAAATTGAAAATTTATGCATAGTGCAAAGTTATGATATCGTATATCAGATAAGATGCAAAGATCACAAAAAGGTGAACGAATTCGTCTGTGTAATTTTGGGCAATGGGAGCATAAATCTCAGTAGTATCCACATCAAAACAAAGGTGCTATAAGTGTAATGTGTAAGTGTAAGAGTGTAATGAGTTTGGCCATATTTTTACCCACACACAGTGTAATTTGCCGCGGGTGTTCGCGTAAACATTCCTATAACATCGGTGTTAGGACGCCACGTACCACGGAGCATATACAAAGAGGAGATGTTGTTATTGAATTTTTCTATAGAGCGGCGTGTGACTACTGCGCGGGGCAAGGAGGAAGTTAGACCCCGCCCAATTATCTTAAATTGCCAATGAAAATTGACTGTAGTCTACAACAAACAAGCGCCGCCACACCGTGACGAGTGCCGACAGCAGACTGACCAAGACCACGCCCACAAAAAATGACGTCAGGACCTAGTTTGAAATCAGTGCACAGTTGTTTAGGCCATCTCCTCTTTGGATATGCTCCGTGCCACGTACTAACGACGACAGAGTCCGAAAAGTGCCCGTTGCACACCACACGATGGTTGTATCGAAGATAGCTCGAAATTTAATAAATAATAGTTGTGACGTGAAAATGGCGGGATACTAGGTCGCATCGCAGAATTGTATGAGGTCACATTGCGCAACGCAATAATCAAGACCAATTTATTACAAACACCACAACCACATAAATGTATGTTAAAACTGGGTCAATTAGCACAATTTCGTTATGGAATTAAATTATATGCAATATTTTACCTCATTATTTCTAAATTTTCATTTCTCTTTGATTTTATTGTCAAAATATGCTGAAGGAACGTTTTAAATTTAATTTTGATTATCTATTATAGTACTAACGACTCGCTTCCGGCTTCGCAAGGGTGCTATTTTAATTTTAATTTAATTTTAATGTCCGTACATTAAAGAATTTTTCGAAAAAAAAAATCAATTTGTATACGCTGTACTTATGTTACCGAGGTCAAAAAAACAGTTTTTAGAATTTTTGTCTGTTTGTCCGTTTGTCTGTGCGTTTGTGCACGCTAATCTCTGAAACGGTTTAACCGATTTGAATGCGGTTTTCACTGATGTATTGTAGCAATCTTCCTGTAACATAATTATAGTAACCGGTAAACCAATCGGTTTACAAACAAAAAGTTACTCGCTATACTGAATACCAGGCGTACGAAGTTGCGGGATCAGCTAGTTAAACATAAAATCCTTCTGCGTTTAACCCTCTTTCCATTAGTGAAAACTACATCAAAATCCATTGCTTTAGGAGGAGTTAGAGAACGTACAGACAGACGCGAACAGCGATTTTAATTTCTACCATGTAAAAATGTCTTCAGGTTCCATATATTTTTACTGTTGATTACTAACTTTTTTTATAAAAATCCTTAAGAAAATTCACCACAAATAAATATACAAAATACTAACAACTTTACTGATTTTTCTCTTGTGTATCTGGACCGTCATTTAATTCTATTTTTGGATTTTCCAGGTTCAGTCTCTCTGTACAGAAGACAACAATTTCACACAGCTGATTTCCAATTACTTCCGTGATATAATGTGAAATGACCACCACACTGAGCAAGAGATTATATACTGCAATAATATTTTCCAACATACTGCAGTCGATACGGTCACACTGGAAAGCTAAGCGACGACGTGACGTGAACTAACCATGGTGTGTATCTATGGTTAATAATATTTGTTGGATGGAATCGATTTTCATATAAGGCCCCGGTTTGGAAATTTTATGAGGATTAAAATTAATACAAGCGTTAACTAAAAAGCGTTATGTTATCTGTCACTTTGACATATGTGCGACAGCTGACGCGTGTATTTATGTTCCCTAATTCTATTATAGTATAAAAAGCAACACCAGAGGGCTTATAAAAACAAACGTCGAAATCTTGAACAAAAGGTATAGTCCGCGTTGACGATCAATTGTACTCTGAAACTTTATTTTTACTTTTAAAAAACTCCTGATGGTGTCCGAATGATATACTCATGGGATCCTTAATACTATTATGATCGGCGGCACACTAAGGCGTTGCTTGTGTTATATCAAGTGGACCATAAGCCTGTATGAAGACCTATATACTTTAAAATAATAATATTTTTTGTATTAATAGACTTACAGATAGTCAAAAGAAAACAATATGATAGCGCGATATAACCTGCCGGCGAAGCGACATCTGCCGTCGAAAAAATTAATTATTTCAACTTATAAAACGTAGTGACATCTGTATATACCGAAAATATTTAATTCAACTTTTGTTAGAACATGTGACATCTGAGTATGCAGAATGTAACAAAATACTATAAAGTAATTAGGTATCCAGTTATCTATTGACACGAGAAAAAATATATATGTTTAATTTTATACGTTCAAAGGAGTAAACTCCGGTCGGAGCTGACACTCACTTTTTACTTTTATTTTTTGCTATTATAGACTTTTTTTAACTCCCCTTTTAAATTTATATATACAAAACCATTTGAAATACAAAAGGTGTGATTAGATTGATTATACTATTAAACTATATTTACTATACGATATTTTCCCTATAATAAGAATTTTGAATGTGTCATACATTTTTTTTATAAAGACGACCAGATGGACCAGACACTAACTTGTTGAACGACCACAACTTTGACGTGGACTTCAGCAACTACTGTCAACCATACTGGGGGGAAAAGGCTTCAGTGATATTTTGTGACAAGTATAACCTTGTATCATACATATAATGAGTTCCTAATTAAGTTAAAATCTATTTAAGACTATTTATTCTTTACCACAGCACTGCGATTGGCTTATAAATATGCAGATGAAAAAGGTATTTTTTTTAATGTTAAGATCGGCAGACAGGCTGACGGTCCACTTGATGGTAGGTCTACCGTCACCTATAACACAAGCAACGCCAAAGCTTCTGCAAGTGCGCTGCCGTCTACAGTAGGATTAAGGATGAGGGATTAGGAGTGGATAGGGAAATGGGCTCTGGCATCCCTTACTCACTCACCGAAACACAACAGCACAAGTGCTGTTATTTCACGGTGGTTACTGCCGCCAGACGGACTGCCCAAATGACTGCGAAAACGCAGTGTGCAGTACACAGGTAACCTCTTCACTAGCAATTTTAAGACATGCGGACTTTTGTATGTATGTAATCAAGAAAATTATCAGCTTTAACCCTAGCCGATTATGACGAGTTAGCTAGAAGCCAAGTAATATGAAATTTTAGCCTTTTACTATCACTGGTTGTTAATAGTAATGTGATTCATTTAGATGTAGTGATATACCACTGTGCAATACGGAAATCGATTCTAATAGAACAATGCAATCTGAAGTGTGCATGATTAATTAAGTGCTTGAATACACGCAGGACTCCTAGCATATAAATTAAATCGAATGAAGCATCGTATTGAAATGCTTGTGGAATTGATTTCTACCTAAATTTAATAAAATTATTATCTAGCGCAGAGGTTCCCAAACTTTTTTTCTCATAGACCACTTTCAAAATTTAGCTGGTTCCTGTGGACCCCCTGCAGCTACATTTCTGCCATAGTCCCAAAACTCGACAAAAAATGTGAAGATTAGATCTGACTATGGAAATTTGCGTTGCGGCTGAGTTCCAACCACGAATGGGGAGTTTTCTAAACGAAATAAGTGAGAATTGATTGGTTAATTATTTATTTATTTTTTAAACATTGGTATAAAAAAAAAACTCACATGAGTTTTTCACATGTGCCGATTACAGAAAATTTAAATAAACCTTCAGTTGACGCCCACGTACACCTCAGACTCTTCAATTAATTTAATATAATATCTTATTTTGTGTTGTCATATTCTGAATTGAAATATCTTACAATAATGATTAATTTTACTTGTATTGTTTTACTTGTTTTTTATTTTTGTACTGTTGTTAAAATTATATTTATCTGTAGTAGTTAATTGATTTATTGATTTTGCTGTGAGTGGATGTCAAAAAAGTAAAGTTGGCCAATCAAAAAAGTGATTCCATCCAACTTTACTTTTTTGACATCTTCTCACGGCTAGAGAATACGACCAATCCTCACTTAAGTATTTCATTTAGAAAACTCCCCCCCATTCGGAGTGGTAAAAATAAAAATAAAAATGGTACATATATTTTTTGTGTAAAATAGTATATTCAACCCCGCTTACGAATTGTAAAGCCCATTTTTTTGTCACGTCAACGTAGACCCCCGTTGAGTCTCACGTGAAATCCTGGGAGTCCACCTGGACCACTTTGGAAATTAAGGATCTAGCGCAATCTATTAATTTGTATGCAGTTGATTTTTTTTTCTACAACTATCTCACACAAGATAAACTGAGAATTACTTTTTTACGAATGCATTGTATTATTTTTTTTTTATTATTAGATCAGGGTAGCGCTTGACCACTATCTCACCTGATGTGAGGTGTAGATGTGGCCGAAGGTGGACCACGCTTACCCAGTAAATGCCCATTTACCCATTTGGTTTTGAAGACCCCGAGGTTGTAGTTCTGTGGGAACACAGACGAAGGCAATGAGTTCCACTCCTTAGCAGTCCGAACAAGGAAGGTGGAACTGAAACGCTTCGTGCGTGATCGAGGTACATCGACCACGAAGGGATGAAACCCCCGCCCACGCCTAGTGGTCCGCAAGTGGAACGGTTCCGGTTGGATTAATTCGTACAGAATAGATGCACACTCTCCATAGTGTAGACGATAGAAAATCGATAGGCAAGCTACTTTTCGGCGATGCTGCAGGCTTTGAAGTTGGGAATCTACAAGGTGTTAGACCAGAAACTAAATAACCAGTTTTACCAGTTTTTAGACTAGAAACTAAATAATATGCTCATTCGAAGAAGTATGGGTTCTAATCCACCACGCTATCCCATGGATCACATGTATTTGAAGATTGCTAGTCTTCTAAATTAGATATTTTCTCGTCATGATTTCTTTAATACCTACACTACAACATTATTTATAAACCGTACACGCAATCGATATAACCTTCAGAACATAAAATACATCCCTAAAACTTAAGTTGAGTAGTACTTTCTTAACTTTAAACTAGGCAGCTCAATTAATGGCAGTAACTGCCTTACTGAAGACCACCGTACCTCATAAGCAATGAATTTGCTTTTACTCCTGTTTATACCCTTTACGCTGTGAATTTTCTTTCTTGGTGTTTTAGGCTTTTTTGGTCACTAAGTTGACTAGTTGACCGCCTTATCTATCGTATAAAAAAAACTGATAAGTGCTTATGAACATCATCCAACTCGACCTAGTGTGGCAGGGCACACTGCGATTCGCAGTCATTTGGGCAGACCGTCTGGCGGCAGTAACAACCCCCTTACAGAAGACCACCGTGAAATAACAACACACATGCTGTTGTGTTTCGGTGAGTGAGTAAGGGATGCCAGAGCCCATTTCCCTATCCCCTCCTAATCCCTTATCCTTAATCCTACTGAAGTCGGCAGCGCACTTGCAACAGCATTGGCGTTGCTTGTGTTATAGGCGACGGTAGCCACCTACCATCAAGTGGACCGTCAGCCTGACTGCCGATTTTAACATAAAAAAACCTTTTATGTGCAAAATTTATTCCATTATCAAAACAATATATGTACCTATATATCAAAACAATATATATCAAAAATCGAATAGTAAATAAACTATTCGATTTTCGCGTTTAAAAGACAAATAAGTTTACGTTTAGGTTTAAATGCTTTCACACCTAAGTTTAAAATGAAATACTCTTTTTTGAAATAAACCTTGATCTAAAGTTTTTCAGAAAAACTTTTTCAGAAATATCCCAAAAGTATACTTTTTGCAAATAGCAGATTTAGGTTTGACAACGACGATATAAATGTAATGTCGATTTGGAAATTAATTTCAAATTCTTATACGAAATACTTTACAAAATCAGACGACAATTAATTTGAGTTTTGCTAAAGATATTATTTGCTTCGTTTCTTTATGTTCCAACTAAACGAATAAATAATGACCAAATGTATACAACAACAATATATATATATGTAACATCTAAAAACGCCATCAGGCAAAACGCAATGCGGTATAAACTTTATCTGCATCCTGACTCAAAAGTTAACAATGCCAAGGGGTTTAAAATTATAATTCTACTTCCTATCTGCTTGTTTATTACATTATAGGTTGAAGTTTGTTCGGTACCAGAAAACCTATTATGAAATCAGAAAACATTTTCCACAAATTTGATAAGAACTGCACTCTAGTGTGTTGTGAAAAGTCGTTCGGGAAAGATGTTTGACCACATTTTAGAAGCGAAACACAAAATAGCATCGTGAAAATGTTCACAAAGTCCCGAGATTACAACATGTTGCAAAAATTCTTGCTGCAATTAGATACAGGTCTCTTATGAATTTTACATGAGTCTCTGTCTGAACCTGCTGGAAAAATCAGATAGACGTAGCACAATGTGCTCTCCCGCCGCGTAATGTGGGGTGTCACGGAACAACGATTTGTCAGCGTTAACTGTAATATCAAGTAGGGAGCCATTGACTGCAGCTCACAACTGAATGATACATGAGAATTACGGAGTAACGCTACAGCTCTCCGTACACTATGGGCGGATGCCAACTGCTCCGCCGAGCTAACATCTGCTGATACGTCTAATTTAATAGGCCACAACACGTGCCAACCCTCGCGGAAGTTTTCAATAAATATTGACTTTTCTGAAGCCTATATTACAACAAGATCTACAAATTTGTAGATAGCGAAGTGGAACGAATGGCGTTCGTTCACCGTGTTAATATCAGTAGTAACACAGTACAGTAGTAACACTGGAATTTATTTTTACTGCTCACTGCTTTTTTTTTTATTAAAGACTAGCTGTGCCCGCGACTTCGTATGCGTGGTATTCGGAATAACGCGTAACTTTTTTGTTTGTAAACAGATTGGAATGAAATATACACTATATATTACGAGAATCTTGCTACAATAAAGTGGAAACCACATGAAAATCGGGCATAGTAGGCAAAGAACGATTTTATTAAAATTATTATATGAAAATTTCCAGCCTAAGCTGAACCCTACTTAATATGACTGATCATATAGATCTGAGGTCAATTTAAATTGGAAATATCATAATAACCTGAACCGACTATTTTTAACTTTATCTGTTTTAGAGGTGATAATATATTATAATTAACTAAGCTTTCAGTCAATTCAACGGAACAGTTATTTTATTCCATTTTTATCGAAAAAATGTTGTATACATGATTTTTTAAATTTACATAACTTTTTACAAAATGATACGGAAAACTTTATTTTTTATTTTTTATTTATTTACACAAAGAAAAAATACATTGGGCGGTACACAGTTTAAGTGTACTATAAACTCAATACATCAGTGAAAACTGCATTCAAATAGGTTAAGCCGTTTCTGAGATTAGCGTGCACAAACGCACAGACAAACAGGCAAAAATTCTAAAAACTATTTTTTTGACTTCGGTAACATAAATAAAACGTGTATAAATTATGAGCTGTAGATTTCCGGGATGATGGCCCAGGTCTGTTGGAAATTCTTCTGAGACCTGGGCCATCATCCCAGGTCATCATACTACTAAAACGTAGTATTTCATGAGATAATTATAAATTTTGGAAACATTTAAAGTCCTGTCAATATAGGTTAATGATTAACCATAGTTTTTTATATGATATTTATATAGTTGGAGTTGTAAGAAGTTTTAATTGTACCCACAAGGCATCTGCTGAATTTGAAATACATAATTGTGTGCATTATACATAATGAGTGTAATGAGCAGACAAAAATCTCACCCCTCAGACCTCACCCTTCCCCGCTAAGCGGATACACACAGCTCACGTGTGGCGAGAGAGTCAATCATGTTCTAATTCTAAGTTAGCTGGGCAAAGCCATGTGGGATCCACCCTCGCGCCGCAGGCAGTTAAACTTACAGACTCAAGTGTCATGTAACATTATGTATTATGTACCCAATATATAATGTAGTTTTGTTTTTGCACTCCTGTTTAAATAAATAAATAGTTTACAAATTAATTTGTAAACAGTGTAACGGCTTTGCAATCTTATAAATAAAAACATAAAGTCCTCCACATAACGTTATTGTGTTTTCTTCTAAACTAATAACCGCTTTCGAGAGTGTCGGTGGCCCAATGGGAAGTCGCGGCGGCCTATCCGAGTTCGATGCCCGGTCATATCATGTACCTATGGTTTTTTTTACCTATGGTCTAAAAGTGCATTTACTGACTGCTCTTAAACGTTGAAGGAAAACATCGCGAGGAAACCTGCATGCACCACAGAAGAAATGCTAAGGCGTATGTGAAGTCCATCAACCCTAACTGGGCTAGCGTGGTGGACCATATAACCCATACGCCCTTGTTGAGAGGGTAGGCCTGTGCTCCTGCAGTGGGGACATATGTATAATAGGCTGTCGACAATGATGATGAATCATCATCGATTACCGCTTTTGATGCGATTTATACTATAATTTAGATGTTTTTTGGAAATTTCATATTTGTGTTATTAAAATGAAATAGCGATTTTTAGTTTTATTCTTGTGACTCCAGCTTATATAGCTTACGCTTGCGAATATCAAATATATATAGCGAAAATGTAGTTTATAAATTGTCCTTTTGTCAACTGCATCCCTGCAAAAATGTAATAACAGTTACGCTACTTTAAACTGATTTGCAAAGTAGGTCATATTTGTGAAAATAAATAGAATAGAATTTGAAATATGTTTCAATGTAAGTACGTTATAGCTTTCAAATTAATACTACTCAGTTATTTGGTTTATTCATGATATCATAATTATATAACTCGTAATAAAACGTCTGCTACATTTGAAGGTTGTAGCAGTTTGGGAAATAGAAACAGGTAGGTACTACATTATTATTTTACGACAGTAATATTTAATAATTGACAATTATTAAGCAATCGGCAGACAATCATATCGATCGCCTGGCTCTCTACGACTAGAATTATATTATGGAGAACTTATAACAGACTATGGCAGTGAAACTTAAAATTATTTTCATATTTGACCCTGGCAAGTATCGACCCTTGAGACTTTATGACCTTGAGACAACTAACATTACTAGATTTTAGGCTTTGTCTATTTATAGGAAAGTAATATAATTTATTATTAATTATTAACGTATTTGAAGCTAAATTTCAGAACAACTAGAAATTAACGAGGGATGGAATAAAAATCGATGATCGGGCCCGCGTTGTGTTGTACGTATAGTCGTATATATGTATGTGACGGTAATGGAGAACCGGTTGAACGTGCTGTTAAAACACACTCGTAAAAATTTGTTGGTCTATAAGAAGCGTAAAGAGGCGAACACAGAGCCATAATCGTTGTTCGAAACGTCTAAAAATCAGACGAAGTTCCTCTTTCGCGCCATTTATGTCCCTCTTTGCGTTTTATAATAACAGCTAACTTGGAGATATTCGTAAGAGGGCGTTTTAAAACTTTTCACTCGAATAGTATAACAGCGCATCTCACGTTTGGCACAAACCCAGCAATGCGACCGACTTTTAAATTATTATTTTATAACTTTATCGCATTCAACACACTTTACACGTGTGGATGAGGTTACAAAAAACGGACAATAGATGAAGGATTTTTTTTTCTTTATTCGGTTCGCAAAACAGCACACAATCTAACATTAAAAAAAAAAACAATTAATTTGAAGGAACTCTGCAATGATTGTGCCCTTCTTGATGCAAATACAACATTACAAAACAAAGTGACAGTAAGATATCTATGGGTACCTACATATAATGAAATTGTAAACGATCAAACGAGCAGCATGATAAAAAAAAAAAACAATTTGTACAATGTACTTACATATTGTACCTACTTATGTTACCGAGGTCAAAAAATAGTTTTTAGATTTTTTCCTGTTTGTCTGTGCGTTTGTGCACGGTAATCTCAGAGAGATTTTAAACGATTTGAATGCGGTTTTCATTGAGGTATTATAGCAAGCTTCCCGTAAAGTTTAGTGTCTGTTTCATTCCAATCGGCTTAAAAAAAGCGCTACACCGAATATCACGCATACAAAATTGCAGACTCAGCTAGTTTATAATATAAAGTTGGAATTGTTACGATGCACTGTGAATCCATACTGAGCGTCAACTGATGTAATGATGTTTTAGTAAGTCACATGACAACCTATTAAGTAATTAGGTGATTCAGTTGCACATATTATGTAAAGTATAATGCGATACATAATTACAGCCAGTTTGTGAAGCCTCGTTACAAGCGCACTTGCACAGTCTAACCATACTTACGTCATACAGTCGAGCAACATTCAATGTTCGAGCTTGCAAACTGAAGCGAGTTTGCCGAACATTGCTCTACGCAAGTACATTCGTTGCCTGAGTGTATGACGTAAGTATGATTAGACTGTGGCACTGGTAATTCGAACAGCAGTTAGTGTAAAATAGTGTAATGTACATTTTGGATAAAAGACAACTCAACAAAATTTTCTCATTCGAACGTGAACCAAGTTATTTACCTATTGATTTATTGTCGTTGTCTTCGAATCTAACTCTCCATTTATTATTGAAATAATCTATTGATAAATCGGAACTTTACAACAAAATAATATCATCATTATCATCTCAGCCATAGCACGTCCGTTACTGGATGTAGGTCTCCTCCATAATTTTCCAATAAGATCGATCAGAAGAAACCTGGGTCCACCGTGTACCTGCTGCCCTTATCGGATCGTCTGTCCACCTCGTGGGTTGGATGTCCTACGCTGCGATTGCCGGTCCAAACCTACCGGCCACAGCGACCTTCAGCTCTCCGTATATATCACCCACTGCCATTTCTCATTCATCGGTTTATGTCGGTAATTTTCATTCTTATACGGACCTCCTTATCCTTGATTCAATCTCGCAATGTAACCCCGATTTCTTGCGAGTCCCATAGTTAAGACCACGTTTTATGTCATCACCGCCAACACACATTGAGGCAGTGAGGAATTTTGGACGAGAAGATGTCTCGGAGCTTCCCTAGCCATCCCAGCTGGATTCGACAAGTGATCTCCTTCTCCAAGTTGGCTCTACCTAATTGGACGTATCTTCTTATTATAATAGTTTAAAATAAAACAGTTTTCTTATTGAAGGTTTTAAAATCGATAAATTTCAATAAGAAAACTAACACTTTAACCAATTAAACGAAAAGATTATAACTTA
Organism: Bembecia ichneumoniformis; assembly: GCA_910589475.2. NCBI lineage: Eukaryota > Metazoa > Arthropoda > Insecta > Lepidoptera > Sesiidae > Bembecia > Bembecia ichneumoniformis. The sequence continues at coordinate 16,950,138 of OU342528.1, read as the reverse complement.
ATATTATAAATGCGAAAGTGAGTCTCTTATTTGTTTGTAATGCTTTCACGCCTTAACTTTTTTTATATAAAAGTCCTCGTCAGACAGGCTGATGGTCCACATTATAGTAGGTAGCTACTATCGCCTATAACACAAGCAATGCCACTGGCGCTGCAAGTATACTGCCGACCATAGTAGGATTAATGTTTAAGGATAAGGGATTAGGAAGTAATACGGAAATAACATCTTTTACTCTTTCACCGAGACACAACATCACACTTGCTATTATTTCACAGTAGTTTTCTGTAAGCTGCTGGGCAAAACCCATGGTGCATTCTGCCACTACTTGCCAGATTCAGATGAAAGTAAACCTTGAAAAGTTCATTTCCAAAGTTTACCCTTCCGGGAATCAAACCTGGGACCAATGAGACAAAGTGCAAGCACGTTAACCACTCAAACAAAACGCTCGTCAAAACTACTCAACCGATTATCATGAAACTTTTCATTCACGTTATACAGAAGAGATACATAACGGATACACACAGAGATATATATACAGAACAATACATTACGGTACATAACAGAAGAGGACACTATCCAGAAAAGAGTACTGTTGCACGGACAAAAGTTAGTAGATATCTACTCAATAAATGCTACATTTTTGTAACAAATATTTCAATAAAACTATGCTCTTCACTGCACTCCAATTTTAGTTTGTATATTTTAAATTCTTCGAACCCTCCACTTATGTATTATTCAACAATAATTCTCTAAATTATAACAATGCCGCTGGTGTTCAGTTTTGTGGAAAGTTACCCGACAGAGTTACCGCACAATAATAGAAGCCACAGTAGTGACATGCCTATAATCAACGACCAATAATAGAACATTTTAGAACCTCTTATAATTATGGCTAACGATTTTCAAAAGATTAGAATTAACAAGATTGGAAACAATAGGCGTAGGTTTGTGTTCTTTTATTTATAAGTCTTCTTTTAAAAGAAATTCTTAATTGAGAATTTAGATGGTCTTACCCAAAAAGATTAAATAAGTATAGAGAGGGCATTGGGAAAATTTTCCTACAAAAATGGCGTAGCTATTTTGTACCACGTGGTTCTAAATGTCCCATTACGGATTCTATACAGTTGCCTTGAACGATCTATACAGTTGAAAATCTTTAGTCTTAGCTCTGATTTCAGTTTATTATCTTTTAAGTAGTTTATGATTTCAGTATATCAACATTCAAAGGAACATTGCTTCTTATCCTGTGTCAGAATGGTTGACGATCTATGTGGTGACTAGAGTCACCCATGAGTACTAGAAAAACCAATAGGAATGTATTTGTGCTAATGAGCCTGATTAATAAAAGGTGAGGAAGCCGCTCGTAGAATCTGCAAGATATTGTTACTGACGCCAGAGTGTTGTCCAGTTTGTGACTAAATTAATAGTCTGTGTATTAACTTTCTGTCTCAACAGAAAATAAAATGAAACAGTAACATTCACCACTGCACTATTTCATATTGTGGTAGAGTATTATTCGAGCAGTGTCCAACCACAATCGTGTGCGATAGCAGACTACTGCAGCGAAGTTGTCGCTAGAATCGAATGCTCAATTGAATTTGCATAGAATGATAACACTGCGAATATCCAGAGAATTAACCGATTTGTAACATTACTTACAATCTAAAAATTACAATTTATATGGAATTTATTGCCAACATAATGGAAATTTGTAATTAATACTTCCAGAAAATACTTTTTTTTTTCATCTCACTTAACATTGGTGTAAACAAAAACTAATTAAAGTTTTACCGCACACCGTGTGCCGATTACAGAAAATTTTATATAAACCTTCAATTGACGCACACGTGCACTTCAGACTCTTCAATTACTTTAAGATAATATCTTATTTTGTGTCATAATCTGAATTAAAATATCTTACAATCTTTGGATGATTACTAGTTGGAAGATGAATGCAAACAAATCAAAACACCTTTGCACGAATTTCTTTACAGTAATAACAATAATATTGAATGACAGACAGAGTTAATTTTATATGTAAAGTCCGGCAGGCAGGCCAATAGTTCATTTGATGGTAGTCAACTACAAAATAATATAAGCAACGCCATTAAGGTTGGTTTCAAATGGCTGATACCATAAAAGATAATAAAGGCATAAGAGGGGTCAATGCTGGTCTAATAATCCAGGCTGCTTCAGACTGGTACCATTGGAAAATTATAGGGAAGTTCTATATCCAGCAATGGACTACAGCTGGGATAAAAGAGGAGAAAGGAAAATTGCATTTGCTTCCCTTACTGACTCAGCGACAAAAACGATACTCAGCGATTCACACTGAGGTTGTATTCGTATTTGAGGTTTTGTCTGAGCAATCTAATCTGAAATTATTTTATTGTTACACTTAATTACATGAGATGTTAAGCAATTAAGTGTTTATGTATAAATTTAATAACAGATTACAGTGACGAGCCCGTTGGATGAGTGGTTAGGGTGCCTTATCACTCTGTTGTAGGGTTCCCGGGTTCGATTCCTGGCAGCATCAACTTTGGAAAAGAACTTTTCAAAGTTGGTTCTAGTCTTGATCTGGAAAGTACTGGCAGGGCACACTTCGTTTCACAGTCATTTGGCGGCAGTACCAGATTACAGTATAATATACTTATATGTACTTACGACACATTTACCTTTCGATTTAAATTTATATTTGTTATAGAAGTATAACAAGGTGTCTATAGGCTATAAACTATAGCCTTTTATAGATATTGTGATAGTATAAAAGCGCGCTGCACTCCTCGTAATGTCAAAATTGGTATAACATATTGTACCAAGGTTTCATTAATTTTATCTTAATATTTTTTTATACATCCCAAACAAAACTGTAGGCTGTGTAACTGATTTTTTATTGAATATGAAAGGCTTTATTGAAGTGAGTTTAGACAATATGACAAAATATGTTATAAAACATAGTTATATAGCATGTTTTATATATTTGGGCGACAATTGAGTTAATAAAACAGAGTTATATATTTGGGCGACAAATGAGTTAATAAAACAGAGTTATATAGTTGTGTAACATGTTATTAATATTTGCGACAAGGTTATAAAATATAACATTTGCTCATGACTCATATCATATTGAATTTTAATTCCTGAATCTTGCTTTTTAATTCTAACATCAAAGTAATTAAAAGCACAACAGTCGCAGTAGTAGCTAGTCCTAAGGTTGCCTGGAAGAAATCGCTATAAAGCGATAAGGCCGCCTTTTGTACTATTACTTGTTGTTTCTTTCTTTTTATTATTATTTAGAAATTTTGACTCGTCTCCCCCTCTAAAAGCCAAAATGAGGGGAAGATGATATAACCCCCGACAGAAGCACAGTCGGTCGGGGTTCAGGGCGACAAGGACAGAAACCGACGTACTATTCTGGCCGTATCGAGCAGCACCGCTCTCTGCATCTGGCCCGGGAGGGAACCGCCACGGAATCCCAACCGCCTCAGGTTGTCCCTGAGGCTGATCGGGATTAAACCATTCACGGACAGAACAACTGGGATGATTTCAGCTGAGGCCAAAGCCCACATGTCGACGATCTCGTGGGCCAAGTCGAGGTACTTCCTCCTCTTCTCGGTTTCAGCCTTCACGAGACCATCGTCATGCGGGATAGTGACATCCACCAAAAATAAAATATCATAAAATTACCAAGTTACTTCTCATTTTTATCATTGTTTTTTTTTATCATTATTATTATTATTCATTTATTTATTTCTTTTCTTAATTTTAAATTTTTTACAATATATATGTATATAAAAACAATAAATATTATAAAAAACTTAAAATTAGGTGTCCACTAGTAGCGGGGCAAGGCCCAAGCTACTATTATTATTATTATTATTATTTTTGTTTATAGTACAAATAAAGAGTTTTATTATTATTATTATTAAAACGTCCCTTTCAGTAGACATTAAGAAAAGCACTGCAGAACGTCATACAACAATTGTAGGCATATTATAGACAATATTTATATTGCACTGTGATTTTAATGTGTTAAATCTTGTTTTATATTACAATCTTATATAGCAATGTTAAATTATACAACAAAAGTTATGTAATATATTATTTAATCATGACACACTTTTACATTTTTAAGTCCAAAAAGAAAATAATTCTCATCTCTCCGAGAACATCCGAAGCGCAAGCATTCCTCGAGATGGGAGACGTGATTCGCATTCTCTGTTTGGAATTCCCAAATAAGGCCAGTTCCAGGCGCATTTTCTCGCTGAGGAAAATTGCCGAAATACTGCGCTCAGCGTTTTCACGTAGAATACCAAAGAAAATGCAGGTGAGAAAGTGTATGTACAATTTAATTTATATCCCCCTGCAAAAAATTGCGTATCATAATTAGGTATACCTGACTATATTTATAAAAATTAAGTGCTGAATACAAACGAGTGCATCTTATTGTTTCCGAGTGCATCGAGTGTCGTCCAATTTCCTTAAAAATACAAAATGGCAAATTAAGAGTAATACGGAATAATATAAGTAGGTAGGTTTATAATACTTTCGTGTTGGTATTAAATTTCAGTTTATAGTAGAACCTTTTTTTTTTTTTTCAAATGAAATAACAGATCGCCATGTTTTATATTACTTTTTTAATTCAATACAAATGAAAATTAAATAACAATCCACCATGAATACATACACTGTGTCTATTATTAATGTAGACACCGCCATCGAAATTAGGTATGAGTGAGTAAGGGATGCCAGAGCCCATTTCCCTATTCCCTCCTAATCCCTTATCCTTAATCCTGCTGTAGTCAGCAGCACACTTGCAGCAGCTTTGGCGTTGCTTGTGTTATAGGCGACGGTAGCCACCTACCATCAAGTGGACCGTCAGCCTGTCTGCCGATCTTAAAATAAAAAAAAACCTAAAAATTAAATTAGTAATTAAATAGATTGGCGACCCGTTGGACGAGTGGTTAGGGTGCTTACCTTAACGCTCTGTTCTTGGGTTACCGGGTTCGATTCCCGGCAGGGTTCATTTGAAAAATAAATTTATCAAATTTGGCTCTGGTCTGGAGCTGGAAAGTAGTAGCGGGCACACTGCGTTTCGCAGTCATTTGGGCAGCCCGTCTGGCGGCAGTAACCACCCCCTTACAGAAGACCACCGTGAAATAACAGCACGTGTGCTGATGTGTTTCGTTAAGTGAGTAAAGGATGCCAGAGCCCATTTCTCTATCCCCTCTTGATCCTACTATATTCGGTAGCGCACTTGCAGCAGCTTTGGAGTTGCTTGTGTTATAGGCGACGGTAGCCACCTACCATCGAGTGGACCGTCAGCCTGTCTACCGATCTTAACATAAAAAAGAGAGAATTAACATCTTAACATGAAACATAATCCCTTCCTATTTCTTCGCAAATCTTGCAACCTTTTACAAGTTGGGAAGATCTAAGAAGGTATAATTTTAATAACAAAATTTAATAATACAGTAACTTTATAATGACTCCGCTCTCCACTAAGGTATTACTCGCTATCGAATAAACTATACTTTAAATAGAATAGTTTCTCTTGGCTCATTCGTATTCCCTATTGCTCCTTTTATAGCATTGTGAGGTAAACCATTATGAAACCAGATTTAGCTACGGATTTGGGCTTTGTGACAGAATTAATGCAATAATCTGTATATATATATGTATATATCTCCACCTATATTCTCCTTTCCCCCCCCCCTCCATAAAAAAATTGCCGTTTTCCATGAATAATATTTTATAAAGAGACCCAGACGAAGTCGCGTGCAACAGCTAGTATACAGCAGCTAATATACCAAAAGACAGCCATACTTTCCTTTGCATTCATTATATTGGTATGGATGTAGGGGTGTACCAAAAACATCAATGCTGTTGTATATTTAAATCATCATCCCACGTATATACGACATAAATGCTCCTATCGTGGACAAGTTATTTGAAAAGAGGCAAGCGCTGAAGCTCGCAGACTGATTTCGTCGTTGTACCCGCAAACATAAATCGTCTCCAACAGAACAGTACTGTCGTCTGCAAACTTATCTTATTTGTAGTTTGTAGGTCATTCACGAGTTGGCAAATTGGCTTTTAAACTTCGTACTGTTCTAGTAGCTAAACTTAATTCGTTTGACCCAGCCTCAGACCGACAAAAACTATAGACGCAATAATACACACTCTCAAGTGAGGCAGGTAATTCTGGCAGACGATTCTGCAATAGGGTGACGGCCGCTCGATAGTCTGACGCGAGTAGTTGATATACCTAAGTAGATTTTTTATAATTGATATACCTAAGTAGATTTTTTATAGTTGATATACCTAAGTATATTTTTTATTTAATAAGTATTATAATAATTAATTTAATGGATTATATCCATTATAAGTATTATAATGGACATTAACAGAGAAATTAGCAGATAAAATAAGAGTATGTCAAAACGGAATAGAGAGAAGTGTAATCGGCGTGAAAAGAAAAGAAAAAATAAGATTAAACAAAATTAAAAATGTAACAAAATTAAAAATGTAACAAAATTTAAAGACGTGAATAAAACTTGGAAAACACTTAAATGGGGGTAGGACATGTTGAGAGAGAAAAGTGAGAAATGGACCAGATTAATATCAGAATGGTACCCCAGGGATGGCAAAAGAAGCAAAGGTCGACAAATGAAACGTTGGGAAGATGACCTCAAAAGAGTTGCTGGTCCAGAATGGATCAGAATTGCAAGAGATAGATTTAGGTGGAAATCTTTGGAGGAGGCCTTTGTCGAAGGACAAGCTGTTGGAAAAAAGCGATCGTCAACTACAAATAATACAACTACAAATACCCATGTAGTATTAATATCTATTGTAAACTATTGTAATCTATTGTAAACTATGATAAACAGCAATAAAGGCTTATATTATATTATATTATTATAATAATTAATTGAGGCAAAAGCTGTTAGTGGGTAACATTTTTAACTGCATACACAAACGCATAGCCACTATACGACAAGTAGTGTTATGCACACATCTACAGCGAACCGGCTTCATTTTTTAAAACGTTTTTGTTCGTAAGGGCTCTGTCTATAGTTTTTGTCGGTCTGAGGACCTAGCCAATTAATTCTGGTATCAAATTTATACTTTATTATCAAGAAAGATTTTATAAATTAAAAAGTTAATATAACATTAATTGCTTAATGGTTTATAAAGTTAAGTAGTCTGTAAAACAGTGATCTTTATACTGTTTATCCTTATAAATAAACTAGACTGATGCTTCCCGTCTTCTCCCGGGAGCAATTGGGGAAATTGGTATACAAAGTGTATACTCTATGTCCATCTGGAATAATGTACCTTTCAAATAGTGAAAGAATTTTTCAAATAGATGCACTGGTTTCAAAGATTACCCTCCACATATATACAAACATACAAAATCCACCCTTCCTCTTTATTGTCATTAATAATAACAACCTATTTACTCTCATAATAACAGATATTGGAAATTATGTTGAGAGACTTATGTGTTCCCAGAGACATGTTTTTGTTTTCGCAATGTCTGTGTTTTTGTCGGGCAATGTTAGTTTTAAGAGGGCGTATGAATAGAATAGCGTATAATAGCTAATTCTAGATTTGAATTTTATCTAAGTGTATAAAGGCCAAATAAGAAAATATTTATATGTAAATTAATACATTATAAATGAAAGTGAAATGTGAACAGCAAATATTATTTTTTCGATTATCATAAAATCACCAAGTTACCTCTCATTTTTATCATTTTTTTTTTTTTTTCAAAATGACACATATTACAAACCTAAAAAATTATCAGTAATCTCACTTCACAGATTATCTAGGCCTTTGAGAATTTATTTTTCATTTGACATTAATAGTCAAAGGAATGAGTTATGAGTAATTAATATTTAATACTTTTGGCACTTATAACATTTTTATTCCGCGAAATGCGCCATCTTCCGTCTCATGTAATGTATACTTCAATGTGCATTCTTTCACATGATCAGTCACAATCGCTCCACTGAGACGGGAAGATCATGTTCCTGTTCGCAAGAATATTTACACGTAAATTTTTTAATAAGACTTATTTATGAGTAGATTATTATAATTGTATAGACTGTTTATAAACTGATTCATATTATTTTAACAAGATTGTGTGAGTATATGGCTAATTAAATCCTACTAATATTATAAACGTATGGATGTTGTTTTTAAGGTTGTATGGATGTTTGTTCCCCAATAACACAAAAACGGCTACATTATGAACATAATATACTTAAACTAAGGATCTTAAACAACGTGACCTTAAACTAAGGACTGCCCTATTACTCTGCAAAAGAAGAAAATGTTTTGAAAAGGATATTTAAAAAAACCTCAAAGCTTAAGCTGGCCTTCATATTTAAACTCTAACCTTTGGCTGAGATCCTAGGTACAGTGTTTAGAATGACATTTATAAACTATAGCGGGTACAAACTCTACTGAGAGTTGCTCAGTCTAAGTTAGCATATAAATAAGTATTTTCATTTTATGTTATTCTCGCCCGACTGTCGGATATTGCTTCAACGTTCTCAGACTTAGGCTAAGATTTAAAAAAATATCAACATTTAAGTGTACTAATTACTGTGTATTTTGTTCTCTGCATTATATTCTTTGTTCGCGTAGAGATTGTACATTGTTAAATGATATCGCGCGTGATAACAGAACATAATAGTGTCTAGGAACGAAAGCAACCTGCACGCCCGAGAGAAAAGCATTTACTCCGTCTGCAGCATGTGATCTTTGCTGGAATTTTATTACTATTAAAGTTTTCAGTCTGTATGTATGTATACATTAAATCTTTAACTTCAATTATTTAAAAATAATTGAAGTTAAATATTTAAACTAAGCCGTTGCACAGACATCGTATCTACCAACGACAGGAAAATGGATTTTTTTCTCTCTTTCATGTAATGTGTGACTGTTTAGTCAGAGAGTTCGTAGTCCCCTTTTAAAGCACGAGGATTGCAGAGGAATTGTAGAACATAAAAAAAAGGTTTAGGATGGAAATAAAATGGGATAACAAGTAAGGGGATAAGTAAAGGGATATCAGAGCGAATAGGCTCTGATATCCAATAGGTACTTCTTTCCGATTTCTTTCAGGATACTAGATTTCTTATTTTGGTATGTGGTTTTATTTAGCTTTTATGCTTATAAAACACCATTGGTAAAGCCATTACAAATGCCTTTTCCTTGACAAACAAATTAGGAGTAATTATTCATATATTGAATAGTGATTGATTTTTAATGACTTTTAACGACTGGCAGTTTATTTGATCTTATTGATTGGTTTTCCTTAGTAAAGGACTAAAATACAACAGAATATGTGTTCATGGTGGTTTTCTTAGAGGGCTATTGTTACTGCCCACTGCGGAAGGTTCTGCCAATAAACAGTAATACCTTTTATATACTGACCCAGGGTTCCTTTTCCTCTTCTTACTTGTTTATATATTTGTTTGTTTGTTATTATTATTTGTTCATATATGTTATTGTGTTTATTAGAGGAATAAAAGATGCTTTCTTTCTTTCTTTCTTTCAAAATATATTAAATAAATTTAGAATTTTTGATTTACATTCTAGCTTACATCAAAAATATTAATTTGATTCATTTCTCTATTTGTCCATTTCTCCACGAGATTCAAATAGTGATATTTTTAAGTGCGCTATTTCTTCTCTGTAAAAAGTAGTTTCAATATAGGTAAGATCTTGATCAGTCATTCCATCCACGGTTTTTGAATAGCTATGATTTACGTCATTGGAGAAATAAGCTCTTTTATTTTCCTTCATGATCAATGCACACTGGTATCAATGCACACATGATAGGTTTTATTATTTCGTATTTTTGCGTATTCTTTTATATTAGTCTCGTATGCTTATACTATGTAGTATTACAGGATAATATGCTTGTCGTGCTCCTTGTAAGAATACTAAACAATCCAGAAGGATCGATCGCGTATTAGTAGGTAACTTTTATGTGAAGTAGTTTTCTTAATTGCGATTAGTCACTCCTGGGACAAGGCGCACTTTATATAAAATAAATTTAAATATACTTCATTATATAAAATATACTTTACGTTATTTTATATAACGTATGTACTTTATGTTTTTTATTAGTTTTTTTTTTAAAGATATAAATTTGTCAGTAGTCAATCAAAAAAGCATTGTCAATTCATCGACAATGCTCCTCCTAAGAATATAAGTATATGATAGATATACATTTAATATATTAGTAGTTTATTAACAATTTATTTTTTGTCCACTAGTATATACTAATATTATAAAGGGTTATGTATGTTTGTTTATCGAAATTGGGGAAGTAAAAAGTCTTTCACTAATCACTTAAAAATTGTCTGAATCACCAAATAATAGTGTAAACTACAGAGAAAATAAATTGTGTAGACTAAGAAGCGAGTAGCGTTTTCTTTTATACATACTTATAAACGTACTATAGAGGTTTCGAATTGAATCATAACGCGACAAAGAAACACAGAAGTACCGAGATAGTATTGTTTCCGTGAAAACAAAGCAATTTTCAAGTAACATAAAAATTCTTGCACAACTAACTTTGTGGAATGGGTTTCTTTTCGATCGGGTATACCGTTATAGCAGGCCATCGGCATTGCAGAGAGGTCACGTGTTTGGCGCTAACACTGGCGGGATAATTCGGGGCCGGTCCCGCCACGCGGCTCTGCCGTCCCACCCGACGACGTGACCTGAGTTGCTAACTCGAGTTTTATTGAACAGTGTTGTTGATACAAAATTCTCAAATACGGCTTGTTTATTAGCTAGACGTTCATTCATTTAATTTAATCATATTACGTGTTTGCCTTTAACTTCATCAAAGAACATTTTAACGACGCTTGAACCGGCAAGTTTAAAAAATTAAAATAATATTTATGCGGTCGCTTTAAGGATAACTCGACAGAGAAGTAAAAATGGTATTGGATTACTTTGTTATGAATCCGAACAACTTAGCAGTTCAGCTTTTTCATTTGTTTTCACTTTTTAAGTAACTTTCGCAACTAGAAGGATTCACACAAAGATTATAAAACAAAGTCAGCTTTAAAGAAGGCTTTAAGTATTTTAAAATATCAAAAGGTTAACTGCTTCATACGTTTGATCATTTTAATGATATTTTTTTTATGTTATGTCGACAGACAGGCTGACGGTCCACTTGATGGTAGGTGGCTACCGTCGCCTATAACACAAGCAACGCTACAGGTGCTGCAAGTGCGCTGCCGACTACAGCAGCATTGGATAACGAGTTAAGGAAGGGATAAGGAAATGGGCTCTGGCATCCCTTACTCACTCACCGAAACACAACAACACGTATATGCTGTTATTTCACGTTTCTGTAAGAGGTCTTCTGTAAGAGGGTGGTCACTGCCGCCAGGCGGGCTGCCCAAATGACTGCGAAACGCAGTGTACCCTACCACTACTTTTCAAATCCAGACCAGAGTCATTTTTTGAAAATTACATTAACATTTCCAAAGTTGACCCCGCCGGGAATCGAACCCGGGGCCCCTGAGACGTTAGGCAAGCGTCCTTGCCACTCATCCAACGGGCCGTCGTCGTTTAATGAAGATAGCCCAAAATTAAGATGGGTCGAAAACTCGACTATTAGCAACAACCAGCCGAAGCAGGTTTAAATCTCGGTTAGGCTGCGGGTCGAGACCTGTCGACTTCATAAATGGTTTAGAAATTATGATAACTCACACTCTTGGCACGAAACCCAATAAATAATAACTTATTAAATAAATATACAATAAAATTATAGTTACTATTTATAGATTATTATTGCAATTAAATTTGGGTCCAGGTGGCAAGGTACCCAACTTGCTTGCTGCATTATCTCTCTGGATAGCTATACTTAATCTCTGAGAGAGTACTGCCAAACCCTGTCATTATTAATAGTATTTTTCTTAATAGAGGCTATAATAAATTGTTTAGGTAACGTGCATAATAGTCAAGATTAATTTTAGAAAAAAGATTAACTTTTTTCTTTTTGAGAAATAAATATGATTCTAACCTAAATATGTCCCCTCTGTAGGGACACAGGCCTACCCTCTCAACAAGGACGTATGAGCTATACGGTCCACCATATGGTCCACCATATAGCCCATACGCCCTTGCGGGTCCAGAGCAGGTTGGTAGACTTCACGTGCGCCTTAGAATGCAGGTTTCCTCACGATGTTTTCCTTCACTTTTTTTTAGGAAAACCAATTGGTACACGGCATGACCGGGGATCGAACTCGGAACGCTCGACTTGATAGGCTGCGTCTTTCCCACTGCGCCACCGACGACGCTCCATAACCTTTTATACTCTATTAAAAATAGTAATTGGCAACAATTAATGGAATATGTTATTAAAGAAAATGTCTCGTTACAGTGAAATTATTAGAAATTTGTTCCAACAGTATTTATACAATATTTAGATTCTAAATACTAGACCTTAATGTTCTATTATTTTGATTATCAGTTGTTAACAAACACACAATATTTAAGACCTATGTACATACACTAAGCAATAAGCTTGTTTGTAGAAATTATAAGAGAAAACTTCGCGTAACTTGAGTACGGGTAAATCCAGAGATTTTTTAAAATAAAATCCGAATTTTTCCATTGAACATTTCAAGAGAGGCTATTAAAATCTAGATTATTATGAAAGCATTCTATTCATTTTAGAAAGAGACATGTTTTTTTTTAGGTCTGCAGACAAACTCGGTCAACTCGATGGTAGGTGGTTACCGTCGCCTATAACACATGCAAGGCCACAGGTGCTGCAAGTGCGCTGTCGACTACTGTAGGATTAAGGATAAGGGATTGGGTAGGGTTAGGGAAATGGGCTCTGGCATCCCTTACTCACTCACTGAAACACAACAACACACGTGCTGTTATTTCACTTTGGTCTTCTGTAAGGGGGTGGTTACTGCCGCCAGACGGGCTGCCCAAATGACTGCGAAACGCCAACTAACTCTGGCTCTGTTCTAGTTAGCTCAAAGAGCCAACTAGAACAGAGCCTTAAGGCTCGTCAAAATATAACTACGAGTTTTTTTTATTACCAACAATAAATTTGATAAAATCCTTGCGAGAATCCCATTGTTATTGTTCCTCAAAACGCCATACAAGAACCTACAATGGGGGCCCAGTAATGGACGCCGTGAACGTAACCCTTTTACGTTTAAGACTCAACAACCGTAAAAGTATCGAATGTCGTAAAATTGATCCGAGTAATAAAATTACTGACGGTGAAGGGCGAGAATGAAATTTCTGTTCTATTACCGAGAAAAAAAAATATGAAATTTAAGAGGCCTAAAGCAAATTGATGTTTTTATGTTTCAACCGTAAATACTTGCGTTTGTAGCGTACCGCTTTTCGTGATGAATGTTTTGCGTTATTACTTTTACACTGGTCACGTTAAAATGAGAAAGAAGAAAAAAATACATTATTTCATTTCTTTTAATTCCAATTCGAATTTGTATTCAGGTCCCAATTTTGTAATTACGCGTCTTCATGAAAAAAAAAATGAGATTTCAAGGAGAGATGTTTCCGGTTTTGTAACAATTTCATTACAGAAATCCAACTTAATGAATACTTTCTTTAACAGAATAAAGTACAAGTCAGGCAGCGATGAAACCGGATATTCCGCTTTAAGAGTGAAAGGAAACATGACCGGGGGATGTGAAGAGATCCAAGTACTTAAAGTAGATTTTCATATAATATATTTTCCGCTTTATCCTTCGCGCTTTTCAACGCAGGATTAAAAGAGATAACAAATTGTAAAGAGACTGAGTTAACATTATTGCATTAATAGATCTATTTTCTTATAGAAAGCTAGTTCTCCTCGAAAAGTCTAACATATAATAGACACATTTTTAAAATGCATGTTTTGAAACATATTATCTACTAGCTGAGCCAGCAACTTCGTTCGCGTGATATTCGGTATAGCGCGTAATTCATTTGATTTTAAACCGATTGGAATGAAACAAACACTAAATGTTATGAGATACATTAGTGAAAACCGAATTCAAATTGGTTAAGCATTTTCTGTGATTAGCGTACACAAACAGACAAACGGACAAAAATTCTAAAAACTATTTTTTGATCTCGGTACTACGTGTATAAAATGTTTTTTTGAAAAAAATATTTAATTAACAGACACGTCTCGTTTACGATTTCATTATATGTATAGATATAGACTAGTATTAAAAATTTAACTGCTCAAATGCTTAAATCACTAGTTTTTGCCTCTTTTTAAGTGTTAAAACATTATTCAATCTTTATTGCTTACTAGCGGCCCGCCCCCGGCTTCGCCCGGCGTGCGATTTTTATATACCCTAAAACATTTCCCGTTTATCCCTCTTTCGATTGGTGAAAACCGAATTAAAATCGGTCTACCCGTTCGCGCGTGATGCCGTGACCAAGGGAAATGGGGATTCATTTTTATATATAAGATATTTTATAATATCTTATAAGATATTTTTATATATCTTATAAGATATATCTTATAAAAAAATCTTATAAGATATTTTTATATATATAATATTTTTTTATTTTTTATATTTTTATTTTTATTTTTATATATTTTTAATACTGCCTGTGATTGATAAAATTGTGGAGAAATATATATGTAATGAAATACACAATTTTTACAGCACAAATAACATACTAACAAATAAACAGTATGGCTTCCAACAACACAAAAACACCACACAATTACTGACTAAATTCACAGATAAAATATATGAGCAATTAGATAATAAAAAACATGTGATGGTTGTATTTGTAGACTATAGTAAAGCATTTGACACTTTAAAACATAATATTTTACTAGACAGACTTAATGAAAGTGGAATCAGAGGGAATATTCTAAACTGGTGTAACAACTACCTAAAAGACAGAAAATATGTAGTAAAGATCAATAATTCCAGTAGTGAACCGGTAAAAGTCACAGAGGGCACGGCACAGGGATCCGTGTTAGGGCCTTTACATTACCTTACTTATGTTAATAGCCTACCGAATCTAATGACACAATGTGACATTTATCAATTCGCCGATGATACATGTTTATTGGCCTACGGTGATAATCCAAAAGAGGCCATTGATAGGCTCCAGATAGACTTTACTAAACTAGTTGAATGGTCACATGATTCTGGTTTGGTCCTCAATGTGAACAAAACTAAAATAATTTACATCAGCACTAGTCAAAATAGAATTAAACACCAAGTAAAATTAATAGCACACAACCATGACTGTCTCCACAATAATTCTAAACGTGATAGTCCATTTGTGTGTGACTGTGAACCAATTGAGGAAGTAAATAAACAGGTTTATCTGGGGCTTGTTATTGATAACCGGCTAAATTGGAAGGACCACATCAATAGTGTATGTGACAAATTGAGAGCCATGCTTGCTAAATTTGCTATTATTAAATGGAAAATTCCCTATCATACCTTATTGATGCTGTATAAATCACTGGCTGAGTCGGTGATTGGTTATGGACTATCTAGTTATGGTAGAACATTCAAAACGCATCTTGATAAAATATATTCTCTGCAACTAAGAATTTTAAAAACAATTATACCACACAACATTAAGAGACAACTTAATGATGACGATAAAATATTTGAATTTTGTAAAATCATTCCGGTCCATAGCAAGGTACAGCTAACAATATTATTAGAAGAATACTTCAACGATGAACTGAAAAACGTTAAAATAACTAATCCAAACAAAATAAATACACGCAACAGAAAATATCAAAAACTAGAACTGCCAAAATATAATAACTTATATGGAAAACGTAGATTGACTTATTTGGTACCATACCATATTAATAATCTGCCTACAGATTTAAAAAATAATTTAAATACAAAAAATATTAAACATAAATTAAAACAATATTTTATCCCTAATAAGTAGCATTGTACGCATTTGTGTGTTGTGTATATATGTGTATGTATATATATGTATTATGTACATATATATGTATTATGTACATATATATGTATGTATATTTGTATATGAATATAACTAATAATAAGAATTATAACTAAAACTAAGAAGTCAAAAATGTAATACCTCATTGTTATAAATTGTTTATTTTATTAAAATAAAGATTAACAAAATTAAAAACAACCTGTAGAAAGTGTGCAGTGCATTCTTGTTGTCAACAAGGATGCACTTATATGTTAGCTGCATGTTAGAGTGGGACGAGCAGGTTTGTTGTATTTTAGTGTGTTAAAGTTGTATCTACCTTCAAATATTTGCTTATTACTTTTGTCTGTATTTGTTTGTAACAAAAATGCTGTTTATATTTCTGCCATTGAAGACAACTCAGGTGTACGCTAGAAACTTAATTGAGTTTATAGTACACCTAAACTGTGTACCACCCATTGTACTTTTTTTTTGTGTAAATAAATAAATAAATAAAATAAAGATATATTTTTGTCAGGTGTTGAATTTTATATTTTTATTCTTAAATGATGGCGTGAAATCGTAACAATTAAACAAACTCACTTTCTTATTTATCGTTTTAATCAGAATTCTGTAATAAATTCGCAAGTTTGTGAGAATGCAAAAAAAGGATGCGAGTTTTTTATTCTTTTACTCAAAAACTACTGAACAGATTTGGATACAATTTCACAATTATACAACGAAATAAGACCTAGACTATCTAGACCTAGAATAGCTAGTAGGCAATAATTTATAATAAAGATTTGATTGAGCTTGAATTGAGTTGTTTTGTCGTTGACAAATTGGTAAAACTATTAGGAAAAAAACATTGCTCAAAGATATAACTTCAATTTTTAAACATTTTATGAATATTTGAATATAATAAGTTTTTTAGGCATTGTACATATGTAAATTAAATAAGAACTAAAAATGGATCATGTTATCTAAAATGTAAATAAATAAAATAAAATAAAATAAATTAAAAGAATTTATGTAACTAATTTTAGGGAGAAAGTAGTTTACCTAAATACTTACTAATACTTACTACCTAATGTATGTAATAAAAAGGTACTTATTAATCTACTTGCTACCTAAATACAACCTAATTTTGACTCTAAAAACTTCATTATGGGTATCCAACTGTAATGAAGTTTAAAGAGTATTTTTTTTTAATGTTAAGCTCTACAAACAAGCTGACGATCCCGTTGGTGGTAAATTTCTACCGTATCCCGCAACAAAAATAACGTCACAGGTGCTACAAGTAAGTTGCCGATCATAGTATAATTAAGGATTAGGGATTAGGAAGGGATAAAAAAATGGGTTCTTACAACTCTTACTCACTCACCGAAACACAACAGCACACGTGCTGTTATTTCACGGTAGTCATCTGTAAGACCATTGTGAAATTACTGCCGTCTAAAGGGCTGCCCAAATGACTGCGAAACACAGTGTGCCCTGCCACAAATTTGAAAAGTTCATTTCCATAGTTGATCCTGCCGGTAGTCAAACCCGGGACCCCTACGACACAGCCTTAAGGCCTTAGCCACTCATCTGATGGGCTCGTCAAAAACATTAAGAAACATTAAAAACATTAAAAACATTAAAAATCAAAATTACATACAGAGATTCATAAATGTACAGGTGACAGAAGTCTTTTCTTGAAATCTACATACGTTAATCTTACACGTTACTAAAAGAAACTAAGAATTCTAAATAATGTTGATATATCACATGCCTAGTAATATCTCAACATCGATAAGAGTAGTCAATACCTACAATTTTACGCTATTATTATAAGTACATTTGGTTCCACGCTAATGAGTGAACATACTAAGTTTATGGCATTAGTCGAGGGTTTTGCGGCTGTTGTGATTAACTATGACCCTGACATGGAGGAAAAGCCCAGTCAAACGTGTGCGTTATATGTATAGTTATGTATAGTACGTCTATAGTTATATGACATACATTATTTAATAATGTACATATAACAACATATATTATATAACAATATATATGTACATATATGGAACGGTTCCAACCGGAACCGTTCCACTTGCGGACCACTAGACGTGGGCAGGGGTTTCATCCCTTCGTGGTCGATGTACCTCGATCACGAACAAAGCGTTTCAGTTCCACCTTCCTTGTTCGAACTGCTAAGGAGTGGAACTCATTGCCTGCGTCTGTGTTCCCACAGAACTATAACCTCGGGGTCTTCAAAACTAGGGTAAATGGGCATTTACTAGGTAAGCGTGGTCCACCTTCGGCCACATCTGCACCTCACATCAGGTGAGATAGTGGTCAAGCGCTACCTCGAATTCATAAAAAAAAAAAAAATATATATATATACTCAAGAATGCTATCCAGTTACATTTTTAAAATATTTCAATTACAGAAAGTCTTCGATTTAAGTTTCAAGTGCGGCATCCGAGCGAGATTTGCCCGGGTGCCACATAAAATCGGTTGTAATGTGACAGAGTTAGTGGCGGCAGCTGCTTCGGGTGATGTCTCCCCACTCTCTTTGTATACAGTAGACTCAGCACACTACATACAATTTAAGGTATGTTACCTTAATAAGTTATTTGAAAACCTTTAAGGCCCGGCTCTCACACTAAATGAATATCGTCCATTAATATAATTACTTATTTTTTTAATATTTTTAAATATTAAAAAAATAAGAAATTAAATAAGTAATTATATTATAAGTAATAATATAATTACTTATTTTTTTAATATTTTTAAATGAAATCACAGCATTATTATTTTGTGTAAAGAGCGAAATACAGTCCAGTAAGGCGCTGTGGGTAAACAAAAACCTATTTTTGTTTATTATATCGGCGTGTTATCGATTATAATGAGGTAAATGATAGAAATTTTTTATTTAAAAAAAAAATCAACGCCTGACAAATTTATATGAGCAATAAAGATTTAATAAATGTTTTAACACCAAAGAAAAAGGGCCGCGATCGCGGACAAGTGTACGATTTCTATGTTGCGCTTGCGTCTACATTAAGAAGTGCTATTAATTATAAAGATTATTATTTCAATTGACATTTCGTTGTTAATATAATTATATAAAACACATTCTTCAAATTATTAAAGAAAATAATTAGTTACAAATCCATATATTTCATTTGATTTGCTGATCGTACTTTAAAATTACATTGGTGATTAACTAAATGATCGCTCCAATCTGCGAGTGCAATTTTATGCTGGAACATCTGGACTCGTATGTGGCAGGCCCCGCCACTGTCTTCGCCGCTGGAAGACCTGGGTCCGGTTAGTATCTGCGAGGTAAGTGGCAGCATTTCTGATTTCTCTCGCTTCCCCGCCCCCCTTGATTGTAACCCGCCCATAATTAAAAATACAGTCCACTTTTCTCCATTGAAGATATTCGATAATATATTTGGCGTGATCACGTTATGTGGTTAATTAATTTTCCTATAATACCCCCTTAGATCAACCGAGTTGAACATAATATTATGTGTATACTTTTAATACTTTCAACTTAAGGGGGAGACAAACGCTAAATACTAAAAATATCCATTTTTTAATGAAGATGTTACAAGAAATAGACAAGACAATTGCTTTGAAAAAAATATATATTATACTTAAACATGTGAAGAACCAATTGTATTAATTAGAATTTTCGTTAAAGTAATAGAAACTCCACAAAAAAAGTTAGAACACAAGAAGAATTTGACCTTTATTGAAAATTCTCTCAAAAACGGCTTATTGCAGGCATATGAATCCTGTACCAATTAATAAGTTAATATCAGATTAAAAAATTGTATTAATAAAAAAAAATTTTTTTGTGTAATGTTCTAATGGTAAAAACATAAAAACACCATTTCTAGGCCTGTTGAATTGGATCCGCCGCCAGCGAGTGCTATAGTACGAGTAAATGTCATTTGCCTCAGTGAATCCCTTAATAACTTTTAGTATCTACATTTTATTTCAGTCGCTTATTTTAAAAAAAAAAGTATGTATTTGCCTAAAAAGGATATGTCACAACATTGAGAGCAGCATAAAAAGATCATATTGCATACTAGCTGAGCCCGCAACTTCGTACGCGTGGTATTCGGTAACTATAATGCGTAACTTTTTTGTTTGTAAACCGATTAGAATTAAACAAACATTAAATGTTACGGGAAGCTTGCTACAATATATAAGTGAAAACCACATTCAAATCGGTTGAGCCATTTTTGAGATTAGCGTGCACAGACAAACAGTCAAAAATTCTAAAACCCATTTTTGACCTCGCTTAAGTACAACGTGTACAAATTTTTTTTTTTTTTAAATCTAACTTACAGACACGGTCAGTTTACGATTTTATTATATGTATAGATTATTAACCATTTATTGATTTAAAAATTTTATAACTAATCCTAGATTATTTTATAAATATTTGTTAAATGAGATATATATGTATGTAGTTTTCTCTCAATCCTAAGAGAAATTTCGTATTTGCCAGTACTTATGTAACATTTTAATACATTTTTACTTACTGTTCAATGAGTTTTTTACTTACTTGTTCAAATTTTGATAAAATTAAAATAATTAGTCCGTCTGATAAGTATTGAAACTAAAAAAATACTGAAAAATTCAGCAACTTTTTCTACTTTTTTATACTGTGTAGTTTAGTACTATTTCTTTATATTTTCTATTGTTTTTTTTTTATATTAAATTGCAAGTGAATTAAAGAAAAAATAAATAATATTTAAAATATTTAACGTTTAAAAATTACCACAGTACTGTTTGTTCATTGCATGTCTACTATGGGTTTATCTGAGGACCTTCGGGGACAGGGTTGACCCTGATTTATATATGAAAAGTCCGAATTTATTGGACACCCTGTTCCGGTAGTTAATAGCTTAGGATATTCTGGGGTAAGCCGCTCAACTAAATAATGATTGGGACGCAAGTAAACAGCCGATGTGGGTGCTTGGTTTTTGTGTGTTAGTTAATCCCCGCACAAGTTAAACTTAGTTCAAAAAAGCTTTTGATCCAAAATTAACCATATCACTTAAGGACATGTGTGTTACTTTCATATGATTTAAGATGAGACTCGGTTGTTTAAAAGCTAAGTCTGGTATTTATGTTACTGTTTGTAATTTATTTTAATACAGTGTATTGCTTGCGGCTCTGCTCAGCACGAGTTCTGAAAATGGTTTTCGAAAGAAAAAAGTAAAACGCTTTACTTCTACGAGCTTTTAATAAATATAAACTAATCTATTTTTGGATACAAATAATCTCCGACGTTGTTTAATGCTCTTTCTGTCTTCTTCTTCTTTCAGTGCCATCTTCTATCGGAGGTCAGCTATCATCATGGCTATCGTAACCCTCGAGGCGGCGGCTCGAAACAGCGATCTGGTACTTCGGCCATAGCACTCGCGGAGATTCTGTTCCCCTGCATGACCAGTTGCAGCAGATCATACTTCTCAAAGTACTTCAGTTTTCTGACTTTATGGTTCTCAGTATTTCGGCCTTCTTTTTCAATGTCTGCAGAACCGTCTCGTCTCGATCTTTCTGTAATCTTATATATGTATAAATCTCGTGTCACGATGTATGTTCGCGATAAACTCTGAAACTACTGAACCGACTTTGATTAAACTTCGTAAGTATCTGTTATTTGCTCCAACTTAAAAGATAGGATAGTTTTTATCTTATTTGTAATATTTGTTATTGCAAATTAAATGTTTACTATCTGACCCAGCAGACGTTGTCCTGCCAGAACCCGAAAATAATTCCGTCAACCGATTGCGGCGCCACCTATCGGGTCCAATTTTATTTTCAAACCATATGTTAAAGTGAAGACCTATTCTCATACCTACCAAATATATTTCAAAAAAAATCGTAAAAATCGATGTCACTTTGTGAAATAATGTTGCAATCTTCAATGTTCAGTTTTCGTTCAATCACAGGAATTAATGATGATATGAATGAGTACATCGTTAATCTTATCTTACTATACAAAAAAAAGAAATTATTTCTATTTTACTGTATCCGAATGTTGTATCGATAAATTAATCTACAGCAGGCCTACCATGAATGTCATTCGAAGTTTTCTATCTCTATCGTACTTATGTAAGAAGTTGCAAGTGAGACACAGAGGGTAAACTTCGGATGCCGTTCATGGTAGCGAGGCAGAGCCATCTATTAATAATTCATCTAACTAACCTATAAATAGACACTACTGTTGGGAAGTTATCTGCGACAGTGAATCGGCGACACATTAAGGGAATCATTGACGACTTTTGGCAAGTTTAACGGTTTCATCGGACAAGTTTGGTGATTTTGGAAGTCATCTTGGTTTGTGAAAGTAAATCGTTCGTTTCGCCCTTACTCATCCCACACGTAACAGTAATATTATAAAATTATTGACTTGAATTTTTTCACACAAGGTTGCATTTAAACAGAAGAGTTACTTATATACTATTTATTAACTGGAACAGGGGAAAAATGAGCCCCGGTGTTTGTGTTCAGCTAATAAGATATAAATTATAAAGATACACGGACGAAGTCGCGGGTAAAAGCTAGTATATAATTTATGGCAATTAAATTGTTGTGTTTCGGTGAGTTATTAAGGGTTCGATTCCAGCGGGGTCAAGTTTGGAAATTTTAATGTAATTTTCAAAATTGACTCTGGTCTGGATTTGAAAAGTAGTGGTAGTCTTATATATGTATAAATCTCGTGTCACGATGTATGTTCGCGATAAACTCTGAAACTACTGAACCGACTTTGATTAAACTTCGTAAGTATCTGTTATTTGCTCCAACTTAAAAGATAGGATAGTTTTTATCTTATTTGTAATATTTGTTATTGCAAATTAAATGTTTACTATCTGACCCAGCAGACGTTGTCCTGCCAGAACCCGAAAATAATTCCGTCAACCGATTGCGGCGCCACCTATCGGGTCCAATTTTATTTTCAAACCATATGTTAAAGTGAAGACCTATTCTCATACCTACCAAATATATTTCAAAAAAAATCGTAAAAATCGATGTCACTTTGTGAAATAATGTTGCAATCTTCAATGTTCAGTTTTCGTTCAATCACAGGAATTAATGATGATATGAATGAGTACATCGTTAATCTTATCTTACTATACAAAAAAAAGAAATTATTTCTATTTTACTGTATCCGAATGTTGTATCGATAAATTAATCTACAGCAGGCCTACCATGAATGTCATTCGAAGTTTTCTATCTCTATCGTACTTATGTAAGAAGTTGCAAGTGAGACACAGAGGGTAAACTTCGGATGCCGTTCATGGTAGCGAGGCAGAGCCATCTATTAATAATTCATCTAACTAACCTATAAATAGACACTACTGTTGGGAAGTTATCTGCGACAGTGAATCGGCGACACATTAAGGGAATCATTGACGACTTTTGGCAAGTTTAACGGTTTCATCGGACAAGTTTGGTGATTTTGGAAGTCATCTTGGTTTGTGAAAGTAAATCGTTCGTTTCGCCCTTACTCATCCCACACGTAACAGTAATATTATAAAATTATTGACTTGAATTTTTTCACACAAGGTTGCATTTAAACAGAAGAGTTACTTATATACTATTTATTAACTGGAACAGGGGAAAAATGAGCCCCGGTGTTTGTGTTCAGCTAATAAGATATAAATTATAAAGATACACGGACGAAGTCGCGGGTAAAAGCTAGTATATAATTTATGGCAATTAAATTGTTGTGTTTCGGTGAGTTATTAAGGGTTCGATTCCAGCGGGGTCAAGTTTGGAAATTTTAATGTAATTTTCAAAATTGACTCTGGTCTGGATTTGAAAAGTAGTGGTAGTGCATACTGCGTTTCGCAGTCATTTGGGCAGCCCGCCTGGCGGCAGTAACCACCACCTTACAGAATACCACCGTGAAATAATAGCATATACGTGCTGTTGTGTTTCGGTGAGTGAGTAAGGGATGCCAGAGCCCATTTCCTTATCCCCTCCTAATCCCTTATCCAATCCTACTGTAGTCGGCAGCGCACTTGCAGCAGCTGTGGCGTTGCTTGCGTTATAGGCGATGGTAGCCACCTACCATCAAGTGGACCGTCAGCCTGTTGTCGATCTTAACACTAAAAAAAAAGATTAATGAATAAGGGATCTTTTTTTTATTCTCTCCAGGCAGCGGACTTGCATTTCTCCTTGTCTTACTTGTGTAGGCATATAGCTGTTAGAAGCCTCAAGTGGTCCGTCAGCTTGTCTGTCAACATGTAACATAAAAAATTGTGCCAAATTTTATGAAAATATATTAATGATAACTTCCATATATCTTAGAAAATCTTTTGTTATAAATATAGCAAGACGAGAGAAAGAAGGTCATTGAAATATCTTCAACGTCTGAATATAAATATAACTTCGTCATTCACAATAACTACTTTAAACTTTGTTTCAATCAGAATTGCAGATTGGGTTTCAAACAAAGGAAGGACTGAATTGAGATAACTGGATCTGTTACTATCGTTAACTTTCGGTAACTATCCAAAGTAGCCTTTGGGTAAAATAATTCCCCATTGCTACTTTATAACTTGGGATAATATGCAATATACAATTCGGTAAATAAATAATATAATTTATATGCTTTATGCACTCCTCATTGAATAAATATTCAATAAGTAAACGCCCACTCTAGTGTTATTAATAATTTCTATCAGTTTTGAATTAATAATATTAAAAAAAAACTTATTTTTCATTACTAGGGTTCATCATTTAAAAAAATCTTAAAATTATGTTTTATTTTAAAAATCTGACATCATGAGTTCATGATAATTATCTACATATCTATTACTATATTATATTCTTTACTATATGAGCCGAGGTATTCGGTGTAGCGCGTAAATTTTTTGTTTGTAAACCTCTTGGAATGAAACAAACACTAAATGTTACGGGAATCTTGCTATAATACATCAGTGAAAACCGCATTCAAATCGGTTATGCCATTTCAGAGATTAGCCATGCACAAACGCACAGACAAACAGACTAAAATTCTAGAAACTATTTTTTGACCTCGGTAAAATAAGTACAACGTATAGAAATTGTTTTATTTTTTTAAATAGTCTTTAATGTATGTATATATATAGAAAATAGGCTGAGTATCCCTGTTTGGTCAATTGTTTTTTTATTTTATTTAAGAAGTCCAAAATCGATGCGTGGCGAGGTCAACAGTACTCACGGTTTAGACATCAGTCAATTGTGTTGTTTCCATCATATTTCTTTTCGATAAATATAAGGCAATACGATTAGTATTACATAATATCAACAATCGCTAGAACATACTTGCTATTAATTATATTACGTATTTTTAGCTCGGTAACATAAGTATAACAGTGTTTTTTTTTTAATATTTAATGTACAGTCACGACTCAATGTATAGAATTTAATTATACTTTGATATTTATTTTATAGATGACATTTTGATTGGTTCTCGTACATTTGTTTCGGAAATAAAATATATCTGTTACGATCGATATTATAGTTTTTTTTTTTAATTAATTGTAAGTATCGTTGAAACAAAGCATAACAAAAAGCACTAACTATGTTCTGAAATAACCGCGGCTGTAAATAAAAGAAGCTGAACAATGTAAACAATTAAACGAGTTTCGAAAACTAGATCACGACCCAGTTTCGTTCTGGTATTACTTTCATGTTTGTTCAACTGGCATGTGTGTGTTAACTAATTAAAATTGACTAAATATTATAAACCCGATAATTACAAGAATGTGAAATAAATTTTTCACCCACTTGCTTGGAAGTGGCTTCATTATTTAAAAAAGAGATCGACTTCTATTATGTCCGTACGTCGGCAATGTCCGAAAGAACAATAATAGAAACTGCTTGACAGTTTTCAGGGCCCTGATTCTGTATCGCAACTATGATTACACGCTAAGTCTTACTCTTGCGAAAACACGTCAATATATTAACTTGTCTTGTCAATGAATTGAAATGTCTCTATTCTGTATGCCCCAAGACAAGTTATCTTGGCACCTTACGATTTCACAGAAACCACAGTACACAATTGTATTTATTTGACAATCGGACTGCCAGCACAGGATCCATTTCATATTTTAATATTACTTTGCTCTATGACGTATGACGTTAACCCAGCTGACAGCTGTTTACCGTTTGAATGTTTATTTACTTTTTAAAATCTTGTTAAGTAAAACGATGTTTTATATAATATAATAATCTATAAACAATTATTTCTTACATTTGGTGTGGATTTTAATTAAATTTGCAGAAAAACACTATGCAATGCACTTGATTTAACAAATTCACACACGATTCCGCGGCGTTTTAAAGCGTGGTATTTTTGACAGTTCAAACCGCGCCGTTCCCCGTTCATTTCGTGCAACATGTCATAGAGAATAAGTTTTTAGCAGATGTCGTGACAGTTTGAGTAATTGACGTGGTTTCGAAGTAAGGAATCGCTAAGTGGCGTTAGAGAATTAGGGCCCAGGCATGGCCAACTAGATCACTGAGGCGCGACTATTAGATCAGAACAAAATGGCGGTCGTCCTAGACCGCCATTTTGTTTTATTCAATACCATTCTGTATTAACGAATATTTTCCACTTTTTTACATATAGAAGCTGTTATAATATAATAAAAATGAGTACTGCATCTGAAGATATGTTTTTCTTTCAGACCTAATAAGAACTAAACAGAATTTTGTGGAATGCGATAATATCTATATTTTGTGTTTTTATTTATAAACCTTTTTGTTAAATCAGTTTCTCGTAAGATTGCCTTTTACTTTTATTTTTACCTAACGAACGAACAAATAAACAAGGAAAGAATCAAACAAATAAATGAAAATTAAGTTATAGTGACAATATAAGTAAAAATATAAGGTAATTAAAACGCTTAATAATGGCAACACTAGGCTGACGATCAGCGAGGCTCACTCTAGAAGCTAGCTCAGACTTCGTTTGCAATTTTTATTTGAGCATTCAATAATTTTATACTCAAATGTAGCTCATACGAACCACTTATCAGGTGAGAGCAGGCTAGTCGAAAATTACAAGGGTGCGATGTCTGTGGGGAATTTCAATTTGCACCGCGCTCTGATCCGACTCGGAAGAAATGAAATATACGACTTGAGGCCCTGACCCATGTCAAATCAGCATTCTCAGGTATGCCTCGAATTATTTACGACCGACTCGCGACTATGAAAATTTTTTATCGTAACGATAAATCTTTATTAGCCAAGTTGGACGAATTTTTCGTAAACGAGAGCTAACATTTTTCCGTTTTATTTATTGCTTTCCTAATTAGTTTGACCTCTTGATCGTGGATCAATTAAGTTTGTACACTTTTTTGTGATATATTTTCTTTCTAAACTTTTCAAGTTTTAATTGAATTTTATTATTACTTCTTTATTTAGAATAAAGTAAATCACGTTTGTCATTAGAATATTTTGTTTTTATCTTACTGTGTTCACTTTTGCACATAATTTTTTTTTATCATCGGTACAATGTACCCCATATAAGTCTGTTTTCACATCATCGACTAAGATGTCTGATATTTATACTAATAGTACTTATTTGTGTACCCAACTTTTTTCAAATGGATCAAAACTGTTTTGTGGTCAATTTCCAGTTCTTCAGCTATGTTGTAACTACTGATATGTTGATCTCGCTTCACTTTTTCAAAAATGGCGTCCATTTTATCCGTAACAGGGCGACCAGAGCGAGGTGCATTTTTGACATCAAAATTCCCAAATTGAAAACTCTTAAAAAAACTTTGTGCGTCATAAAAAAAATTCTCGGCTTGCGTTGCATTTTTTTACTTTCTTGTAATAAATTTTAAGTGTATCGAATTTGTTCATTAGTTTCACTCATTTGACAGAAAAAAAAAAACAAATAAAAAATAGCTGGGAACAAAATTTTACTAATTTGTTTCTTTTTTTGAAATGTAACCTATTTAATGTCATCAAAACCAGTCAGATACAAATAAGTAGTACAGCCAAAGAGATTTTATTACAACTTTATGCATATTGTATGCGAAAAGAATTTTTCTCCCGTCTAATAACAGTTCGTATATTTTTCAAGACTCGTTTAAATCAGCCTCTATTGAATGAAACGCGAAATCTGTCTTGAAAAGTAGTTCTTAAAGGACTGCATTCATTATTTATATTAAACAATTAACAACGAATAAACTCGACCCACATACCGAAGAGGTATTGTCCAGTTCTAAGTGCGAAGCTTGCACATGTCAGGCATAGGAGGCAAGCACGTTTCAGGGCACATAATACACCCACCAAATTGCGTATACATCTCATGAATATAACATGAGCTGTCCCGTTATTCGCAATCACTCCATCATAATGCTCGAAGGATAAGTAGAGGCAACGTTACACCTTCCATTGAAAACGATGAACAGCCAATATTATCTCAAAATTAAATGCTAATCTTATACAAAATATCCCCAGTGACTATAAGAAAATGTTCACAAAGACTTCGATTCATTGTCGAAATGAGTAAGTACGTGAAATAATTCTAATAGGGAATTTGCGTCTAATTCAAAAATTGCTTACATATTTTTTTTATCAACATTTTTGCTTTAGAATTATGTCTATGTAAATCTTTTGTAATATTATTTATTTTTCATTAAGAAAATAATTATTAAAAAGTGGAAAAACGATCAGTTCAAATGTGACGTCAAAGTCTATTAAATGTCAACAAGCGTGTAGATATTTGTGATTTTTAACATTTGATTGTTATTGTGGCCTGACGTCACGACAAGCGCGCCAAAAGGGCGGATGTTTAAAGTGCCCGTAGCTGTTTTTTAATGTTAACATATTTTTTTTGTTACTAAATTTCTGTTTTTTCGTTATATGACGATATAACCTATCGCATGAAAATATTAAAAAAAGTGCATATTCCCTATTCTACGGTTGCATGATTAGAATTATTTTAGTGAAACTGTACTCGTATACATACTTACCCAGCGGGTCCGATCCCCTATTGACTCACACTTTAACAGGTTATGTCATACACCGGGACCAAAAGTAGTTTCTCTACTGTTAGTGTAATTTGCTGATATTGTACCAATTATTTATCTAGGATAGACTTATCTACTACTCCAATATGCATAGCAAACCTTTCTGTGTAGCTTTAGATAGGATTAGTGACCGTAGCAATCTCGTAACAGTTGGACGATATTATGCAAAGACGACCCAAGTTACCTAACACTTAGTACGAAAGTTTTGGCGTGAAATGTGTTTAGTAATGGGTAACATATCTGTATCTCTTGTATAATATAAGACATGTTACTTGAAATATCTTTTACACCTTAAACAAGGCGAAAGATAGTAGGAATGAATTTTTAAATCTGAATGAATGTAAAACAATTTAGGAAATAAAATTCCGAATACTGATCCTTACAGTACAACAAAGGTTATTTCATAACTACAGAACTGTTGATAGGAAAAATGTCTCATAATATTATGGTAAAAAATATATTTATCATATATTTATTGGAATATATTAGTGACATCAGTAAAGCTTAAACACAATGGCCGATAACATAATTGACATAACTTTTAAACTGTGCTTATATTAAAAGAAATAAATGCTTTACAAATTACATATAGTAGAGTAGTATCAGTACACTAGACTTGTAGTGTGCTTACAATTTATTTGTTGTAGATGCAATGTTTGCAAAGAAAAGTAGGCGGAGGTTCTTTCTGAATGTAATGAAACTAACCTCGTTCATTTATCCATTTACACTGTCTTTATTTGTGAAATACTACCTGTTACCCGCGGCTTCGCCCGCTATGAAAAATAAAAAAAAACTCTTCATTCATTGTTCATTGTTAATGAATCCATTGTTTAACGAAGATGTTCAAAACTGTAACATCTTCATTAAACAATGGATATTTTTAGTATTTAGCGTTTGTCTCCACCTTAAGGATGATTCATATTACAGCGTGCCGCCACCAGACCGTGCGCTCGCCGTGTTTTTCTCAAAAGCTGGGGCACGGCTGGGGCACGGCCGTGGCATAGACATGGCCCAGCCTTTGAGAAAAACACGGCGAGCGCACTGTCCGGTGGCAGCACGGTGTAATATGAATCATCCTTTATCGTAAACACGGACAAAAAAATATCAACTGCTACTAAACAAACACCATGCCACCAACCAGTAAAACGTTTTCAAATTCAACACAAAATCAAGCATTTATTTCCTTTTCATCCGCAATTTATATTTTTATTGGTCTCTTTAGACGTCGCCGCACATGATGGAATCTGCTTTAATTAAACCGCATTTAATAACAAACCTAACTTTCACCCACTCTTTTTTTTTTCAAATAAAATAGAAAACAATTTTGACATAATTTGCGTAGTTTTCATTAAAAATTTTTGATGATAATTTTAACTTTTTTTGTGTGGTTTTTAATAATTATAATTAAAATTTTTAAACTTAATAATTATGTTTTTTTGGGACCAAAATCTCCATTTAGGTAGAGCTAACTTCGAGAAGGAGGTCAATCGTCGAATATAGCTTGGATGGGGAGCGTTCGGGAAGCTCCGAGACGTCTTTTCGTCCAAAAATCCAAAGTACCCACACTCTTACAGAAGACTACTGTGAGATAACAGCACGCGTGCTGTTGTGTTTCGGTGAGTGAGTAAGAGATGCCAGTGCCCATTTCCCTATCTCCTTTCCCTTACTACTGTAGTCGGCAGCGCACTTTAGCGTTGCTTGGGTTATAGGCGACGGTAGCCACCTACGATCAAGTGGACCGTCAGCCTCTGTCTGCTGATTTTCTTATGCTTTATTTCTTTATGCTTAACATAAAGAAATAAAAAAAGTATCTTAAACCAAAAGTTTTCTACCAGTGTGTGTTACCAGGGATGAAATATGACGCTGAATCGTGGTCTCTAACTATGGGTCTCGTAAGAAAGCTCAACGTCGCTCAACGAGCTACTGAGAGGGCTATGCTCGAGGTTACACTGATAATTATTCATGTTAAAGCTACGAGATCGAATATCCGTAGACGAACGAAAGTTACCGATATAACACGGCGGAGTAGTAAGTTGAAGTGGCAGTGAGCAGGACACATAATACGGAGAGCCGACGGCGCTGGGGCCGCAAGGTTCTCGAGTGGACCATCAAGCGCAGTGTAGAACATCCATCCATAAAGTGGCCATGTTAAATATATTTATATATATATATGCCCTACATGGCCTTACATGGGCATATATAATATATATATGCCCATGTAAGGGAGTGGTTATTGCCGGCTGGCGGCAGTAATCACTCCCTTACAGAAGACCACTGTGAAATAACAACACTTGTGCTATTGTGTTTCGGTGAGTGAGTAAAGGGATGCCATACCACTTTTTCCTATCCAATCCCTTATCCTTAATCCTACTGCAGTCGTCAGCGCATCTGCAGCAGCTGTGGCGTTACTTGTGTTATAGGCGACTGTAACCACCTACCATCAAGTGGACCTTCAGCCTGTTCTGCCCATAACATAAAAAAAATTAATTTATTTTGGTTTACCCTAGCATTTTTCAAAATTAATTTAATTGTTTTTTATAAAAACGAAATTTAAACAGACTGTACTAAAATATAAATTTATTAATGGTTAAGAACCTGAGTGTCTAAATAGATTCCTCAAATCAGTTTTACGACCGAGCTATAAATATTTCTATGAAAACTTATCGCCATAGATTTAAAGGTCATTAATTCACATCTGCATAGAAAGCTATTTTTTCACCGACCTACAATAGAAAGAAAAAAAGTAAAATAAAACGAATATTTTGAAATGTCACGCGACACTCATAATCTTAATGAAAACAAACTCGGCAAGTTAGTATCAAAAAAGCCATTATTCGCTGGTAACCTCATAAATAACGTGACATTCATCCTCTTGACACTTCAAAAACACAGCGAGCTCAGTGGGAGCCCATTAGCCTTTAAACGAAACAATGGCTATAGGTGAGGATCGGACTGGGTGTTTGTCTGTCCATTAACAAAGGTCTTTGTTCGACGATGACCACTAAGGTGACTTTATGTTAAGCAACCCCTAATTTCTAAAGCAGTTAGAATTAAAGCTATACCCATGTCAGGGAGTAAGTAAAGTTGACATCGTTATTCTCTTTCGAAATTGCGTATTACAAATTAAAATTTCCTAAAATATATAACGGAATTATAATTCTATTTTACAATTATTATAACACTAGCGACCCACCCCCAGCTTCGCGCGGATGCATTTTTGTTTCTGCAAATTATATGCCTACACAAACCTGCCGCATTTATCCCTTTTTCCATTAGTTAAAACCGTATCAAAAATACACATAATAAAATCGTAAACGAGACGTGTCTGTACATTAAATTTATAAAAAAAAAACAATTTGTATATGTTATACTTATGTTACCGAAGTTAAAAAAGTAGTTTTTAGAATTCTTGTCTGTTTGTCTGTTTTCCACGTTTATGGAACGATTTGAATGCGGTTTTCATTGATGTATTGTAGCAAATTTCTGGTAACATTTAGTGTTTGTTTCATTCCAATCAGTTTATAAACAAAAAAGTTACGCGCTATTACCGAATACCTCGCGTACAAAGTTGCGGGCTCAGCTGGTATTATAGGTAAAAATAAAATCGTAAACGGGCCGTGTCTGCACATTAAATATTTTTTCAATAAACAATTTGCACACGTTATACTTATGTTACCAAAGCCAAAAAAGTAGATTTTAGAATTTTTGTCTGTTTGTGCGTCCGTGCACGCTAATCTCAGAAATCTCAGATGTAGCATTGTAGCAAGCTTCCCGTAACATTTAGTGTTTGTTTCATTCCAATCGGTTTACAAACAAAACCACGCGTACGAAGTTGCGGGCTCAGCTAGTTTCATAATACGTATATATACATATTGCTAGCTTACCCCCGAAATTTCGTTCGCAAAGAATTCGGGTCGGGCACTCGTCGACGTCGATGATGTGTCTTCGTCGCAGTGTCCTTGCCCTTAGTCTACACCGCGCTCGTGCGCCTTTTCACTGAAACGTGTTTTAACAGCAAGCCGCCAAACATTTATTATGGTCATTGTCGTAACTTTAAAACTAAAATCGTATTTTATCTTCCTTACACAGTGAAAAAGCTTTTTTTTTATATTGATTGAATACTATGAATTGTGCTGTAATAATACTCTATTTTAGCTAAAATTTATTCCACATAAAAGGTGAAATTTTATAGAACTTTTTCAATCCTCTATACATTTCTTGCGTCTTAACGGCTTAACGGAGCTGGCCGAGATAAAATCAATCCCTATTTCCCTTGGTCACGGCATCACGTGTAAACGGGTAGACCGATTTTAATTCGGTTTTCACTAATGGAAAAAGGGATAAACGGGGAATGTTCTTATATATAAAAATTGCACCACGGGCGAAGCCGGGGGCGGATCGCTAGTCTCTATATATAAAAATTGCACCACGGGCGAAGCCGGGGGCGGGTCGCTAGTCTCTATATATAAAAATGAATCCCCATTTCCCTTGGTCACGACATCACGCGTGAACGGCTAGACCGATTTTGATTCGGTTTTAATTAATGGAAAGAGGGATAAACGGGGAATGTTCTTATATATAAAAATTGCACCCCGGGCGAAGCCGGGGGCGGGTCGCTAGTATCCTTATATTGTAAGATCCCACCGTAAAATTTGATCGAAAATCTGTTATTTGATCGAAACGTGATTTAAATAAAAGGTTCCAAGTGGGATCCATACAACGCCGTAGGGTTGCCTGTTAGAAAAATCTTGCCGCAAGTACATTATTGTGCCATAATTATTTGTGAATTTTACATATTTTGCCACAATTGCAATATATGTTTGGAAACTATACGACATGCCATTTTACGGTTGGATCTTAGACTATTACAAGTTTAGTCTCTGATTTTGATGTATGAACTGTATAACTGTTAAATCAAAAAAGCCTTGTAGTACTTTTGGTGTTATAAGGAAACAAACAATCATATATCCATACACATATCCTCAGAAACGTTCGCGTTTATAATAATGATATTTAGTGTTCTAAACTTTGTTAAAGACTGTCGGCCATAAAAAGTATTTGTAGACATAAAAAGTCGCCATATATATATATTTATATTTTTTGAGTTTCCACGTGTGTCGTATAAATAACTAGCTGATGCCCGCGGTTTCGCCCGCGTTGATAAATAAAAATATTACGCCTTACTAAATATATGAGCAATGTAATGCCTAACTTCTTTATTGCAGTTATAGCTTTGGCAGGCGTTAGATGATCCTTCGAGAACAGTGCTTTTTCTGGATGAAAGGTACCCTAGGTCCTTTGCATTCCTGATAACATATGCAAAATTTCATGATGATCGGTTCAACGGTGAGGCGTGAAAAGGTAACAGACAGACAGAGTTACTTTCACATTTATAATATTATAGTATGGATTTGAGGGTATTATTTTAGTAGTATTTATTTATTTATTTCCTCCTGAAAATAACAGATCATTTAGACAGTGACACAGACAAATAGTAAAACGGATAGTAAAATAGTACAAAAGATAAAATACAAAAGTAATTCCAAAGAAACTTCCATTTATACCGTATGTCTATTCAGTTCAGTACCGTTTTCACTTTGTTGCTTTTCTATTCCACAATTCAAAGTCGCTTATTGTCTAGACTTTTTCCATCAAGCAAGCTGACCCAGCTATATGATGAAAGAAATCTTCTACCTACAAACAAATTACTTTTTATTGCAAGATATAAAAAGCTTACTCAACTACATGCGATGGAGTATTGAATGATGTAGTTTTCTGCTTTGGTACTTATTTAATAAATTCATTTATATTTATAAGTGTATAAAGATAATAAAATTTACAGTTTTCTTTAAGGCGATTCTTTATTTTTGTCGACTAATTTGACTTGTTAGTACAATTAAAGCTTAGATAAAAATACATAGCATTATACACTATATTTAAAAAAGTTTGATTTAAAATATTTATATACAAAAAAATATTTTCTGAGAAAAAAAAAATAGTAAATTACTGCCTAAAACTTTCCTGTAACAGTAATAAAAAATTTCAGCGACAATTAACCGCATTGTTTTTTAAGCTTATTAATTAACTTAAGTTCTGTACTAAAGTTTTAATCGGTTACTTTTATTTCTTTTTTCATATATTACACAATATTTAAGAAAAACTTTCCAATTTTTCAATCTATTCGGTTATCTCCGAGAAGCTACAAATATTTGATGTGCAATATTGCACCTTATTTCATAGGTTATTAGGTTGCGCTCATTTTGGTAAAAATTGTGTTCGGTCTAACGTTAGCCCTAGTCTTAAATGCACGCTTAGATATACCTTTTGGAACATTCTCCCATTAGTGACCCTCAGACTTACTCATGACTCAATTTATTACCTGCCAGAGCTATATTTTGTACAAAGCCTGATTTGAAAATGGATATTGCGGAGATCGAGAAAACTGGTGGTTTACCTGATGGTTGCTATATATCATTGCTTATAAACACAAATAAAACCAAAGTGTTGCAAGTATAATAAATCGGTTCTGACTTCTCTTACTATAGCACTTTGACACGGCGGTGTCGGCGGTGTTCTGAAAAGGAGTGATTATTACGGCCAGTTGAGCTGATCTTTCTACAGTTCAAAACGGTCAACATCTACATAGAAATCGCGCATTTTTAGAGGAATCTTTAAATCGTTTCGAGTCTCGATGAAATCGAAGAACGAGTTAAAATCCAACCCTAAAGTTTATGCTCTCAGTTCGTTGTTCTTTTATAATAGCTAATTGCTCAATAAAAGCAACTTTAGATTAACCACA
This sequence comes from Bembecia ichneumoniformis, assembly GCA_910589475.2. Taxonomy (NCBI): domain Eukaryota; kingdom Metazoa; phylum Arthropoda; class Insecta; order Lepidoptera; family Sesiidae; genus Bembecia; species Bembecia ichneumoniformis. Next base: position 16,914,342 of record OU342528.1, on the reverse strand, counting down.
ATAGGTCCCGATTTAACCACAATTTCAAGATAATGCGGCTCTTGGCTTCGCAAAGTGAAGTCTTCATTTTCTTTTACAGTTCAACCAAGCAGATAAAGTTCTATTTAACATACTCGTAGAAAATTGTTTAAAACTGCACAGAATCTATCGGACATTTAAAAAACATTTCACCGATTCTATTTACAAATATTACAAATTCTAAAATTTGTGAGGATGTTCCTTCAGTTTCCTCCACAAAAAAGCGACTAAACCTATTTGCATGAACCTATAAATTATAACACATCTATAATTTATAAAGATATGCGGTGAAGTCGCAAGAAAAATCTAATTCAAATTCAAAATAATTTATTTGCTGAATATGGTGTATTCACAAGTTAATAATACATAATTAAATGTCCACATATTGAACCGACAAGCAGTGTGCAAATCTATATTTATTCTATATTCTATATCTATACATATACTATAACAAAATCGTAAGCGAGTCGTGTCCATTAAATATTTTTTCAAAAAAAAAAATTATTCGTATACGTAGGTTGTACTTATGTTAACCGAGGTCAAAAAATAGGTTTAGAATTGTCTGTTTGTTGGGTTGACTGTACGTTTGTGCACGCTAATATCAGAAACGGCTTAACCAATTTGAATTCGTTTTACAATGACGTATTGTAGTTATCTTTCTGTAACATTTAGTGTTTTTTTTTCTTTTTCATTCCAATCGGTTTACAAGCAAAAAAGTTACGCCATACACCAAAACAGACAGAAATTCTAAAACTATTATTTTGACATGCAACATGTTCAAATTATTATTTTTTTTGAAAAAATCTTTAATGTCTTGACAGAGACGACTCATTTACGACTTTATTACCTACATATATGTATAGATATGGATGTCATTAAGGAAAGTCGATGTATTGAAAACTTATAAATATTATAAACTAAGTCTGTTAAGTACAGAGCAATCTCTACATAAACAATAATAATCACGTAAGAAGTAAATGTTCTGAAATTTGAGGTAGCGTGCCCAAAATGCTGGCGGCATTGCCTCGTTGGATGGCGATGCTAAGTTTTTGCCCGAAATAGAAACTAGCATTTTGGTCACAATTGGCCAAAATGTATGTCATTAAGGGATTCACTGAGGCAAATGACATTTACTATAGAACTCGCTGGCGGCGGAGACAATTCAACAGGCCTAGAAATGGTGTTTTTTTGTTTTTACAATTAGAACATTACACAAAAAAAATTTTTTATTAATAATTTTTTTTAAATCTGATATTAACTTATTAATAGGTACAGGATTCATATGCGTGCAATAAGCCGTTTTCGAGAGAATTTTCAATAAAGGTCAAATTCTTCTTGTGTTCTAACTTTTTTTGTGGAGTTTCTATTACTTTAACGAAAATTCTAATTAATACAATTGGTTCTTCACATGTTTAAGTATAATATATATTTTTCCAAAGCAATTGTCTTGTCTATTTCTTGTAACATCTTCATTAAACAATGGATATTTTTAGTATTTAGCGTTTGTCTCCCCCTTAAGTGTTAAATTTTTATTAGCTTAAGTAAAAAGATATAACATATTTGAGAACGTGTTTTAAATTAATCCGCCAATTTTTATTTATATAATGTGAACGTACATATTGTTTATCCGACACAGAAGAAATGTAAGGTTAGTTTTCAGCCAATAACACTAACCAGCAGCGCGATAAGCTATCTAAAACGTCATCATTCTTCGTATACACTCGTAAGCTCTTATAAATTGTGCACGTACTCTTAAACATTTTCGTTAAAGTTCATTAAACAGAAATAAATAACACTAAAAACGACGTTAATTTAAAATACCCAATTTTATTATTGAATTTGTAATGGCATAGAATCTAAACAAGTGTTTTTCAGGTTCGGTGTGTTATCAGTAATTATTCATTTTCTGTGTCGCCACCACGCACGGTCCCATCCCCTTCGCCATCCAGCCACTTTCTGCGATGCCTTACAAGTAGTCTTGTATTGACGAGCCATAACATAAAAAAAAGTCTGTCCACCTAACCGCAGGGCGACACACCCTGCGTCTTCCTATTCGTGACCTCCATTTCAGTTCAATTCCTAAGTTTAACCTATCTTTAAATGTTTATTGTTATTCATGGCCAAAGTATGTCAAATTATTATCATGTCAAATCATAATTAGGCACCATTTCTTTTTTTTTAAGTGTATCACGGGATTTACGTCACACTTGTCCAATTTTAACTCTGATATAGGTTAAAAACTTATAATTATTTTATTAACAATTATTTTATTAAAATGATAATTTTTTATTAAAATTGTTACCCACGGTGTGACGCATCTTATAAATTACTCGTAATGTTTTATATTAAATCTTTTATAAAAGGCCGAAATATTTATCTTACAGCAACATTTTCCCTATCGGAACTAGGAAAGCTTTGATGGCGATGATTTTATGTTTTCAGACAATTCAGTTCTCATAAAGCTTATCACGTGCGCGGTTTTTGCAGTCTTCATGTTTAATGGTCTGGAAACTGTGATAAATTACTGCCTAATGCCCTTTTTCTCTTACACAAGGCCATAGCTTAAAGGCCGTATTTTATTGCGGGGAATTGCAATATCATTGAAAATATACGAAATACGTCGCTGGACACAATGAATGCTTCAGTATTCTGTTTTTTTTTTAAATATTATTTTGGATAACAATACTTCGTAATGTGAATAATGGGATCATATTGTTACGTGCGGGGTGAGTTAAAATGCCTTGTAAGCGCGAAACGAACGATTTATTTTCACAAACCAAGATAGCCAAAATCACCAAACTTGTCCGATGAAACCTTCAAAGTCGTCAATGATTCCCTTAATATGTCGCCGGTTCACTGTCGCAGATAATTTCGCAAAAGCTCCTAATAGTCGTTTTCGTATCGCTTGTAGACGCGCAACTCCTCTCTCGGCCGGCCGCACTCTTATTTATACTTGGCATCAAACGCTTCGATGTATTTCGAATTTTCCAGAAAATGTAAACTCTATGTTGTAAACATAAGGACCAATTTGCTTTGACATTAGTCGGGAAGGGGCGTGGGGGGAACGTTCGAGACTTTCGGCCGGCGCGAACGCTTTTTCCAGAACGTTTCATAGTTAGTCGTAACAATATATAAGATTACTATTAGACTACTATTAGACAAGCCCATTGGTCGAGTGGCTAATGTGCTTGCCGTAGCTCTGACGGGATCTAGGGTTCAATTCCCGAAAGGTCAACTTTGGAAATGAACGTTTCAAAGTCGACTCTGATATATTATGTGTGCAGTTTTTCGCCCCCTGTCCGTTGTGTGCTTATCCAACTATACAAGCATGTAAGCGTTTACTTTGGAGGCCAAACAATAACTATAGCGATTCATCCATTCATTCTTTCAGTCATTTATGTATTGATCATATTATGTAGTTTATATTCAATATCCGCTATAAATTGGTAGTAAACAGAACACCACCATGACCTTAAAACAACGGCATAATGTATTCAGAATAGCATTCCTTCACTAAATCTATTGTACAGATTTAATATATAATAAAATCGTAAACGGGCCGTGTCTGTACACAAAATATTTTTTCGAAAAACAATTTCTACACTTTGTACTCATGTTACCAAGATCAAAAAAATAGTTTTAAAAAATTTTGTCAGTTTGTCTGTGCGTTTATGCACGCCAATCTCAGAAACGGCATAACCATTTTGAATACAATTGTAGCGAGTTCCCGTAACAATTAGTGTTTGTTTCATTCCAATCGGTTTACAAACAAAAATTTTAGGGGCTACATCGAATACCACGCGTACGAAGTTGCGGGCTCAGCTGGTCTCAAAATATAACTAGATAAAGTTGTATTAGTTCAATCATACTATACAGTTCAAATCATGTTAAATTACTTTATCATGCAGACCGTCATTGAGAGTTTAAAAATTAACAGCATTAATTAATATTATAATTACGCGCAAACGTTCATTATTGGTCCAATAGTTTTATTATGCATAAATTACGATAAATCGCAAACTGGAATAACGCAGCCCACTTTCCATAAATATCAATATTCAAATAGGTGGGATCTGAAAACTCATACGGTCCAGGTTTTTATGACGCGGGTATTTTTCATCGCCTAAATATTAAAGTGGAAATCCCGCGCGGATCGTACCTCCAATTGAGCCATATTTTCACAAGCCACCCCTTGAATATTCTATTGAGGTTGAAAGGCGCCTGACCGACGTGGGTTGAGCAACAGCAAAGAGATAACGCACACCATCAGCTATGCACATTTTAAGTATACCATGGAAAAAGTTAAATTACTTCAAAGCGTTCATCCGGCTTAACCGTTTAAAAGCAAATCGAACTAGTGAATTATATCAAATCAAATAAAATTGTTCATTTCTCAAAAATAGGATATCAAAATAACTTTTTTGAAGCTGATTATATATTTTACAAGGGTTGCGGAAAAAAATAATAGCCAAGAAGATGACAATCCTGAGAAGAAACCCCGAATACTAGCTGAACCCGGCCACGCTTCGCTGCGGCCCATACGGCGGCGGCGTGCGCATGACACTGCTTATATATAATACTATTTATCGTAGCGTGATGTTATATAGCCTATAGCCTTCCTCGATAAATGGACTATTCAAAACAAAAATAAATTTTCAATTCGAACCAGTAGTTCCTGAGATTAGCGCGTTCAAACAAACAAGCAAACTCTTCAGCTTTATAATATTAAGTATAGATATATAACAATTACAATTATTATATACAAATGACAGTATATACAATACTAAACATAGTATGAGCTCAGAAGCGTTTAAATCCAGGCTTCATTATCGTTTAAATAATCAGAGATTTTATAATAACCTTACACCTAGGGACCTAGGGAACGAGTGCTACACACAATAATTTCATTTCTTTATCCACTTTTAATCTCTTAAGGCACTAAAAGTACAAAAAAAATAGTTTTTTTTTTAAATAAATTATAAGCTACTGCAACCCAAAGGACACAAAAACCATGCAAGTATACCACAAACTCTGCAAGTATTTATTTATAGCTCGCTCCAAAAATTCAATATAGTCTGTATATTATAATCTAACAGAGAAAATAGTGTTCTGATAACATTTACCTACTGTTATTACTCTGTTATCACTCAATTCAAGCAATTTCCTACACAATTTTTGGGTTAATTCTCAAGAATTATTATGAAATTTATGTAATTCTTTAATTAAAACAAACCTTTTGGATGAGTCGTTGTTATGTTTACCTTAACGGTCTGTTCTAGGGTTCCCGGGTTGGATTCCCGGCAGGGTCATCTTTGGAAATGAACTTTTCAAAGTTGACTCTGGTTTGGATCTGAAAAGCAGCCCTGACCTTCCCAATCGCTTACCCTTATTCCTACTGTAGTCGGTAACGCACTTGCAGCACCTGTGGCGTTGTTTGTGGTATAGGCGACGGTGGCCACCTACCATCTTAGACTTCTTAGTCGAAATCGAAGCCTACTCGAAGTCAAATTATTTGCACATGTGTTTCAATAATATAATCTTTGTGGACCTTGACGGAACACGTGCTACACAGACTTACTTCCTAATGGAAATTACTAGGTTATGCAAACATGCTTGAAGATAGAGAATATGTCACACTATACGTGCTTATAATTAAATATGTGACTGAAACTGCTTAGCAATTGTTGGTTATTCTGACAATTGTTTTATTTCTGCAAAAGAAGCTGTTTTTCTATAATTGCACTTTTCCCTGTCTTTCCTTTAATATGTTAATGAATTAGAACTTAAATACTGGCTGCAACTAAATAGGTTTGATTTTCAAGTATCGAAAAAGAAAAAACAGAGTTGGTTTTGATTTGACGTGTAAAAAATTAAGAATGTTTTGGGAGACCAAAAGAATATTATGTTGGATAGTTTTGATTTGTATTTTCATGTAGTGAATGTCTTTTATATAATACACTATTTTATAATGATTTGGTGAATGTTTTAAAGAATATATGTGCTCATAGAATGAAGGAAGTTTTATTGATATAGTTTAACTGGATCCCAAAGGTATGAGAAAAGATTTAAATTTACGATGATAACTACAATGTCATATAAACCCAAAATTATAAGATAATAATATAATGTACGTAGCACCGTACAATCATCATAATAATTGTACGGATATAGGCCTCCTCTATTTCATCTCTGGATATAGGCCTCCTCTATTTTGTTTCAGTAGAAATTGGATAGTGACCCGAATTAGCTCTTCAATCCACCTTGTAGGTAGAAGTCGAACGCTGCACTTGCCGGTCCACGGTCTCTGTTCGAAAACCTTCCAGTCGCATTGGAATTTTAATTAATTTAAACTAAAAAGAGCGAAAATACTTTAAAGTGAAGCATTACGAATTATATAAAGTAGTGAATGTTGTCATTAACATAAAGTCTGGTCTTCTTATTTTCTTCTTGAATGGCGAGTAATTGCTATTCGCCTCAGATTCTCTTTTCTTAGATGAGAACGTTGACGGCGGCTAGGTAATTTATTTCAATTAATTTAGCGACGTTGTGCTCTGACAGATTCACTGAATCATTTTTCTTTTCACCAAAGCGAAGACGTTGACAAATGGGCAAATTATTCGGTCACTTCACCATACGTCGCTGTGTAAAAAGAGCGTTGTCAAAATTCAATATTTTATATACATACAGGCTGTATCTATTTACGAATATTATGTGAACCAAAAATATTGTGTTTATTAACACACTCTATCTTGTTGCTGGTGTGTCTGGTCCCGACGATATGGCAGCAGAAACCGCTTATATTTCAACGTGAAAAATCACTGCCGATTTATTCAAGCGAAGCGCTATAGATAAAAATTGACCGTCCTCGACGTTTCTCCGCTTGCAATTTTTCATGGCAACGAAGCTGACGATGCGGATAGAGTGCAACATATATATTTTAATAGTGATATACATCGACATACATTAAAGTTTTACTGCACGGCAAAAATGTAACACCAAGGGCTACTTAATTAATAGGGGATCGGACAGTAATCAGATTAAAATCTAAAATATACTTAGAAAGAAAATATATAATTTTTTACGATTATTTATCGAATAATAATTTAACATAATTCATTTAAATATTTTTAAATGAAGAAATAAAATTTCATTATTTACAATGTTTTTAATCTATACTGAAACACCAATCACAGTGCGTGACGTCATTTGTGGGCAATCATTGTCTTATGCCAATGCAGCTGTTTTGTTATGATATGACCACAAATGACGTTACGCGCTCTCAGATGAACTATCGTGGCGTTTTGGCGGCATTTTCAAACAAACAATATTAAAACATGATTTTGAGTACCTAAAAGGCTATAAATAAATAAAATAGTATTTTTTATGGGAATAAATATTCATGAAGATTAATTTAAAACACTTTCTGAAAATTTGTCCGATCCCCTATTATGCGAGTGGGTATAGTTTCGAAATAAGCTGAGCTCGCTAAATCACGCATGCGACAGTGGACTGACACTAGTTTTGAGTAAATGAAAACACGTCTAGCTGTCTTAATGGCTATGGGTTTATTAGAGCGAAAACAAATTATACAGAAACGTATTTATAAGTTGAGCAAGGACAAGAGACAGATTTTTACTTCTATTGAAGAGCTTGCATTGTTTATTATTGCATTATGAGTGATGTACTGTCACGATGGGAAGACGAGATCATAAAAACGGCAGGCACAAGCTGGAGCCAGATAGCAAAGACTAGAGACATATGGGCATCTTTGGAGGAGGTATTCTTCCAACCAGCGGTCATTGCAAATGAAAAATAATTAATAAATAAATTAGCAAATCAATTATAAGCAAACTAACCCACTAAAACGAACCAATTAGAAATAAGCTATTATTGTATAAAAGAAAGCAAGGAATAAAAGGCTTCTTTTATTTTTTACTTTAATTATTTTATAAGTGATGTCTCGAATATGGACAAAACTCACAAACTATAAATTAGAGATAAGTTTCTCGATGATAACTCAGAGTATATTGAAGCCAGGAAAATATACTGTAATTGAAGAAACACTGATACCCTGGAGTGGACGATTAGATTTTCGTCAATATATAAAAAACAAATCGCACCTATAAGTCGTTACACTATACAAGCTAAGCACTTGCGAAGAGTCCGAAGAGGTGTATGTAGGTAAAAAACGTCAGAATAAAAGAAGTCGATCACAGTCAGAATATAGTGGTACCATTGATGGAAATTCTAATAGACGAAGGAAGAATTGTAATATGTACCCAGTAGATAATTACTATACATCGTTTATTCTAATAGAAAAACTCTTGTCACGAATAACCTTCACAAAAACCTTAAATGTATGCACAAAACGTTTGCCAAACATTGTTCTCGTTCAAATCTAAAGAAAGGCCAGATTATGGCAAAATGAATAATCAGTTTCTAATAGACATTAAAAAAAAATACTTTTCTCGTCAAATGTAAATATTAATATTTTGATAATATATACATATATTAATCACTGGTATTTACGGCGGTAAATTATATTGTCGATTTTACTTCTTCCGATTACTTCATTTTCTTAAATTTTATTGGATGTAATTAAAATTACTTATTTGGATGGTGCACACATCTTGTTTATTTCTTAATTACTTCAAAAACATCTAAAATAACTTATATATAAAATATTTCACAACTATCTATCCAGATGTATAAAAACACACTCTCTTTTTTTTTCACGTCAAAACATAAAATTATACTTTTTCTTTTTCCCTCTTTGAATATCAAACCTTTTTAAGTCAGCCAGTATTTAAGTTCAAAATTCATTAAGAAATTACAAATTGTTAGTATAATAATAGTAAATTTGTGATGCAAAAACTTCTGCATTAAAATTGTAAGTTGTAAAATTAATAATCAGGTATGTAAGATGAGCTTTAAACATACGTAATTTTAAAAATCCATATTGAAAACCCTGCTACATCGTGCAGTAGGAATGCAACAGCACTGCAGTCAATGCCGAATTAATTTATTATTGATGTCTTCGGGACAGAAACACATTCGCGCCTGTGCGCGATATAAAATAAAAACACGGCTATTTAGATTTTTGGCTAGTAATTCCGTTATTTATTCGTAACTATGGTGACAGTATACGATTACAAAAGCTTCGATTTTAAACAGAAGCTCATCAACAAAGACATCACCATCATGTGAAGCTATTTTATTTTCAATTACACAATTATAATTAGATGATTGAAAAGAGCAAAACGATTTAAATTATTTTAATGACAAATCAGTGCACTTTCAATAAAGTGAAGTATTGAAGTATCGACAATACAAACAATCCGAACTTGTGAGTAGTTAGTTGGACATATCAGGTTTTTAGAGTTCAGATGAAGGTCGAAGCACTAATATGTAATTGGTGCCCCGACCCTCCTCTGAAATCCATAAGGCATGTAAGCCCTCAATACAACGAATCGGGTACGAATAGCGACGCCGCCTTAAGATGCTCTGTTTAGCACAAATGTCCGTGTAAAAACTGTGGTAGACTTACTTTGAAGGTGATTCCTAAAAAAGAATATACTTTAATGTCACAAGGTGACAATAAAAATAAAAATAATTACCTAATATTGCTTATGCATGAAGTATAATAAACGGTTATGTCGATACTAGATTTTGTACCTTATTATTCAAGTTCGCTTAGGTAAATTTTTTACTTGTTATTAAATTTCTGATAGCATTTCTTCTTTATTACTTTATATATAAAAATATTTTACCAGGGTCAAAAATATACCTGCAATTTTATTTTCCAAGGTGTATATTACTTATTTCCCAAACATTTCGGAAACCTTCTGTGAATGTAAACGCAACTTTCAAATACAAACAAGGACTAAACAAACGTTCAAGTTTAAACACCTTTGTATATTTTGAAAGTGTAAATATTTTCTTAACATTACCTTTCACCGTACGACATATAATATGGATAAGACAAATTTAATAATTTAAGTACTGCATCAGCCTTCACATAATATCTTACTGCTAGGCCTCCTTTGTGAGAGGGCTTATGGGCCAAAGTCTACTAACCTACTGGGAAATGGCGGGACTTCATATGCCTTCGAAGATTGCAAACCTTTTATTCTTGTTTAAGTAGGTGAGAATTATATATAATTAATATAATAAATTATAATACATATAATAAAATTGTAAAAGAGCCGTTTTTGTACATTTTAAAAAACTTTTGTGGACGTGAGGTCAAAAAAATTGTTTTTAGAATTTTTGTCTGTTTGTCTGTGCGTTTGTGCACGCTAATCTCAGAAACGGCTCAACCGATTTGAGTTCGGTTTTCACTAATATGTTATAACAAGCTTCCCATAACATTTAGTGTTTGTTTTATTCCAATGGGTTAACAAACAAATAATTTACGCGCTATACCGAATACCACGCGTACGAAGTTGCGGGCTCAGCTAGTTTGTAATAGTTTTATATTACATTCTAATTCTAAAGTAATTGAGTACCTACAACTGATTATGTAACACATTAATGTATGTGTTAGATTAACATACGTGAAAAATTCAACCAATTTTGATTTAATTTGGCATACAAAACGACCATATCACAATGATACCTGGCACATATATGTATGTTCCTTTCATGAAGATTGTTTTTATGGTAACCAACTTTAAAACATTATTGTAAAAGTCCACTTGTAGGTGGTAGGTAGGTAGGTGGCTAAGACAAGCACGCCACAGATTCTGGAAGTGCGCTGCATGGGATGTAAGAGTAAGGGATAAGAAAGGGATAGGAAAATGGGCTAAGACAATAGACATGATGACAGATTTTGAAATTCCCTTCCATAATGTAGACGTCTACCGTATCCGAAAAAAATAATATTTCAGCAAAAATCTAAATTTCAACGCGATTTATTGAATGTTTTTAAATATATTTTGAATTACGCGCGAAAACGCTCTTAGGTGTCATGGCGTCGCGTCTGATGAACCGTGACGTCACCGACATCTCATCAGATTTTTCATTCTGTCAAAGCAAAGTCAAGCAACACGATGGCACTTACCTGGGCGTGATGTCATTCTCTCTGATTGATGTTTCAGTTAACATGGCCGATTGCAGTTATTTATACTTCTATTTTATTGAAAATCTTATTAATCTCAATTTTAATACAAAAAATGAGTAATTTTTTAGATTCCTTTCAACATATATTTTTCTCCAAAACCATTTATTCTTTGATTCTTTAATACCGTCATCATGCCTATTATGAAGGTGATTAACAACAGTCTGTAGTCGTTAACCAGTCGGGATTGTGTAATAAACCGAGCAGAATCATTGAATACACCATCACAAACGCGTTACAAACCAACTATTATTAGAAGTTTAATTTGTTTACCCGTTCGCGGCAACCCTGACATGTGTGTAAAACCTTATGTGGGTAGCGATAAAGCAGGGGTGGGAAACCCCCGGTCGAATTATTTATGTCCAGCCACAGTCTGCCACCAAACCGAATGCGGCCAAAAACCTAGAGCCATAAATTCATTAACTCCTCGCGCTTTTAAATGATAAACGGGCCATAGCTATGATTAAGTTTGATAATTTATAACCCGTTAATTCGATAGTGAACCGGTTGCTGAACCTAATAACAGCTATTTGTACGATGTTGCCATTTATAATCGATGATACAAACTGAATTTCTTATTATAACAATGTATCAAATTAATCGATTCTATCGCTTAACTCCAAATTATTCGTCGTCAGACCATAAAAGTACTGCTTAATATAGTCCTTATTTAGACCATCAGAGCACACAACTAGCATCAGCCAGCATCTTCTCGTTTTCAGCGACTTAAGAAAAATAAAAAATAAGAAATATCTGTACTATTTTTGAAGAATAATAATGGAAATATTTTAAGAATAAATTCTAAACTCACTTCGTCGACCCTTCATTAAAGACTCTTGAGCGTATATCTCCCTAAAATAATCGTTAAATAAGAACATTTATTTTTTAATATTTTTTTAATGTTAAGGTCAGCAGACAGATTGAAGGTCCACTTGATGGTAGGTGGCTACCATCGCCTATAACACAAACAACGCTACAGGTGCTGCAAGTGCGCTGTTGACTACATAAGTAGGATTAAGGATGAGGGATTCGGAAGGGTTAGGGAAATGGGCTCTGGCATCCCTTACTTACTCACGGAAACACAAATAACGTGCTATTATTTCATGGTGGACTTGTGTAAGGGGGTGGTTACTGCCGCCAGACCGACTACCCAAATGACTACGAAACGCAGTATGCCCTGCCACTATTTTCGAGATCCAGACCAGCGCCTCCTTTGAAAAGCTAATTCCCAAATTCACGCTCCTGGGAATCGAACCCGCGGGAACCTTAGAACAGAGCGTTAAAGCAAGCACCTTAACCACTCATCCAAATGTTGCTATACTCGCATTTCATCATCAGCCCGAGTCTCTCCACTGCTGGATGTAGACCTCTCCCAAGGCTCACCACCACAAACGGTCTTCTGTCCTTTGCATCCAGCCGCTTCCCGCAAAGCCTTTCAGGTCGTCTGTCCGTCTGGCCGCAGGGTGACCCACGCTGCGGTTTCCAATTCGTGGCCTCCATCGAGAACTCTTCTACCACCCCTTCGGTTATCCGATCTGCGAGAGATGTGACCGGCTCACTGCTAATTCTCTTTGCCATGTCGACAACCTTGGTTCTTCGGCTAATTTCGGAATTACTGATCCTATCCACCAAAGAAACTCCGAGCATAGCCCGCTACATGGCCCGCTGCGCGACTTTAAACTTGGATCAGTCCTGCCGTGAGAGGTCACGTTTCGTCACTATACGTCATCACTGGTAGCATATAACTTGGTCTTCAGACATTGCTGCTGTGGGGACGAGAACAGATGACGTAGCTTCCCGAATGTAGCCCAACAGAGCCGGATTCTTCTGTCAACCTCTTTGCCTTTATATAAGAATTTAATCTATACTAATATTATAAAACTGAAGAGTTTGTTTGTTTGTTTGAACGCGCTAATCTCAGGAACTACTGGTTCGAATTGAAAAATTCTTTTTGTTTTGAATAGTCCATTTATCGAAGAAGGCTATAGGCTATATAACATCACGCTACGATAAATAGTATTATATATAAGCAGTGTCCGCCGCCTTATGGGCCGCAGCGAAGCGTGGCCGAGTTCAGCTAGTATAAAATATATAGTGTTATTTATTAATAATAAATAATGAGATGATTTATTAATTTTCATAACCCTTTATCTTTAATCCTACTAAGCACCTATGGCATTGCTTGATGATGACGGTAGCAATCAAGTCAGTCTTTCTGACGACCTATTTAAAAAAATAACTTACCATCAAAGAACATTAACATGGTTTGTAAAGAATTATATTAATAAAATAGTTGCTATTACACTCACCATACATTATTACTGTTGCAATAGACGTAATATTGATGTGATATTCACAGCACGTCGCCAGCCGTTGGATCGCTCGTCGCCACTTGTCCCGGGAGGCGTTGAAACGAGATTTGTTTCACGTAACCGCACCGTATATATTCGAGCTTTCAATGCCAATGGGAATTTTCTATGTATATTGTACATTACTAATGTTATATTACTTAATCATGAAGACCCCTTGCTATATACTATGTGTTAAATTTATATTAATTTGATACAATATTCAGAAAAGTATTTATACAAATAGATATATAAAAAGGAAGTCGTGTTAGTTGCACCATTTATAACTCGAGAACGGCTGGACCGATTTTTAGGATGTTTTGATTTGTTGAATTTGTCTTCGCCCCTGACCAGCAAAATAACTATTAAAACATTTCAAATATTCACGAAAAAAATACACTTTCAATAAAATTATTTTTCTCTCACATTTTGTATGAAAATGGTTTTTATTCTGAGGTGTTACGAAGTTCGCTGGATCAGCTAGTTACTTATAGAAAAAAAAATATAATAATGTATTGTTCATTATTGCAAATACATTTTTTTTTCAGTCAGAACACTAAACATAAGAGCCACGAGAGCTTTTACTCTTAATGAGTAAAAGTTAATAAAATTAATTTTTTCGCTTCACATAATTTATATTAAAAATAAAAATCTGATGTTAAACAAACACGCTTTGTGAATGTTGGTAATTGAATAACAGATTAAACCAAACATAATCTTGAGATCGGAAAATATTTGTAGATACGATGCAAACTATTTAAGAAGGCAAAAAAAACGACTGTTAGCATTTAAGAAAAAATGTGACATTTTATTACAGAGCTTATAATAACGATTATAGCAAACAGTATTTTCTTACCATTTAGGTGGAAGAACTAATAGTATATAAGTATTTACATCTAAATCTATGAATTTGTGTAAATAAGTAATTAAAATTTATAACTCAATAAAATTTTATAATTTATATTCCATTTTTTAATAATAAATAATCATAAGTGAAATGCCTGATTTTAGTTCAAATTATTAGTTTTCTAATTTAAAAAATGTTATATGTTGATTTGTAACAGATAAACTCAAAAACAACTTAAATGATTTTAAAAATTCTTTTCTGTTGAAATGTAAACTCTATGTTGTAAACGTAAGGACCAATTTCCTTTGACACTAGTGGCGGGCGTGGCTACCATCGATAGGGTGGGACGTTCGAGACTTTCACCCGGCGCGAATGCTTTTCCAGAACGTTCCATAGTTAGTCGTAACAGTATAATACTTAGAGTAAGTAAATCACAAAAAAATCGTATTAAACGCCTTGTCTGATACATACATAGTAAGAGATACAAAAATAATGATACACGAATTATTTCGATTCACTTCAATAGAGAATTACATTCATTTAAATGCAATTAAAATAGATATCATTTTGATTTTTGTATACATTCCTTTTAATACGTTTATGGAACTTAATTCATTTTGATTACTCATTTATTAAGGAATTGAATTTAATTCAGCTGATAAGTTAATACAACATTTATTGATTCTGAGGCGGTACGAAGTTCGCCGGGTCAGCTAGTAAAGGTCGGTAGACAGGTTTACCGTCCCTTTTATGGGGGGTGACACAGTCGACTAGGAACACAATCAATACCAAGTGAATAAGGAAATTAAACACTATACTAACAAAGATCTGTCTGGAAGGTTAATTACGGCCACACGTGACCAAAATGCCGGTTTTTACTTCGGACAAAAACTTAGTATCGCCATTCAACGAGGCAATGCCGCCAGCTTTTTGGGCACGCTGCCTAAAATATCAGACCATTTACTTCCATCATTGTAAAGTAAATGAGATCACAACTATTTATGATTCTATAATCAATGTTTTTATTTACATATTCAAAGATTTTCAATTGTATAGATCGGGCAAGACGAAACAATCTTTAATGTAACATTTAGAACCACGTGTTCTAAATGTTACATTAAAAATCGCTCAGTTCATCACCAAATTTACAAGTCATCACTAAATTACCATGGCCATCCTGATTATGGCGATCAATATTTTTGCCCCAAACCTAAACAGTACAGCTCACCGTTATTCACTTTCACTGATGGCCTCCTGTCAAAACGTAGTTACAGCCGCCAGACCATTATGACAGCAGAACGCAATGTTCCTTGCCACTAGTAATTGATACTTTAATACTGTTTTTATTTGACATTGGAGCATTTCAAGAAGAATTTACAAAGAAGACATTAAAATTTACTGTTCCGATAAAATATCTTAGAAATAATGTTGCAGTACGGTTAGTATATGTATATTAAGTTAGTATATTGTTACAACTAACCATGGAACGTTCTGGAAAAAGCGTCCTGCCGGCCGAAAGTCTCGAAGGTCCCACCCTATCGACAGTAGTCACGCCACTTCCCGGTTAGTGTCAAAGGAAATTGGTCCTTAAGTTTACAACATAGAATTCACATTCAACAGAAATAGCATTCCCGAACTTTCAATGGACTTGTTTTAATCACGGAATAGAAAAAAATCCGTGTTTACAATTTTGTTTATATTTCTAGTAAATTCGAAATATATCGAGACGTTTTGCGCAAGCGGGCGAGATGACACAGTTGTGTACGTAAAAGCGATTCGAAAACGAATCTTCGAAACTTTGCAATTTATTTTTTTTTTTTTTATGTTAAGGTCGACAGACAGGCTGACGGTCCACTTGATGGTTGGTGGCTACCGTCGCCTATAACACAAACAACGCCTAAAGCTGCTGCAAGTGCGCTGCCGACTACAGTAGGATTGGATAAGGGATTAGGAGGGGGATAAGGAAATGGGCTCTAGCATCCCTTACTCACTCACTGAAACACAACAGCACGTATGTGCTGTTATTTAACGGTGGTATTCTGTAAGGAGGTGGTTACTGCCGCCAGGCGGGCTGACCAAAAGACTGTGAAACGCAGTGCGACAGTGATACGGCGACTCATTAAAGGAATCATTGACGACTTTTGACAAGTTTAACGATTTTATCGGACAAGCTTAGTGATCGGACAAACCAAGATGACTTTATCTTGGTTTGTGAAAATAAATAGTTAGTTTCCCCTTACACGGCAGCTTGGCCCACCCCGCACGTAACAATATTATAATTAGAGAACACGTTTGATGGATTTTGAGAGAATATCCATTTTGTACTGTCGTTATTGTTGTGAATTTAGTGTTAGTATTCCGGTTGCATCGTCAGGGAATACGTAAACATAAACAAAGATAGTGTTTGTTGGGTGAGATTGAGCGATTGACAATTACAACAAAGGCCTTCTCGGTCTGTTCGCGGTCACAGCGGTCTCATGAAATATTCATAGGGATGGTGCGTATACCCACCCCATCTGTTTGCTGTTGACCGCAGCCGAAGCGACTTAGCTCATTATATAATGTCTTTAGGTAAGGTGGCTGCATTACGATCAAATCAATTAATAAAATAAGCCAACTACATTACGTATTTTATCATAAACAAGTATTTATAACTTGTTTATGATAACTACTAGAGTTTATTATCATTTTTAGGTATAACTGTAAAAATATTAATTGATGAAAATGAGTTAAATTTATTTATTTAAACTTCTAAGATTTTTTTATGATATATTATCATCATATCGATTAATGAGCATCGTATTTTGCAGGTAGTCACTGTAGGCTTTCTACCGCTTTATATATTACTATTTTGTAATTTTAAATTCTAATTTTTAGATTCTAATTTTAACATCATTAGATTCCTATGAATGTAATTACGTTTAAATTTAATAAGTAAAGAAAAATTGGAAAAGTAGATTTTACCTGTGATTTTACTTTAAAAAACTGTGTGCTTAGTAACAAAAACAAATATGACAAAATGATATGACAAATACGAACAATAATAAAATTAAACCCAAAAAATATATAAAATTGCTTCAATAAATATTTATTTATTTATTTTTATGTGAAATTCCTTAATTTCTTATTGTATCAAGCGGTCTATTGGTAAAATCACTAAATTTTTTAATAAAATATCGTTGTTGCATTTTTATTGGGTAAATGTACCATAGCAATTATACATTTTATTTTATGTATTAAAAAAGGTTACCTCAAACCGTCTTTTATGTTACACTAGCTGGTGCCCGCGAAAAATAACGCCTAACCATAAGAATAAATAAGAATAAGGCTTAACATCTTTATCTCTGTGACGGCGGTGGCGCCCGCGCTGCCACAACGACAGAGACTCCAATTTTTTTTATATTTTTAGACGATCCCTCGGGAAACTAAAGTTTCTTCAGGATAAATAGTATCTTACAACATAATCCAGGTAATAAACTATCTGTTTGCCAACTTTCACCCAAATCCGTTCAGTAGTTTTTACGTGAGAGTAACAAACATCCATAGAGGAGGACTAGTAGGGTAAATGTAAATGACATAAATATTTTAAGAATATTTTTTTTAATTTTTTTTAATGTTAGGTCGGCAGACAGGCAGACGGTCCACTTGATGGTAGGTGACTACCGTCGCCTATTACACAAGCAACGCCAAAGCTGCTGCAAGTGCGCTGCGCATCCCTTACTCACCGAAACAAAACAGCACACATGCTGTTATTTCACGTTGGTCATCTGTAAGGGGGTGGTTACTACCGCCAGACGGGCTGCCCAAGTGGACTGCGAAAACGCAGTGCCCTGCCACTACAATTTTTGTACTTTGTAATAAATCGAAAATCTTAATAACATCTAAACTTAAAACGTATTAAATTTACAGTTACCATCAAGATGCCAATGGTGTCTGAGCCCGTCTGTAAATTCAGCTGTTGGGGCTTTGAATGAAAATAAAATATTGTTTCTATTACGAACGCCGGCTCAGCATTGATATATTTCCAAGTGTCATGTGCATGTTTCATTTCCCACGTTACGGTGTCAATATAAATTCGTATAAAGGGGTCCTTGTATTGTCCTTTTGTTTTATTCCAATGTCACGCCGCGCCGCTACGCTCACCACCCACTTGCTAAAAATTTATGGCCACCAAACGTTCCACCAACGTACCCACTTTAAACGTTTATATAATTAACTATTTAATCACGTATATTTTATTATTACGAAAATATATTATTATTAGTTTTTTTTTATCATCATTTACTAGGCTGTTACTTTTACTCTTTATTGGCGTAGGCTGTGCCTCCTTTAATGGGGTAAAAAACTGACTCTTGCTCACTTCAGATGGCAGCACTGTTGGGTGTTCCCTACATCTGACAGATAGCTGTCATTTTCCATAGTAATTTTGTAAACAAACAAAAAGAACTGAATTTATTTAATTAACATGACGCTTATTTTCAGCTTTGGATTGCAAAAAGAAGGGAATCCATATATTCCCTAAAGATTTCAAAAGAAGAAAACAATGGATTAAAGCTTTACGAAGAAAAAATTGGGAGCAGACTAAATATTCGAGATTATGTGCAGTAGATGCTTTTCTTTTCCTCAACTTTTTTTTTAACTGCTTAACATTCTACGTCCAATACATTTTTGTAGAAATAAAGGCAAATTCGCTGATAAATACAGGGAAACAAAAACGCAATATGGCGGCGATTAGGATCACTCAACAGTGGCGCCACCTACGATTAGCTTTCAGTTTTTAACCCCATTGCGGCGGCATCTGCCATGTTATTCTTTTTTAATACATACTTGCATACTTGCATACTTGCAAACTTCAATATGCATTGTTTCATATGATCAGTCACAATCACTCCACTGAGACGTGAATACTGTTTGTGTGCGCAAGAATATTTAGACATAATTTTTTTAATAAGACTTGTTTGTGAGTAGATTTTAACAAGATTGTATAAGTAATAATGTATAATCCATCCAATTATGGGGCACCGCTGGTGAAATCAGATTTTTTTTGCTTTGTACGCCCCCTTAAGTTGATTCTATTAGTTCCGGATCTGTTCTTAGTTTTGTAACTATTCATATTTATTTAATTAATACTATAAATTATCTACAAAACTATTTCAAATGATATACGAGTATATCATATCTAGGTTTGTATCTGACTTATATAACTCTTATATCAGGCTGTCAGTAAATAAATAAATATTTTTTATTAGCACCTGGAAAAATTGTCCCCAATATGTCAATTACATTATTATTAACTGTCCATTCATGAGGTATTAAAATAAAATACGACATTCGGTAAAGTATACCTTTATTTTCAAGCTGCGTTTTACAACTCGACATACAGTTTCCATGAAACTTAAAACTTAATTTCGGTATAGATCAGTAACATTACAACATGCCTACCTAATTAATTGCAGGCAGTTACTCGTATTTAAGAGTATGTACATTCAACACAAATTAGATTAACATTTAATAGACTTCCTTGAAGCACAATATTATGTTAATTTAAAACAATAACTGTTTCAATTTCATTTATAAGTTAAACAATGTATTCTTATTCTACTTTTTACATGTAAAAATATTTTCATAAAAAATTTACACAAGTAGATCCACCAAAGAAACTTACTTTATTTAATTAAAACTAATTATACCACTACTTGCGATTACAAGAAATAACGATAATATTGAAGATCTATATGATTAACATGACTTGCTTCATACTAATATTTCGTATTTAAAATGAAAGATGCAAATATCATTGATTTAGCGGAGAAGTCAGTCTTTATCTCACAAATGTAAAAATGCAAAACAATTTAAACTTGGCTGTGAGCAAACCCATCGAAAGCAGAAAAATGGGGACAGTCTGGTATTCTCGACGGTGAATCATTCAACAGAATATTCGCCTTATTAATTGTCGAATTTTTGATATCTCTCACATACATGTCATCTTCATCTTCAAACCGGATCCTCTTTTTACGGTGACGATCCAATAACATTAACAAAAAAGTGTTCCAAAAATTCGCCTCACTCCACAAAACTGACGTCCTTACATCTCGTTGCTCCTTTAAGAAAGCGAATATCGAGTTGTCAGGGCCAATATCGACGAAAACATGAACTGTATTCTTCGCGTGTAACATTTCGCCTCGAATTTTCTTTATATTTACATCGCTGTAAGCCGACGTTAAGTAGTTTGGAGAAAATACGACGAGCGTCGTATATACTTCGTTAGCACCACTCGTAAAACCCTTCAAGTATTTTGGTTTATTATCTTTAGAGCTATTAATTGCATAAGTGTGAACCTTTAAATCATCTCGAGATAACAATACGCTCAATATTTCCTTTAAAACAAACTCCTCATCTTTTTCGGAATATTTTACTAAAACATCGGTAACTTGTTTTGTAGTTTCTTCGTTATATGGGCAAAAATAACTGAAAATTTGCTTGACCCACTCCATTACTAGATCTTTAAATATGAACATTAAGATTACTACTATTACTGTACTAATTGACAAAAAGATTATAATGCATAGGGTAATAAAGACGAATGGGTCTGACAAAATACATGTGCGTACGAAGGAGGAACAGTTTATATACATACTATCAGGAATCTGTAAAAAGAATTTAATTTCATTAGTCAGCAAGTAAAACCAACTCAATAACTCAAACGAAAACATTTAGACAACACTGACCTTTGTTTTATGCATTTCAATTTGTTCAACAAAATATATTTCACGACACTTGCATTTGTTTATACCAGGATTATGAGATAACCATACTTTTCTAACTGGTTTCCTGGAATATGCGTTAAATGTCCTGGACTCAATTAACGGTATAGTGTCATTTCGTCGCCACTGAAATTTATTGTAGTATTAGAATACACGTAAAATAAACTCTAGAATATTAGACACCAATATTGGGGTAGCAAATTTTTTCGCTTAAATCGAGATCTAAAAATTTGAGACGAGAACATAGAGGACATAAAAAATATTTACCCATAAATCTTCGATTTTGTTATGACTTATATCCAATGACTCGTGTCCATTGAACCACCAGTCTTCAGGTGTTCTCTTAAATTCATTGTGGCTTAAATTTAACAATTTCAAGTTATATGTATGTATGAATGGTGAAATTTGTTCTTGGATAGAGGTATTATCCATCGTTTGTTTATTTTCGAAATCAAGTTTGTTATAGGCTAGAGATATTGACATTCTCTGCTTGTTGTCACAGAATAAATATGAAGAGATTGTTTCCAGATTATTATGTTCCATATTTAGATAGATAAGACTAAGTAAAGATGAGAAAGTGGATCTGAAACAAAAAATGGAATTAATTTAATACAAGTAATTAAACTATAGAGGCCATTAAAAAAAAACATATCTTACCCTGAAACTTCTGTAAGAGAGTTATGGCAAAGATTCAGTCTTTCCAATCTTACTAATGACGAGAATAGTTTAGGTTCTAAACTCTTTAGTTTATTGTGGCTCAAATCTAAGTCCAATAAATTAATTTGATCGTTGAAGACAGCCTCTGGTAATGTTTCAATATCATTATATGCTAGTGATATGTTTTTCACCATTGGAGAATTAGCAAATACATCGTAAGGGATGTTTTCGAGGCCACATCTCTGAATGTATATTTGCCTTAAATATTGAAGACCCCCCAATAGGTATTTAGGTAGTTCCATCATTTTCACATCATTGTTTAGAATAACAATCGTTTCTAATTCTTCGTTTGTCTTAAACAAGTTTCTTGGCAACGAAGAGAACTTGTTTGCGAACAATGTCAGCTTTTTCAATTTCTTCAGTGGCTTGAATATCGATGCGGGCAACTCATTGAGTCCATTAGAACTTAAATCCAATTCTTCAAGCACGTCAACACCAGAGAAAAAGTCCTTCGAAAACCAAGTGACGTTGCTCTGCCACAAAGATAGTTTTCTTAGAAATGACAAATGAGAAAATAAACTTGAAGAAATGTTGGTCATGTGATTATGACTAATTTCTAAAGTTTCTAGTTTCTCTAAAGGTTTAAACAGTTCCTCGGATAGATTAATGCTGTTTGATCGTATGTTCAACCAAGTGAGATTTTTAACATCCATGAATAAATTGTCTGGTAAATGTGTTACACCATTTACAGAAAGCAGAAGTTTTGTTAAATCCTGTAATCCTGAAAAGTGCTGCCTGTCGAAGTAACCTGATAGGTTATTTGCATTTTGGAAAATCAATGACATTGTCTTAGACACTCCCAAGTTGTATAAGACATCTTTAAAAGATGTCGACGGGAGTGGACAGTCCTTAAAACTGACCGACTGGAATGTGTTTTCAAGGTTGGCACATTTTGGTAATTTGTTGTAATCGATACTTGTATTCTCACATTTTACACTTATATATGTATTGGGCAATAAATTTATTTTTACTGTTCGGCCTGAAACAAACGATGCAAACATTTTAATTACACTGAGAATAGATTTTAAGTAAGAAATAAAATAAAAATTTAGGTACAAAATTGTAGGTGAATACTCTCTGAAATTACAAAATTATAGGTGCTGCTTTTAAAAGTTATCAGTAACTGAAAGTTAAGTAATTTAAGTTACAAGACCTGCTCTGTCAATTTATTAATCGCGAAATTTGTTTGTGTTTGTCGTTTCAATTTGTGAATAAAAGGACACCGCCAATCTCCCATACAACGCGAGACCCAGAATTTGATGACCCGTTACAAGTTCCAAATTAGTACAATTTGATAGGTAAAAATATCAGATTTATGCTACCTTAGTTTCAATTTGATTGTCAGTTGCATAATCAAGATATATGGGCTCAAATATATGGTTAGGTTATGTCAGAGATTGTGTTACTTTAACAGTATATTTTGCAATTATCATTTTAATATTGTTTAGACGACTAATCTTAAACTCTAGGTAGATTTCCATTACATTATAATGTCTTTATAATTACATAAAAAACACTAAATTAGACATAGAAAATAAACAAATAAACAACACTTTGTCTTTTTTAAAGCTTATTTCATGACGGCTCGAGCACGGAACACTATTTACTCACAAGATCTCTACACAAAACGCAAAATTTAAAAAATATTTTTCTGTATTTAGCAACTGTAAAATAAAATATTTTTTTATGATTTTAGTTTAATAAAAAATAAAGGATTTTTTCCGCCATTTACTTTCTCTGTGACAGGTTGGGCTCAAAGGTTGGCAATCCCCTTTATTTGCTGGGAGGGCTCGATGAGCACGAGTATGTGTTTATTTATTTATTTATTTGTACAAGTATGTCACACCAACAACATATATATTAAACATTTGCCTTAAAAGTAAGTGTCGACAAAAATACCGATATACATGTCAATGAGAGGTATGCTCACCGTTTACAAGAATAACAATACAGCGTACAATTAATAAAAATTTTGGAGATAAAAATCACAAATTAACAGAACAAAAATTTTATATTACTATCCAAGGTCAAAATGCATAACTATCTACAAACTAAACAAAATAAAAAGGTTCAGATTACCCTATTTACTGTGATCACCAATGAGCTTCAAAATCTTACGCCGGAACACAAGCCGCGAGTCATGTTATTAAGAATGGGCCATAACAAGGCTAACTGTTTAGTAATATCAAGCTATTATTTCAGAACTACGGGAGATAAACAAACGGTAACATATATTTGATGATCGTTTGGTACCATTTTCTACATACATAAACATAACCAGCGCGGTGCAAGTGTTTTACCGAGGGATGGATAAGAGTAAGGGATAAGGTGAGACTGGGTACAGGAGAAAGGCTCGTTTATATAAGACAGGCTTCCTCATGCACTAAAACACAACAGCACACTTAATGATTTTCTCGGCCGTCTTAAAACTATGGTTACCAGGATAAATTATTCCGATTTACGTCTGCTAAACGCAGTGTATCATGCTTTTGAATATACAGATACACACTATTATTCATAGATTGTTGCAGCATGATCCAACGAGTACACTTGTAGTGTAGCCCTTGCTTTGAAGGGGGATAGAACACGAGCACCAAGACGCATGGAGTGTAAAGTGCACTCACCATCGATGACACAATTGAGTTCCACAGCGACTGTGCCGCCGCAAACACAGTTAGGGTCACTCGGGCACATTACCGCCGGCCTTGCTGCACCAATTACTTGCAATGCAAACGCTGTGGTCAGCGCGCATACGAATTTAAGCCCCATCATTGTCGACTGTAATCCACTTTGTTTTTACAGCTCGCCCATTTTCATTTTCTGTTTTTTTTTATCCGTTCAATCTGTAACAAAGAAAAATTAGTTATTTCATTATCATTTTAAATGATATTTTGTTACCATGTGTATACATTCGTCTTGAATCTGATTACAATTACAGTGGCTAAGTGAAAAATGGAATGTTTTAACTACGGATATGATTTTAATTTAGTATTAACTCAAAATTTTAAAGTTTCTCGTAAATATTTTATTAGTCAAAATGTAAAAATTTTAGAATATCATAAATTAATCTTTTTCTATGTATAAAAATGAATCCCTATTTCCCTTGGTCACGGCATCACGCGTGAACGGGTAGGCCGATTTTAATTCGGTTTTCACTAATGGAAGAGGGAAACGGGGAATGTTTATGTATATAAAAATCGCACCATTATATATGGGTCGCTAGCATTATATATTTTTCAAAAGAATATTCTGTGTCAGTTTATTTTAATGCTTAGTGTAGGGGTCAAAACCTAATCTATATGTAATTGGTGTGGAAATAAATGTTTATTATTATTATTATTATTATTATTAGTAATTATTTTTACAATAGTTTCAAATTTTTACAGGTGTGAGCTGAAAAACTTCCGATTCCTGAATTTTCTCTTTCTCAGGTTTCCTACAAAGATTATTTTACGTTAAGATAAACAGATAACAAAGTCTGCATTCGTCAAACCAATCAATCCTCGCTTTTATCTAAAATAGATAAAACTGTTTTGTTCGCAATCACCGTTTATTTTGGTTGACTATTGAAGTGTAAAGTTGTTTGTTGGTGCCAGGAACGAAATTGGTTTTGCTATTCATAGATTACAAAAAAGCCCTGCAGTATAAATTGCACTGACATCGAATATAATGGAACTGTCTGACTGATAGCCGGTTATCGCGGACCGCCACCGCTGAATTTTCCATTATTATTATTTTCCGATTCCAACATCATTAAGCAAACAACTTTGCATTCACATTCAATTGACGACACTAATTGTTTAATTTATAAACAAAACATAATCGCCATTGAGATTCCCACTGATTAAATATTTTTTTTAAATTTAACATTAACTATTTCATATAAAATGTTTCTTACAAAATTGCTTTGTACTCGGAATAGCGTATTATATATTTAAACACATAATAATATGTAAGCCTAATAATAAATTATAAATAATTATAATATTTGTTACGGTTTTGTACAGGTTTGTAATTGTCTCTGTCACTTGGCTCTTGGCAGAGACAATTATTACAAACGCAGAACAAAGCTTATAGTTACTAAGGATAGCAAATTATTGAGATGTAATTTCTCGTATGCAACATGTGATGCAGGATACACTATCATGTATGCATCTATATTATTAGAGTACATATTAACTACGGGCTACTGATGAATTATTATAATGGAACAAGCATATAAGAAAGAACTGTAAGAACTAAAGAACATGAAACTGTAAGAAAAAACGTGGACATCCTCCAGTAGGCAAAATATCTTCAGTAGATATTAATTACAACAAATATCCCTATATAGCTAGACTACATGCTATCCGTATACAAAATAGTCCATTTCTATACATATAATTTTTGTCTGTTTGTCTGTGCGTTTGTGTACGCTAATCTCGGAAACGGCTCAACCGATTTCAACGCGGTTTTCACTGATGTAGTCAGCTTTCCGTAACATTTAGTGTTTGTTTCTTTCCAATCTGTTTACAAAAAAAAAAGTTATGCGCTACACCGAATACCACGCGTACGAAGTTGCGGACTCAGCGAGTACACAAATATATTTTGCCAAAACCGTTTTAGCTTTACACACATTAAATTAAAATCCTGTAAACATGTGTTCGCGCAATTAAAGATTTATTTTATTTTTATTTATTTTAAACCTTTTAGCTCTACACACATTATTTACCTAATATTATTATATTTTAAGGCGACGCAGCGATAAACAATGAAAACGGCTCTGATTTCATACAAAAACGAGAGCGCGCTTGCTTATGTCGTAAGCTCGAATGCGACAAAACGATTTATATTAAAAAAACTATAATGTATTTTAAAAAATCCAACTGCAAAATTGAAGTGTATGTTTATACTAATGTACATAGAAAATTTGAATGTATAAATTGATCCCGTTTGCCTGTAAAATGTAAATCTGTGTTTTAAAAGAGGTTTCTTAATTTTTTTTTTCTCTGTTATAAAAGTTTACCAATCGTGTAATCCAACTGACAAAATGAAGTCAGTAACATGAAGAAAAATATTACCAAACACCACTTTCATATGTTTTGTCATTACTGAGAAAAATCTAAATCTCTGCTACCAAAATTTCCAATGAGTCGTCTTAAACATGAAGACTAACAATATTTATACGATTTTATTAATATAAATGCAATGACTACTCTCATCCGATATATTTTTTTTAAGATTGTAAAATCTTACAAAACCTGAGAACTATTTCCAATTCAACACAACGGCTGCTTTGAGATTAAGTTTTAATTTTTATTTTAAACTCGACAGACAAGCTAACGGTTGATGGTGGGTGGCTACCATCGCATATAACACAAGTAACAACCCATTCTACAAATGGGCTCTGGCATCCCTTACTCACTCACCGAAACACAACAGCACACGTGCTGTTATTTCACGGTGGTCTTCTGTAAGGGGGTGGTTACTGCCGCCAGATGGGCTGCCAAATGACTGTGCCACTACAATAATATTTGTAAAAAATATTGGGGAGCCACTCCAGATATTTTAGGCTGCTGATAAATATCAAACATTTATAGTATAAAATCAACTTTTCCTGTAGTTCAAGTGTACATTGAATTGTGTTTTGTGACAGTATTGTCAACAAAGCAGCAAAGTGTAACAATGTATTACTCGAGTTACGCCTTGACAGCAATTAAAACGTGAGTGGTAAAGTGTACGTGCCAAATGACCGCAAGATACCGGCTGTGCGACTATCTCTGGACCGTGACTTATGGAGTGGTCGTTGCCAAGCAAACTGCTTTTAGTTAAACCGCACTGCACTAAATTTAATTATTTATGAACTCCCCTTAAACTGACCATTAAACTGCATAGACGCTTATGGAAATATAAAATTTTTGAAGATTATTTAAAACTAGCGTTCCGCCCCCGGCTTCGCCCGGGGTGCAAATTTTGTATATATGAACATTCCCCGTTTATTCCTCTTTCCATTAGTCAAAACCGAATTAAAATCGGTCTACCCGTTCATGCGTGATGCCGTGACCAAGGGAAATAGGGATTCATTTTTACATATTACTAGCGTTCCGCCCCCGGCTTCGCCCGGCGTGCAATTTTTATATACCCTAAAACATTCCCCGTTTATCCCTCTTTCCATTAGCGAAAACCGAATTAAAATCGGTCTACCCGTTCACGCGTGATGCCGTGACCAGGAGAAATAGGGATTCATTTTTATATATAAGATATAGACTAACGACCCGCCCCCGGCTTCGCCCGGGGTGCAATTTTTATATATATGAGAACATTCCCCATTTATCCCTCTTTCCATTAGTGAAAACCGAAATAAAATCGGTTTACCCGTTCACGCGTGATGCCGTGACCAAGGAAAATGGGGATTCATTTTTATATATAGAGAAGATATATATGGATTGTGATTTTACAATTTATTCACAGTGTAATATTAATTATATACTTGGGTGGACATCGGTGATGTCAAAATGAGGCCCACAATGGAAGATCAGCGCTGTGTGACTTTTAGCACATACAGTACAAGCTGAATGGGGTGCCTATTTGAGGCGAGACACTAGGGGTCACATTGGCAAGTATTATTTGGCATTTTTATATATAAATTTGAATTTATTGGAAACTTTTGACGAGCCCGTTGGATGAGTGGTTAGGGTGCTTGCCTTATCGCTCTGTTCTAGGGTTCCCGGGTTCGATTCCCGGCAGGCTCAACATTGAAAATGAACTTTTCAAAGTTGGCTCTGATCTGGACCTAGTAGTAACAGAGCATACTGCGTTTCACAGTCGTCTGGCGACAGTAACCACCCCCTTACAGAAGACCATTGTGAGATAACAGCACTTATGCTGTTGTGATTCGGTGAGTCAAGGATGCCAGAGCCCGTTTCCCTAACCCTTTCCAATCTTTTATCCTTAATCCTGCTGTAGTCGGCAGCGTAGTTTCAGCACCTGTGGCGTTGCTTGTGTTATAGGCGACGGTAGCCACCTACCATCAGCCTGTTTTCTGGGTGGGCTCGCCCCATCGTCGTCCTCGTATTTCCTACACGGTTAAATTCTGGATACGAGCAAGCCCATCTAATGAAAAATTTAAAAAATACTTGCTTGTATTCTTTTTCTTACTATTAATAATGAAAGTTTATTTTGTACTTGAAGACGTTGATCTCTGGAACTACCAGACGGATTTGAAAAATTGTTTTTGTATTTGATAGCTTAAGGATCACCCTTAAGGAAGGTCATATATAGGAAGATATATATGCTTTAAAATCATGCTACTATCATTCGGAATCGAGCGAAATAAAAAAATAATAGAATAATAACGCGAGTGGGCGTTGCCAATACGCTGTTAGGTTTGTGTCCGACTGTGGCCGCCCTACCAGAACCAAGCATACCGAGAGTAACCGAAATGTGCAAGTCTATATCAGTTTGGTGTAAATATATAAATAAAAATTCTAAAACGTGTCATGTCTTTGTGAAATGTTGTTTAAAATTGTTTGGTGTACATTATTTTAAAAAAATCAAGCATGAATTTAATGTATCACAATATAATTCGCGTCTATAAGGAATTCCAGAATTAGTATCCTCGACATTAAATTTAATGTTGAGGATATGACTCCTGTATCGGTCTAGGCGACATTAAATTTAAGCAATACCTTAAAAGTTTCCTGTCGCTACACGGCTTTAGATTGGTTAGATTTGATTAATTTTATATATAACACTTATAATCAACAGTAAATTCAATTCAGATTTTCAACAGAAAAATAAACACTGTTATTCGTCGTTTTCAACGTGTAACATTATTAATTCTAGTTACAGCGTGATTCTTTGGGATCTATATCTGAGACCTTTCACTACATAAATAAATAACATTTAATATTTCATTTAATCAAAGGTAAAAACTGTCAGTATCCTGCATTTTACCCTTACAGTTCCCACGCCGTAGAAATTTTAATTAAATCGGCTTGTATCTCCTGAGTGTTGCTTGTGTTTATACGTAATATTAATAACCTACTCTCAAGTAGACCGTCACCTTAGTAACAACAGTAACAACTTAGTAACAACAGATTGTCTTTCTCTTAAAAAAAATTCATAATCATAAATTTTAAAGCTCTATCTTATTGTAATAAGATTGAAATACATCAATTCCCTTGTTAAATCTTTAGCTGGGTCTGTAGCAAATGTACATTTAGATGCCATGTTTCGAGATCAGCCGGCGCCAACCGTCAAGTCGCCGCCGGTTGCAAGCCCGATGACACTTACAATTAATGGTTGTTTCTTTCCATAAATACAACTGTAACTATAGTTTCGGAACGATAAGATACATTGATATTACAAATTCTATTTAAAGTTTATTTTATAGTTGAACTAGCGACCTGACCCCGGCTTGGCACAGATGTAATTTTATTCTCCAAATCCATATCTATTATCCATACTAATATTATAGATGTGAAATTAACTCTGTCTGTCTGTCTGTAGTTAAATATAAAAATATATATATATAAATATATATATATATATATATATATATATATATATATATGTGTGTGTGTGTGTGTGTGTGTGTGTGTTATAAATTAAGTAAATTGATATAGATATGGATTTTAATTGATATTTCAGGGATTTACAACAATTTGTGTATGCTAATTAGGGCACTAACGGAGCACTGCCGCCTCAATAGGCACCTTAAAGTAATGGGGCTCTAGTACGGGAGAGTATCGCTTCTGCCATGAGGCAGAAGAAACACCAATGCATATCCTGTGCTAGTTTGGCCCCCCTGATGCACAAGCGCAGTCACATCCTAGGAAGCCACACAATGACTTGTGAAGATGTGAAGAATGCCTCTATCAAAAAAGTACTACAGTTCCTTAACGTGGTAGGTATAAGTAGAAAGCTTTAGTTTACGTGGCGATCACAATATTTCAGCAATGGACGAAGTGATACTGATACTCTAGTAGACAGAAATAGCCACTAAAAAGATTTAAAAAAAGTACACTGAACTGCGGGCAACAACTCATTAATATATGTACAATGTACATCTTCGTCTAATTTTTTGAGAATAGTCTATGCAATTAGTCTAGCAATCTTTTTGTATATTATTGCCAAAAGTAATAAGCTGTTTGAGTATAATCCTAACATAACACTAGCTTTGTTCTATGGTTAAGTGATCAATATGAAAGGAAATAGTTTCGTGTCGAACTGTAGGTACTTATTTAAGTAATTTTGTCCTATTACGAAGCAATGAATTGGTTCGGACTTTCTGTTATTATCCACTTAACAAAGTATTAATTAAAGTCTATCAAACATTGCTAGTTTTTTCAGTATCACATCTCCATACGAACACCAGATTAATTTTAAAATTAACACACCTTTAAAATTATATAACGATTAGATCTAAAAACAGCTAAGTTTTTAGATTAACGGTGCAGGCTTAATTTGCAGTAATTAACAAATACACGAACTTTTGATCTATATTGTAAGAATAACAATTAATAATTAAGAATATTGAAATCTTCTTCTATATATAAAAATGAATCCCCATTTCCCTTGGTCACGGCATCACGCGTGAACGGTTAGACCGATTTTAATTCGGTTTACACTAATGGAAAGGGGGATAAACGGGGAATGTTCATATATATAAAAATTGCACCCCGGGCGAAGCCGGGGGCGGGTCGCTAGTCTTTTATAAAACTATCCCAATTAATACAGAAAGTTTCTAATTAACTGTCACCTGAAATAGTTTGCAAATGCCCACGTCTATTAATAGCCTCTGGAAAACCCAGAAAGGTCGTAGCATTACAATGAAATCACGTTAATTATCTGACTTTTAAATTAAATAGAACATTTAAGCTTGGTTGTATTCTTGATGGAAAATGACTTCCATGCTCGAAGGGTGGTAGAGAACACGTGAGGATTTCATGTTGTGAAATCCTGTCAATCCACAGTAGCCTATAGCGTGATGGATTAGAGTGCATACCCGTACAAATTTAGAAGAGGCCTATTAGTCCTGGGACTTAATATGTATGTATTTTTAAATAGTAATCGTAAACCAAATGGCAAAGAAGTTGGAAATAATAATATGGATTTGTTAGTATTTACGTATACTTAAACACCTAAACGACGCGCAGACAGTGGCCAGTAGCGCGGCATATGCGGTTGGCATCTAAGATTAATAACTCCCGCCTCAAGCTTTTTATTAAACTAACTTATCAATGTAACGCTGCACCACTATGCGCTGATTTTTTTTTCTCTGGATAGGGTTCGAAACTTTCTTAAAGTTTGTATAATATCTTTAAGTAAGACTGGTAGAAATTCATTGTAGATATGTAGATGTATACTGACTTTCTAATGTAGGTTAAATCAAAGTTGTGTGGTATATTATAGCACAGTCTAACCATACTTACGTCATACAGTCAGGCAATGAATGTACTTGCGTAGAGCAACGTTCGGCGAACTCGCTTCAGTTTGCAGGCTCGAACATTGAGCGTTGCCCGACTGTATGACGTAAGTATGGTTAGACTGTGTTTATAGCAAACATAGTGTATCCAATAAATGCTCGAACTAGGGTCATAAAAACCTTATTTTACAAAATTTCAACTATTCTATTTGGTTTTAATTTGTCTCTTTTTACTTTTTACATTTAATTTTGTCTCCATTCATTGCTTGGCACTTGTTCCGTCTTCTTTTCCACTGTTCAAAGCACCCCTGAAAGTCCTTGGCAGTTAGGCTTTATAGTTTTCTGTTTTATCCTCCCAGTGGTGTCCCCTCATCACTATTTTGCATTTTGAAGAAAGGAAAACGTCAGCGGAGGCAATAGGGCAATAGTGGCAAATAGGGAGGGTGTTGAAGGATAGTGATTGAAATTTGTCGTTAAAACAAACACTGAACTGAAAAAACTGAAACAAAGCACTTGGCGTTGTCATGGTGGAGAATCCACCCGTCGTCGCCTTGAGCCAAATATGTATGGTCGCCCACAACGCACACCATCTTACAAGCGTTTGAGAACCGTGATGTAGAAGGCAGTATTTACTGTTCGCCTTTGAGAAACGAATTCATTGTGAAAAACAACTTGCACATTAAAAAATACAACAGTTTGATCTTGATTTTTTTAAATCCAAATGTTCCATCAGAATTGTGTACACTGTTGATTTCCGCATAGTTTTTCGACGATCAGTAAGGACAAAGGACCTCATACGGTCAATGTTTTCATCAACACAAGAGCTTGAAGGTCGCGTCTTCGCCATTTCGACGGATAGCTAAACACGCACAACAGAAACAAACGTTAAAGACGCAGTGCGTACAGCTTCACAGTCATGCAAGTACTGACCGCTCATTAGCTTGTTAGTCAACATGTGAGCTAGTGAGTGGGGCTATACATCGCGTTTTAGCCGTCATATTGAATCAGTTTGCGTATTTATTGAACACAATATTACATATATTTTTGTAATTTTCAAGGTTTTTTTTTTTACAAAAGGCATACTCTCGTAACCAAAATATAATCCTGGTTTCTACTTCTGTTTTAGTTTTAAATTTTATAAAAATTAAGATTTATGTAACCATCCATGATAAAATTTTGATTTTCCTACACTACGATTGTCTTCGTCAAATATACTGTCTCAAATTGCTGTAGTTAAAACAAATTTTTAAAAGGTTTGGGAAAAAAATATAATTTTGAACAAATACTGCTTTCAACTGTAGGTATCTACAGATGTGAATTATGTTTAATAAGTTTGGTGATTCTTACTAAAATAGTAACATAATATACAATTAGAAATTAAAAGGACTTATTAAAAGTTTAGTCAAAAGAAAGAAAACGATTCACTATACAATTATAGGTGAATTATGTAATGAATACATAATTATGAACAAAATGGACAATTGGACAAAATTCTTTACAACAATTTGATGGCAGCTGTTAGTTCCCGTAAGCATTGGTACATATTCATATTCGAGCAGACAGGCTAGTCTGTTAACTTATTATTTGCGTTGCGAGTCAAAACTCAACGTCAAGCCTCCATTTGATCTCGATTGAGGATTTGGTTCGGGAGACTGCCATACGAACCTGTGCGCTCGGTGTGGACCCAGTTTATTACAAATGGATGGCTAGCGCTCCAGATGTCGCTTGACATCCCACGAGTTGCTCCGTCGTCGTTAAAGAAAATCTCGAAGGTCTATAAATCATTAAATGGACCATATATCAGCCACGTTACGCTGTTACAAGTCTCATGGTGATTCTATCATAATATTCTTTTTCTTTACACGTTTAACCAAATAAAAAACTTAAAGATCTCCTTACATTCGATTTTAGTTAAATATAAAAGTAGTTTTAATTCCTCAAAATATAATACGTAGGTTCTTTTAGTAAGATCTAATATAATAATTTATTGTACAACGTGTTTGACATATCAAGCAGACGACCAGCCATCCCTTAGGCCCCGATTTGATATGGTACTTTTGTTTTACTTATTAAAACACGCGGAAGTCTTGTAATGGCATTTATATGTATGTAACTTTTTAACAGATTTCGTAACAATTTGAGGAATTGACGTGATTTCGAAGTAAGGAATCGCTAAGTGGCGTTAGTGAATTCGGGCCCAGGATTGAAAAAATGTTGTGACTAATAATTGTCTATCAATTTGCTACTTCTTGTTGTGAACGCATCTTGTGGTCAAGGTACTTCCTACATTATCTATGGTTTTGTCTTTGTTCGGTCGCTCATCCAATGTGTCGGGCTGGTGTTGTATTAGTAACATTTTTCAATAAAAGTCTTGTTTGAATAATTGCTGTCCTTACTGAATACATAACACTTCTCATTAAACAAGAAACACTAAACTTTTTGACAACAAATAATAATAATTACCATTGATAGAATAGGCAGATAAAGAACAGGACTATCCGCAATATGCAACTAATGATTTTCCTTGAGTTATCATGTGGTCGGCGATCTGGTGGGTGGAAATCCCGCGTAGCAGCTCCATATAAGTGGCCGTCATAGGATCACATTACTTCGTCAACGGTTGTCGTTTCTACAAGCAGTGTGCCTACTCAATGGCATTTTAGCTTGATAGTAAGCTATCTTGGTGATATAAGCTCTTATACCGATTACTGCGTAAATCCGAATAATTGGATTTATATCGTACTTTTGCAAATATATTTCTTCATATTTTTTATTCATTATTACGCTAGAAGATCCTTTACCAATTTCCTGCTAGCACTTCTTACCAAATTCCTAGCTAAAGAATGGACGAACATTTTGTGATATCTAGCATTAAAATATAGATGTTTCTTGCTGTCTCAAACGTGCTTCTGACCGTCAAATGTGGAGATAATC
The DNA here is from genome assembly GCA_910589475.2 of Bembecia ichneumoniformis. Classification (NCBI taxonomy): domain Eukaryota; kingdom Metazoa; phylum Arthropoda; class Insecta; order Lepidoptera; family Sesiidae; genus Bembecia; species Bembecia ichneumoniformis. The sequence continues at coordinate 16,879,187 of OU342528.1, read as the reverse complement.
TTCATTATCAAAAGTAAATATATCTCTAAATAAAAAATTAAAGCGGAAGCAATATATGAAAATGTCTCTGTTTATTATTAATTACACGACGCTTTATAAGGACTTGATGTTGACACGAATAAACAGTACGCTTTCTGTTATTCCTTTGGTCAGCTCGGAAATATTAATTTATTCATAATATTTAAATTGCTTAATTTTATTTTAACAAGTTCAGTCGAGTGGCTAACGTGGTTGCCTTAGGTAGTAGTAAGTAAGTTGCCTTAAGTCAGTAGACTGACTCAGGGTCCTGAGAATTGAAGCTGGTTCAACTTTGGAAATGGACTTTTTACTCTGGTCTGAGTTGGGCAAAGTTTGGCCCCCTGTTCGTTGTATGGTTACACATAACACAAGCTTATAAGTGCTTACTTTTCGGGGCAATTACAAGTGTTTTGCTTAGTCTTGGCGATCTATTTCTTAAGTAAAGTTGTTAAATAACAAAAAAAATCCCTCTAGTTTTTTTTCCAACAGTTTATAAACAGTAATATTTAAAATCCACATATTATGTTTTATTATGTATTTAAAATCCACACTAATATTACAAATGTGAAAGTAACTCTCTCAAATCACACCTACATATCTATGGGGTGTGCCCACTTTATCTGAAATAAACCACAGAGTCATACAAAAGCAAAAACAAAATTACTTCTATATGAGATAAATTCAAACCTTAACTCCCTTATCATAATAAATATCAGAACTGTCATTAAACAAAAGACGCGTCGGGCTTGAATAGCACCCGTCTGCTGGTGTCACCTTGAATGGAGGTAATTAATTAAATTAATAACTCCAAATATATATTAAGCTGAGGGCGGGACGAAATTTACACGACACCCACACGTAAATAGTCCTACGGTCGTACGGTTGTCAACAAACTTTTAATAAAATGAACAAAGCATAAATTTTTTTAAGCTATTCTTTACACGCTACGGAAAGTTGACGTCAACGTTAAAGCTTGGCGGACAATGTATTGACAACTATGTATACACCATATAGATGTCGCATTATACCTACTTTAACAATAACGTTTCTTTTAAATAAAGTTTTAGTATACATATGTATTAGGGCATACTGTGTTTCGTAGTCACAAATTGGACAGCATTTGGTGACAGGCCATAGTGAAATGACATAATTTGTTCGGTGTGTTTAAGTGACTAATTAAAAGATATTCTTTCCTTATCACCACCTAATTCCTTATCCTTTACCCTACTGTCCACTTTATACGAAAACATAAAAAAGTGGAATTTTAAATACACCATTAAACGGGACTAAACTAAATTTCTAGGCCCGAGCCTAGTATATCAGTCTGTCATAGCATTTATTTTACACGTATAGTTTGGGTACGTTCGCTAAATATTATTCGGTATTTTGTAAACAGAAATTAAATTTGTTTTTCTGAAAATATTTCCTTAAGTTTCGGAGTAAGAATTTCTCCTAAAGTATTATTTGGTATTAAGCAGAATTTACATTGAATCGAAAGTAGGAGTAACAAAAATTTAAATAACAAATTTATTAAACATTTCTGAATGAAATAAGTAAAACACATAATATTCGGTACTGTATAAAAACGAACAAGCTCTAGATATTGTCTATATTTATCTATATCTGGAGCATTTAATAGGAAACTGAAAGAGTATTTGTTGAAATGTTTTATTATTTGAATCGCTTAGCAAAGGGGGACACAAATATTTACGTAGGGAGTTTTCTTTTTCATGCTTAGTGTTTATGTAATATTAATGTTTATGTAAACCTATAAGAACTTATTGCATTGAAAAAATGAGTTTTGTGTCTACTTAATATAAGATTCAACGAGCAACGTCAGCCTGATACGTTACTTGATTTTCGACAGAAAACTTTTGACGATAATAAGATATTTAAAAAAATAGTATTTTTTACTGTTATTCAGTCCCCATTCATAAGGTCTATATTTTCATCTTATTTTTTTATGTAAAGGTTGTCAGAAGGCACTTAATGGCTTAAGGATAAGGATAAGGTTTAGTAGGATTAAAGCTAAGGGATTAGGAAGGTATAAGAAAATTCACTCTGACATCCCTTTCTCACTCAACGAAAAACACAACAGCACACATGCTGTTATTTCACAGTGTCTTCTGTAAATGGATGGTTACTGCCGCCAGACGGGCTCATTTTAAACCTTAACTAAAGCACTCGTCAAGACGCGATTTCTGTGCGGATAAATCAAATATAATAAGTTCTTAGAAAAAGTATTTTGCAATTTAATAGCATCCCTAAATTTTTTTTAACGATTTTATTTGATTTTTTATTTATTTACATAATTTACTTACTTTTTCCACATCCTATATTTTCATTTGATTGTTCTCATGTTTCCGTTTTAAAATTTAATTTCGCCTAATATATAAGCGATTTACAGCTATTCCTCAGAACTTTATGTAAGATAGCTTTATACAACAGATTTTAATAACAGATTAAATGAATAATTAAAAGTTAAAATAAACATCCTTTCTACAACAAAAATAAACAGTAACCGACGAATTCCATTCCTCGTAGAAATACCCACTTTATTACATTTCATTGTGATCCATCCCAAAATATCTTTTTATAATAACTATTTTCCCATATAATCTCACATAATTATCAAAAGTTAATTAAATGGTTCTTCGTTTGTTGAAACCAATGTTGGTGTCACACGAAATAATAAATTTTGTTTCTGCTAGTCAGTAGATTGTACGATTGATTTTTTTAAGTGTTTTTTGTACATGGTAATTTATAACATAAGCTATGAATAATTTATTACTTAACAAGCATTATGATAGATTAAAATTATTATGATTAATGTCTAGTTTATTACCCTGTAGAAATAAATACCTGAGTATATAATATGTGGAAAATATAGTTTTGGTTGTTCTTAATTAATGCTAATGTTCCTTAGGATATGAATTAAAAAAAACAAGCGATTATAGGCGGTCATAACCAGTTTCCGACAAATCCAGCTCTTAAGATAATCATTGTCTAAAACATAATTATTATGTAAACATAGTTTTACGTGTATATTTTATGTGATTTAACGTTTGCATAAAGCAAGGTAGTGTGATTTATTACTGGAGGTTCTACGAAATAATAAGCTCTATAATTAAATATTATGAGCCAGCATCATAATTTCATAGCAAATAACTTATAAATAATTATTTACTATGTACATACTGCGCGCGTCACTTCTAAACAGAATACACCACATTAATTTTTTATTATACTAAAATATAACTTATAAAATATGGATAAATTATGGTGTGTTCTTAAAAGAATGAAGTTCCAGTAAAAAAAATTTTTTTTTAAACGTTAGCCATTTGTTAATCAACTATTATTATTTTCTGAATTTCGGTTTACATTTAAAATGGCATAATTGTTTAAATAATAACTCCATTTAATTTTTTGCTTCATGGAGCTCTTCTTATATGTTGTTGTCTGTGCGTTTGTGCACCCTAATCTCTGAATCGGGTTAACCGATTTGAATGTAGTTTTCACTGATTCATTGTAGCAAGCTTGCCAAGACATTTAGTGTTTATGCGCTATACTATATACCACGCGTACGAAGTTGTGGGCTCAGCTAATACTTAATGAGATTACATAATTAGATTAATAAAATTAAACTTTTTTTTATATTAAGATCGGCAGACAGGCTGACGGTCCACTTGATGGTAGGTGGCTACCGTCGCCTATAACACAAGCAACGCCAAAGCTGCTGCAAGTGCGCTGCCTACTACAGTAGGATTAAGGATAAGGGATAGGAGGGGATAGGGAAATGGGCTCTGGCATCCCTCACTCACTGAAACACAACAGCACACTGTTATTTCACGGTGGTCTTCTGTAATGTAATGGTATGGTTACTGCCGCCAAACGGGCCGCCCAAATGACTGCGAAACGCAGTGTGCCCTGCCACTACTTTCCAGTTCCGGACCAGAGCCAAATTTGAAAAGTTCATTTTTCAAAGTTGACCCTGCCGGGAATCGAACCCGGAAACCCTAGAACAGAGCGTTAAAGCAAGCACCCTAACCAATCATCCCACGGGCTCGTCGAATATTATTAATTTGTTATTATTATTTTGAGTTTTAATTATTTACAAATTGTGTTTTTAATATCTTTTTAATATTTTTTGTATGATTTTATTTTTGATTTCTTTAGGCAGTTTATTAATTAGAATGGGAATTAGGTATGTTCTTTTACCATATTCTTTATTGAATTTAGGTTATTCTGGTGGTTCTGGTAGTAATTACATGATTTTTGGGGAATTTAATTTGATCGCGAAATTATTGTACGACAAGAAAGGTTGTATTCAACTTTTTTACGAATGTTGAGTTTTAACAATTAGTTGAGTTAGACAAGCAAGGTGCTTGTCAAGAATCATTCTAGCTAGAGCGTGCTGATATGAGGTGATGGCCTAATAAGACAGCCTCCCTCCCTCCCTTGACAGACGTACTGCGGTCTCCCAATTATCTATTCCAATCCGAGAACGGAGTTAATTCACGCGCCTCACCAAAATAGTGATTGCCATAAACCAAAACTAGTTTCAAGATTAATTTGAATTGAAAAGTCGTTTTGAGATTTATTTTGGACGATAACTTTCAACCCGTTTATTATAACTGCGATAAATCGCAAATGAACTGCCTCATTACTAAAGCGCTAACGGGGCTATGGTAATAGTATCATGAGTATGATATCTATAAGATATGACTGTCCTATTCAAAATCACTGTATGAGAATAACCATAACCATAGGACTTATATAATACTTAATCTATATAAATAAAAATGGATCTTCGAATTGTATGTACGCCCATAACTTTCGAACGGGTAGACCGATTTTAATTCTGTTTTGACTAATGGAAAAAGGGATAAAGGGGAAATGTTTTTGTATATAAAAATTGCACCACGGGCGAAGTCAGGGGCGGGCCGCCAGTAACCTATAAAAATATGGATAATGGTCTGAAATGTTGTCTGTTATTTTACCTTTTAAATTTTAAAGTGCATATGAAAACGTTGAACGACTATCCCATTACCAAAAAAAAAATATCCTAGATAACCTTATCTTGGTGCCGGGTTACATCCAAATGCGGTCAACGGTTAAAACCTTTAGTAGACACCTCGTACACAGGGGATACAATTAACCTAGGCTTCGTAACCATCGTAACTCATATGAAATTACATTAGTAATTAGTGTTACCACAGTGATAACACAACTTATTATCATAACTACCCAGTGAGATTTGAATTACAAAATTCAAACAGAATATTTATTTCATGAAGCTTTTTATGCATGAATTAAGTTAAGGCATGTATTTAGTTTAAACTAAAGGTTTTTATTCCCGGCGGGATTTACTTCTAAAATGAACCCTTTGAAGTTGTCCCCTAGTCTAAATTAACTTATGCCCTTAATTTATTTTACAACTTCGATTTTATATTAAGTTTGAAAACATATTTATGCTACGGCATATATACAACATTTACATACATATATTATACATAATCATAGCATATACTTACGGGCGACAATTGACCATTACTGGACATAGGATAATCTATACTATAATGTTATATAGAGAAAAGATTTGTATGTATGTATGTTTGTAATGAATAAACTCAAAAACTACTGTATCGATTTTAAAAATTCTTTCACCTATAGAAAGCCACATTATAAGCGAGTAGCATAGGCTACTCATCCTCCCCCCACCTCCCCCCTTTATATTTTATAAAGTTTTGCGGCCGAAGTCGCGTGAATAAGCTAGTAAAACAATATGTATGTAAAATGAAATAATTAGAGGCAAACTTATTAGCAGCGGACAGTAGGTAATAGTACTGAGTATATTTTACAAAATGAATAAGAATAAATAATTAGTTAGTCTCATTAAAGATTCTCTTAGGTATTTGGTTTTCTATTGAAAATAGTGTCTTATGTATTGTGTTTAATACATTGTAGATCCAACGACGCTTGCCAAATTTACAACCTCGCTCTCGGTGGCGAAACAAAAAACGTCAAGGTTCTATTTAGCGGCGAAGATAAGAACGAAAGCAGGCATCCGTATTTTTTGCGCTACAAACATTTATTCTTCTAAAAAAAGCTCCCCAAAAACTAGAGATAAATGGGGACATACATCGTATTCACGGCTTGAAATATAAGCTCATTTCAAACGAAAGGAAAAGATCTATTTGGTTACTTAATAAAACAGTCTAGAAAATAGTATCAAAGGAAAGAAACATCTAATAAAAAAACATTTTTATATATTAAAAATCAAACTAAATATTATTCACACCAGAAATCTTATTTATTGAAGTCAAAGAGATCTGCATTTATTATTATTTGTCAATTAAATGCGGAAGTCTCTTGCCGATTTCTCTATCATAGAATCGTCTTTATGAATAATAGAAAATATCAAATTATAACATACGAATCAAATATGACATAAAGATTTACTTAGTATATCTGATTTGTGTCAATAATCTAAGAATTGTGAAATTTCTTAGATTATTGGAAAAAAATATTTAAAGCCTATTTAAAAATGTATTTTGGCCGCAAAAAAACTCACAAATAGCTCACAATTAAGGTCTATATTAATTGTGTTATGAATTTATAAAAAAAATACTGAAACAAATTTACAAACCAAATATTTGTGTGTGTATAATATTTTTATACAATTTTATATGATATATTTTCAAATTAACCACATTTATTTTGTTTCTTTCAAGAAATCATTTCTCTGGTAATAATTACACAAGTACCCTATCCTTTGTAAAATAAGGAGTCGTTAGTTAGTTACACGGCTGTATATGCACAAAAACGTTTTTATATTCATGAAGGTTCTACCGAGAATTTTAATTACTAGACGGAAAAAAAATCACATGACTTACCTGTTGAAAACTACGGCATCCAATATGTTTAGTCTAATTAATTAATACACGAAATGTTCCGAAAACTGTTGCCCGTTATAGAAACTAAAACAAAATAATGGAACAAAGGTTAACCAACCAAAGCAATTGATTATAATAGAGCTATTTTAATTAAGCAATTTGTTTACACTCTACGAGCAATACGGGACGTAGCACCGCTACGAATGCTACGTGGCGACTGACGTCGTTGACGCTACGGTAACCGCTACGTACAGATTCGACGACCGTCTGCAAATAACTACAATCGGATTCTTTCGAGTGCGGCGGAAACAGCCGAGGATTATGTGAAGTTATTTAAATATGGGGTTCGGGGGCTTTCCATGTGATTCATGGAATAATAAGTTACAATTGCATTGAAAGAAGGGTCTCTTGTTCAATTCATTTGAGTTTATAAGTTTCCCTCATTACATGAGAGACAATAGAACCTTAATTAAATTTTTTTTAATGAAATATACGCTTTTATTTATTTCTTAATAGTGTTGAAAGTGTATATGTATACTAATTATGTATACTAGTTATTATATATTCCGAATATATCCGTGGGCGATGCGGGACACTGCCTTTTTTTCTAAATTAAAACTATTCGAAGTTACTCATCAGCTATCAGTGAAATTCCCGTCAATATCGGTCCAGCTGTTTCGAAGATTAGCCGGAACAAACAGACATCCACACATACGACAGACAAAGGTTTTAAAAATAGTTTTCTTTTTTATAAGTACCACATATACTTTCATATACATTTAGTAAAAAGCAGTTATTTTGACATTACAAACAGACACTTATTAGTTTACATTTATGCTAAACTATTTAAAATTAAAATCTCCTTCGTAGACGCCCATTTACTTATGAGTATGTATAAAACATTTCGTGGAAAATGTGATGTTATTTGCTTTAGTGAATACCAACTATAGGTACATAATCAGTATAATAACTATACATTAAGTACATCCAAAAATCCAAGCGTTTCATACTTGCTATAATACTTGATAATAGTTTTTCTCAAATATTATTAACTATTGATTTTACAATAGTTAATAATATTTAATAAATCTTGCAATCTTTTGTTAAATTTAGTGACTTTTTTTTAAATTTATTAATCATAAAACTCAGAATATTTGATATCATAAGCAACACATTAAATTAACAGAATTTAATGCAGAAATAAACGATAAATACTGCTATGGTGGAGTAATAATTGATTATTATTATTGTTTTTTTTTTCAGAGCACTTATGTAAATAAAAATGTAATATACGTTGCCGTCTGCACGCGATATAATGACTGAATAGTTATATGAAGTTTTATATTTAGAAAAACTAAACTTTTATTTGTTCTATAGTTACATTCAATTCTTATCTCTACTTCTCAAGTTATAATTCTTTGCATATTGTAGTAATAAGTAGTAATTAATTACACAATTACATTAATTAATAAGTTTTTGTTTCATATTGTTACGACTAACTATGGGACGTTCTGGAAAAAGCGTTCGCGCCGGCCGAAAGTCTCGAACGTTCCACTCTATCGATAGTAGCCACGCTCCTTCCTAAATAGTGTCAAAGGAAATTGGTCCTTATGTTATAAGGACCAATTATGTCACAACATGGGGTTTACATTTTCTGGAAAATTCGAAATACATCGAAGCGTTTGGCGCCAAGTATAAATAAGAGTGCGGAGGAGTTGCGCGACTACAGCGAACTTTTGTGAACTTATCTGCGACAGTGAACCGGAGACACATTAAGGAAATCATTGAAAACTTTTGGCGAGTTTAACGGTTTCATCGGACAAGTTTAGTGATTTTGGCAGTCATCTTGGTTTGTGAAAATAAATCGTTCCTTTACACGGCCTTTACAATATTACTTATACAATTATTACTTCCAAGAGCATATCAAATTTAAAAAAAAAACGCTCCCTTAAACTTGCAGTTTCACATTGCATATATTATCTTCTACAAGTCATGAAAAAATTTCAAGGATCCTAATAAATGTTTATGAATGTTTTTTGTGTTTTATATTTTTATATCTCAACAAATATATAAAAGACAGTATTTCCTTTCAATATTTATTTATCTGAAATTAGTTTCAGAATTCTTAAGATATTTTACAAAGAAACAATCAATAGCAAAAGAAAATTTCAACTTGAATTGATAAGTTTTGTAGGGAGAAATACTTATTCCATATTACTTATTGAAGAAATTGTAATTGCTTGGCAATGTAATTTAAATTAAAAATAAAATAATGAAAATGCTTCCTTGATTTTAATATGCCTAATGTTATATGTATAGAAGCCCCGGACGTTTGCAATTTTCAAATATTGTTCATGTCAGAAATGCACGGTACCACAATATTAAAATTATTTTTAAAAGTGTCCACACTCAAAAATTTTTTTCAAAGTTTCTACATTAATTAAAATTTCAATGTCCGAAACACGAATCAAAAACATGAGGTTGAAATAGTCAATTCTGAATGTAGAAAACTCTTTGCTGACAATCGTTTATGTTTCCATCCGTTTTAATTTAATACAACGTGCAAGCTGTCGTTGCCAACTTCCATAACGATTCTCGTTTAATTTTATCTGAATCGTACATCGAGAACAAAACGATAAAATCAAACCCAAATACAGCGTTGTATTTTTTTATTCCCGTGTAGATTTCTTATGATCTTTTTGTGCGACTGAAATCGATTCCCTAATGACAACTACATATATTTGAGTTTGCTATAAAATCCTGTTACTAGCAGTTGTTCATGGCTTCGTATATCTGTTTTTAAGCTGTTTGCTCCCTGTGGCTTTTAATTCGCTGTGTTATTCAATTGCAGAACTTATAATAAACCATACAAGTACTGATGTAACAATAATTATTACAATTAAAATTTGATAGTGGAACATAAAATATAAATTGGGATTGGATCTTGATATCCCTTACTGATTCACTCGTGCGCTGAAACATTTTATCAACGGTGGTCTTCTGTAAGAGACTTGAGTTTTTCTGCGTATTCAGTTGCCAGATTTGCTGCCCAGGTTATGAAGAAAGCGCAGTATGCTCTTCTACCAAGAAAATTCCGTCCAATCACGAAATATTTAAACATCTGCAGACTGATTTAAGGCATATTAACTAACTACACGGAAAATAATAAAGCTGCGAAATAAATTTCATCACATCCACTTTCGGCAAACGATAAATTATGTTTAAATATTAAATCGGTTACCTTTTTCGTTGTATATTGCTTGCGGATTCATAGATCCAGTACCCAAACCGATTGGCGGGTATAACAGGGATTTCGATAATCTGTTTTTGCTCCCGCGAAGCCTCCATAACAGATCGGGGCCTACTATAAATCATTTCGAATGTTTTGTGGTTTTATATTTGTTTTGGCCACGTGACGTTTCGTTTTCATACTGTTGCGATTCAGGATTTGGAGTATAATCTTCGAATAATATGATTTATTCGCTACTCAGGGGATTTGCAATTGTAAATAAAGATAAGAGATATATTTAGGGCCTCATGGTTTTTGGAAACCTTATGTTTTTTTAATATGTCAGACGATCTTTTGTAGTAGAAAACAAATTTATACATAAAAAAAGACTTGATATAAAATAACAAACTGTTGTTGAAAAAGTAAACAGTTAAAATAGCCCTATTATAATCAATTGCTTTGGTTGGTTAACCTGTGAAAATAAAGGCAAATTTGCTGTTTATGTTAAGAGAGTCATACAGGCTGACGGGTCCACTTGATGGTAGGTGTAACGCCACAGGTACTACAAGTGTGCTGGATTAAGTATAAGGGATTAGGAAGGGGTAGAGAAATGGGCTTTGGCATCCCTTACTCACTCATACACAACAGCAGACTAGCTGTCATTTCACTGTGATCTTTTGTAAGGGGGCGGTTACTTCCTCCAGACAGTTACTGCTCAAATGACTGCAGGATGCTTTGCCACTACTTGTTACATCAAAACCAGAGCCAACTATTAAAGATTCATTTCCAAAATTAAATAGACCGGGGATCGAACCCGGAACTCTTGAAAACTTAAAAGTATCATCAAAAAAGAAGACTTCATTAAATAAGTTTAAATTATTTATTAAGTATAAATTGCATAATTCATTTCCAATCTGAAACGCGAAAATTCGATGAAACACAAATCAAAACTGACAAAATATTTGTCAGAAACCCAAATGAACTAACATCGGTGCGGTAACAGTCTAATGGTTCTCTCGTGATGGCAAGAAATTTTAAACATTACTGTGGCCTTAAACGGTATTTAACGTTGACACGGTTGAACTTCTACCGTGCCATTGATATCGAAAATAGATTTTCACGACCTTGAAATTTTTACGGAATAAAACTAGTTCATTTCATACTTTATCTATGGGATAAATTTGAACTTCGTTTTTTGATAATCACACAGGAACATTTTTCCAAGAAAAAAGTTAATCCAGATGATAGACTATCTATTTGCCCAATTTCATCCAAATTCGTTAAACCGTTTTTGCGTCATTGAGTAAAGAACCTCCAAACATACAAGCTTTCGTATTTATAATATTAATAGGGTTTATGAAATCTATCAAATAAATTTATCAGATACAAATAACTACAGAAAGGTTATATTTGCAAAGTACGTTATCAATATAGCCCAAGGCGTGAGTTAGCAATATTGTAAATAAATAAAATACAGAGTGTAAACAATATCGAAATAAACTTTTTCCGAGCTTGTTTATTCGAAACAAAACTTACATGCTATTGTGTTCAGTATTATTTAATTAAGCTTTGTGTAGCCTTTAACGAGTGTTTTGATATGTTTATTTTATTTTGAAAAATATAACCAGTAGATACTTTATAAGATCCTTTTCCACCTTATACTACAAATAAATAGTTTTTCGTAATTTCACAAGTACTTAGACGACAACCCATGTATTGAATACCTGCTTTATCATTAAAATCGTCATTTTAGCCGGAGGACGTCCACTATTTGATATAGCCCTCCACTGGAATTTTCAATAGGCCGAAAGCAGCATGAATGGTATCTGCCCGTGGCACCAGATGGTGTCCGTCGTTTGCCCATCTTGAGAGCGGACATCCTACGATGCGCTTGCCAGTCCTTAGTCTCCATTCAAAAACCTTCCGGCTCCAACGACCCTCGGCTTTCTGTACTTTGTTGCACATTTCAAGTTATTATTCCGCCGCGCCGGATCACCGTATTCCTGATTCGAACTCGCAGATTAAGCTCAAGCGTGTTTCTCTTTTAAGTCTTAAGTATTGCGTTAAATTTTATTACAATTCCTATAGTGAAATTTAAGAAGTAATCAAATAATAGTTACTCTTTAACTTATTTATATGGGATTTTTAAAATTCGTTTCTCTCTAAGAAACTTTCTAAGCATTCTTTCTATTCCTCTGTGTATAATTATACTGGTGGCCATTTCATTTTACTGTGATGGTTTTAACAGTAACTAGTATAGAGAAGACTGTGCTAACGCTGCACTAAGTTAATCAAAGACGCCCCCCCCCCCTCTCTCTCCTAGTTGTGCCAAGACCTTGTCGTGGTGGAGGGGCTTACCCTAGGCAATCCGGGCAGTTGCAGGGGTCGGTGCTTTTTCTCTCACCGGCCTTTGCTCGACCGATCGGATTGGTTTTGGGGACCAACAAGACACACACCGAGGTGTGTGTTCGTCACTTAGTCCGTCGCTTTATTGGCGGCGGCGCTGTCTGTGTCGGACGTCAGAGGAGGGCACCTGGCGCTTGGAACCTAACAGATGAGAGGTGTGGTTGTTCTGCAGGTCACCGCAAGAATTTTTTATGAGGCTTGCCGCAATGGAGTAGGGTCCGCAAGGACGTAGCGGTGCTTGGGGCCCGAGGATAAGGCCTGGCTGTGATCCCGGGTCCCATAATCACTGCTGATGGTGCAACATGGAGGGGTTTTAGTGGGTAGAACCGACGATGGGGCGGTTCGTTCCGCCAGGTGAGTCCCAAACGCCCTCTCGTCGACCGTCCTCGTCGACGAGGGATAGTGCCTAAATGTCATTGCCCCTTCTAAAAAAAAAGTTAATCAAAAACCCTTTTTCCACCTAACTCTGCGGAATCACCTCGCACAAGTCACATTGATTAATTATTATGCTTATCTGCCGCGAGTATTTTTTTTATATAATAAAGTAAATTATATTTTTTGGTTTCTTTGCTTAATAATACAGCTTGAACACTATAAAACTTTTATTGTTTCAATCATATGGTACAGTACAGCAAGAAGACATAGTCACACAGAGCTAACATATACAACACAGTGTTGCCACCTAGTGTGAGAAATTACTTAAGTTAAATTTTGTTCCTTTTTTTATATATATTTAACAAAGTACGACAAGTGATAGCTACCTAACAGGTCAGTTGATGGAAGATGACACTGTCTCCCAGTGTGCTGCTGACTTTTATAGGATAAAGGATAAAGTGACAAGTTGTATATTGGTGTATAGCAAGTACCGAAACACAGCAGCACATAAGATATTCTTTCAAGATAATCTGATCATATACACGTGCAATTTGATTTTAATTATATTAAAAAAATTGTCTATTTTCGGTATTTTGTTCGAGGAAATTCAAAATGAATGTCTTCGTACCTTTGGACCTTCAAAAGCGGATATTTGGACGAGCGTGAAGCTCATACAAACAAAATGAAACTAATTTACATGCTCACTTAGTCCAAGAAACACTCACTAGAGATTGGTTATACCGTCGTTGGAGTGAACTACCAAAACGGTCTGGAAGGAACATTGTTCCATCTACAGCTAGCTACAAACATCTTCTAATTTAGACTAGAAAATAAATATTGTTAATGCTTACTACTTGTGCTAGGCGACAGACTTATGTCTTTGTTTGTGATACGAGGTCTCAAATTGGACTTTGGTTTCCTGGGTGTAGATATCTAGAGCAAGATCGAATTTGGAATCGACATTTAAAACAAATTAGGCCCCACATGGAATACGGTTCTCATCTCTGGGCTAGCGCGCCAAAACACCAGCTGAATCCATTTCAAATCTTACAGAGTCGAATTGTTCGAATTGTTAACGATCCAATGCTCATGCAGCAACGTTTAGAACCACTTAGTTTAAGAAGAGATGTATGCTTCCTTAGTGTTTTATACCGACTATACAATGGTGAGTGATCTGATAAGTTTTTCTAATTAATGCCTACCTAGACATACCCAGATACTTTATCCCTCGGACGTGCAAACATTATAACAATTTCCTTCTGAGGTCTTTCCTCCTAGTTACATAAGGGACTTCATCAAGAGAGCCCTAATCAAATTCCTACAGAGTACCTGCACCCAACCTGACATTGCTTATGTCCTTAGGTGACGGTAACCACCTACCATCAAGTAGACTTTCAGTTTGCCTGCCACCTCTGTGATATAAAAAACTAGCCTGATATATAAAATATAGCATTAAGAGTTAAAAAAAAAATCATATCCCCATAATATATCGGATAACTAACCGTCTTTGGATTAGTAGTTGAAAATTAAACTAATTATTTTAATTATAAAAAGGAGCATTATTTGAACAAAACGAATTACCAACCCTTTTTATGACAGCGAAATTACATTGGCACAAAGAATTAATAGTACATTACTGCAGAGACCAGGAAGTGAAGGATTGCCGGAGGAAGTGGTTTCAAGGCCGAGCTTTAGCGAGGCCTTGATAAAGATCTGAGTCCGGCCATCCTCATTCCGGTCGAGGCTGGTATAGTGCTTTTCTCAATAAATGTGAGGAAATAATGAAACACGTGATAATGCAAGAAAAATTAATAGTATAATATGAAAAAAATAATAAAAAATTAATTAACATATACACAGTTTTATTTAGAATAAAACAAACGCATATGTTTACTAAAAGCAATAAATATTTAGGTAGGTACTGAAAAAAGTCTGCTTTCCCGCCTTTTTTTATTTTTTATTTTCAATAAGTGCAAAGGAAACAGCCATACAAGTACAGCCCAGTCATGAAAAGAGCGTGCGCTCGCCCCCGCCTACTACGCCTGTGATGGCGGCGGGCGCGTTCGTGAAGACTCGTGACACTTCGGGTTTCAACGGGCTGAGCAGCGGCCAGGAATGAATTTTCATACAACATTCTTGGCCTAGGCCGAAAAAGAAATGCATGAGCCAAGAATTACAAACTTCTTAGCTTGTTTTTAGTACAAGAATGCCTACATTTCCGAGCATGTTTGAGAAAAAACTATTAACTCTAACATTTGCTAAATAAAATACATAGCCATATACACATATAACAGAAAAAGCGACGAAATTTAATTCAATCTTTTTACAAAAGGCAGGCAAAGGAAGGTAAATAATGCGGATTCTCTCTGCGCGAATCGTCTGAAATCTAGACATATATCAAGTTAACAGACAAACGTAACTTCACACGTTCTCGTAATATGTAAACGCTTGAAATAACGTCAAGCAAAACTTATTTAAGTTCAGAACCATTAAATAAAGGGCTAGAACTATCGCTTTAAAAAGCGTTAAATAATAAAAAATATTAATAAAGCGAGTTGACAACGTGATTTTATGGAAAGAAAACTATTTAGGTAATGAAAAAAATTAGTATGTAAATGGGCATACATAAATTAATCCAGGGCCAGAAGTTATGAAAATTTCCGTGAAATTCAAAATTTCATTAATAACTGCCATTGTGATTCATTAAATACTTGTTCGTCGTATTATTTGGGCAGCAAGTACTAGATCAGCCAAAAAAAGTTGCTGACCTAATGGATATTTTGCTGATCAAAATATTTATTCCTTTATTTTGACTATAGTACACAAGAAAATTGCGGAACAAAATTCCGTTACTAATAGAAATATGTACATTACAAGTATTTTAAATCATTTATTTTACAAATTATGTATATTACAACTGTTAGGATTATAATAATCCAAGTATTTGGAGCTTGTTACAGTGAAGTAAATTGTAGTTTTTTTATTTGTTTCAGATAAGACAGACCTTTACCTATAAGTGTAGCTTGAAACCTTTGCTATATCAAGAGGCTGCAATGACATCGCCGATATTGAAAAAATGGTACCTAGAATATGGGATCGAGGATATGAGGTAAAATGGGGATAGCAAAACACGTTCAGGTATTCACCACCTGACTAAGGTACCGGAACATAAACTCTTATCACATGCTGAAAATTCTGTTATTTCACGAAGATCTTTTATAAGTTCGTGTTTTTTTTTTAAACTTTTTTATGTTAAAGTCGACAGACAGGCTGTCTGTCCACTTGATGGTAGGTGACTACCGTGCACTGCAGACCATAGTAGGTTTAAGAATAAGGGATAAAAGATTGGGCATCTCTTACTCATCAAAACACAACAGCACATATGCTGTTATTTCACGGGGTTATCTGTAAGGAGGTGGTTACTGCCACCAGACGGACTGCCCAAATAACTGCGTAACGAAACATTCCTTGCCACTACTTTCTAAATCCAGACCAGAACAAACCTTAAAAAGTTCATTTCTATGGTTGACCTCGCTTGGAATCGAACCCGGGACCTCTGAGACAGAGCTTTAAGGCTCGTTAGTTATAGATTGCGATATACGGGGTTACTGGGTTTTGTTGTATCGTCGCCTTCTTGGTTTAATTTTTGTATCAGAAAAAAAAAATGGGCGATCTGTACTCTGTTCCAAAAATATAGTTGTGGGTACCTCAAATCACAGATTAAGAAAAGACCTGATCTGTCAGGCCCTGATGCACAAGCGCAGTCACATCCTAGGAAGCCACACAATGGCTTGTGAAGATGTGAAGAATGCCTCTATCAAAAAAGTACTACAGTTCCTTAACGTGGTAGGTATAGCTTTAGTTCACGTGGCGATCACAATATTTCAGCAATGGACGAAGTGACACTGGTACTCTAGCAGACAGAAATAGCCACTAAGACAAGACAAGACAAGATGACCTGTCAGGGGAACCCTAGCCGGAGGACAAAAAGAATAGTTTACCGTGGCCATTTCCCATCAAGCAACTGTCAGTCTGCCTGACGACCTTTACATGAAAAAAAAATGGTTTTTATGTCAAGAAGCAACCATTACTTTTCCTAATGTTCAGTATGAGACTTACAGCGACATCTATGGACCGAATCGAAGCAATACATATAACGTCACCACTCATGTATTTTTTCATAACAACATAACACGTCGTTCGGTAAAAGCTATATTGTTTTTAATTCCTAAAATTCATCATCCAAGAAGTTGCCCCAAATGAATAAGGTCTCAAATGAGGAGGTTTTAAAAAGAGAGGTTCGTACCATTAAACAGAGAAAAGTCGCGTACTTGGGCCATATAATGCGACATGAGAAATACAAGCAGTTAAATATAATAATGATGAGGAGGATAGAAGGAAAGGGTAAAGTTGAAAGAAAAAGTTGTCATGCCTACGTAAAATCAGAGAGTGGCCCGGTATTAAAACCGTGGAACAATTGTTCCGACTTGCGAAGGACAAGGGGAGATTTAAGAAATTGACTGCCGACCTTCAGTAATGGAGAGACACAGAAAGAAGAAGAACTTGCCTCTGCAAAACTAATTAACGCTAGTAAAATCAACGCCTAGCTCAAACACCTTATTACGCACTATATCACGAACAAAGCGTTTCAGTTCCACCTTCCTTGTTCGAACTGCTAAGGAGTGGAACTTATTGCCTGCGTCTGTGTTCCCACAAAACTACAACCTCGGGGTCTTCAAAACTAGGGTAAATGGGCATTTACTAGGTAAGCGTGGTCCACCTTCGGCCACATCTGCACCTCACATCAGGTGAGATAGTGGTCAAGCTCTACCTCGATTTCATAAAAAAAAAATATATAATTGCAATTGTTCCCTGAAAGTGGGATGGAGAATTCGAATTTCAAATATTCAACCTGGAATCTGCATTCAACTTACAAAATGATAGCATTTTGTATAAAGAAAGACGCTTTGAAAGCGATAACATTCCAAAAACATTAATTTAAATTTGTGCCATTATATTAGTATGACATAGCTAAAAATCTACCCCCGTTTAATCTATAGAGAGAATGATTCTTGCATTTTGCATTGTATCTTAAACACAAACGACGCTAACCTTACTGGGATCCATTATTTAAATTGTAACAATGAGAACATTTCGATGTTAAATTAATTGAATTTCGGACTGTCCTTTGTGTCTCCGAACACCTCTAATAAAACATTCCCATTCAAAGGCTGTCCTTGACGCCTCCAAGAGAAATGAACAGACAACTTCCATTACCGTATGCGTGTATTAATAATACGTACTATACGAAATGTTTATTACGAGCGGCACGCGATACAGTGATTCCACTAAAAGCATCTCGGCATAAGCAGGCCTCTTATAAAAGTGAATGTTACACGCATTTTCTATAGCGAAAATTTCTATTCGGCCGGCGTAGTTTAGTGGATAGTGTTTCGGATGCCTCAAAGAAATATTTTCTGCGGAATGAGGCTGTAAGTGTAGGCACTCGGTACTTGCATTAAATATGTGCGGCAATATGCCGAGAGCACGTTCGCAAATAACTTATGCAAATACTCCCTAGTTCCCCGCGTTTTAAGAGGCGGCGTTACGTATTATTGTTAATCGCGAATTCAAATATGGATAAAGAAAAAGACGGGACGCAGGTGTCTTTCTTTTCTTTGCGGAAATATAATGAATGCCGCAAGATAACACCTTATGCCACATATGACGTCGTTGTGATATAAGTATTAACAGGTCCACAAAAAGGCTATAAACGTTTAGCTCCGGCGAAAATGTAAGAGGTTCTCGTAAGCTATTCAAGTGTCAACGGCGAGGTCCTTTTTCAGTGAGGACATTAACGAAACCCTTATCACATAGTGTTTGTTTGTCTAGTCACGTCGCCGTAAAGTGTAAATACAAGAAACTTCTCGTAGGTGGAGAAGCGTCGGGCCTATGTAATTAATGAAATTAGAGTGAATCTAGTTTGCACTTGGGCCCCTTTTTAAAGGTTTCTTTTGTGTTTTTCTGTTCGTATCTTTTGGGAATGGCTTTTATGGAAGAGTGTATTGGATAAACAGTACAGATTGGCTTGTTTTATGTACCTATCGTATATTTTATGTTTTAACCTGGATGTTACCTTGTATATCTTGTTATATCACTTTCCACAAAGTGAGTTCTACACTATCTTGCCTTTAATTAAGTGTAAGATTATGAACTTCTCTAGTAATTGCATTATCGTCTAATTTTATAAATCCAATTATAAAACTATACGAAAATGAAAATGTTTGAAAATGCCGCCAAAACGCCACGATAGTTCATCTGAGAGCGCGTAACGTCATTTGTGGTCATATCATAACAAAACAGCTGCATTGGCATAAGAAAATGATTACCCACAAATGACGTCACGCACTGTGATTGGTGTTTCAGTATAGATTAAAAATATTGTAAATAATAAAATTTTATTTCTACATTTAAAAATATTTAAATGAATTATATTAAATTATTATTCGATAAATAATCGTAAAAAATTATATATTTTCTTTCTAAGTACATTTTAGATTTTAAGCTGATTACTGTCCGATCCCCTATTGCACGTGCCTCTATTTCGTAGTGGTCTTCTGTTTATCTGATTATTATTTTTATGTTTTTCTGATAGTTACGTTTCACTGCGCCCTGCTACAGAAAAAAAATTAACGTCTTAAAACCCATTAATTCGACAATGACATTTTTCACATAAATAGGTTATGAAAAATAATACAAGATTTTTATTTCGTTATTATTTATTTAAGTTTATACTTATTATAAGTTCGCTTTCTTAATACAAAAAAAAATCACATACCTGTATATGAAATGTACGAAACAGAGGCCGGAAATTCCATTGACCTACATTCAACACTCCTGAAATAATTTCCTAGTAGCTATTTATTCAGCGCAAGTCCTATTTAAAAATACTACTATTTTACTTATATTTTATTTTAAGTCCTATTTTAGTTGGTAAAATAATTTACAACTCTATATATATTTTCACTAATATTTCTGGATTTAATATTCTGCTTGATAACCGAAACAATGACAACATGTCAATATGTCTAGTTGGCGTGACATGTACACAGTTGTACACTTAATGCCTATTAAAATTAATTTTTCTCGATCAAACTTTTTAGAACTTATGACTGCTTCATTTGTTCTCAGTTTGGTGAAAACTATCTTGTGCTTCATTTTTAGTTATGATATTATGAATTAATGAATTAAACATGCCTTTAAGGAAACTGTCAGTCGTAGGACTGCACGTTAGAAGTGAAAACTTATTAACTTCACAAACTATATACAAATATACACACATCTATATACATGTAATGTATCTGAGCGTGACGGGGTCACGCGAGTTTTGTGCTTTTTTCCGACACCAAAAGTGCCTAAAAGATATTTTCACTTAAAAAAAGAGACAAATTTTTACATTAGGAATATCATTTATCCACTCCTTACCACAAAAAGTCTTCTAACTTTCTAAAATTTTCTACAATCAGAATTTCCACAAATTTCCTAAATTCCATATGAGATGAATAATTCAATTAAAATATTTAGATAGCAATGACACATTTGCACAATACTAAGTCTACCAATCGCCTTTTTCGTGATATGATCGTCTGGCTCTGATTACTTTAGTCGCTACTGGGCCGCTTCAAACGCAATATTTTATTGCGTAAAACAATATAGTTAAAAAGATCATTTTTAATATGAAATATTCTACATTGGAAACTAACGTAAGCAATTATGCATTTATTTCTCAAACGACGATCATAAGAATTTAATAAATATGATAATTATAGATGCCTAAACTATTTCTAGCCAGTAATATCCGCCGTCATCTCTGTACGTTATTTCACTGAGTTACCTGTTCCAAAATACAGAGAGGCATTTGAATAGATACCCACATCATTGCGTCGTGGATTGTTCATAAATCTCCCTATATGCCGCCTTTTGTTTAGCTCTAAGTCACAGTACCGATGAGGTATCACAGTAAATAAGCTTACAAGGTGAGTTTTATAAGTTTATCGATTTTTGCTAAACTGCTTCATTGTTAATTATTTTCACAAAATAAAATCTAAACACATTAACGCATTAAATAGAATAAAATCCAATGAAAAGAACAATAGCGAATTTCATACAATTTTTTGTTGATATGTAAAAGTATAGAGTTTGGATTAGTGAACTAACTGGTCTTAGGTTTATTATTAAATGAAATCTAGAATTAAGGGTACTACTCTAGTCTGAAAAAATAGAGGTTATGTAAAAAAAATATAAATTCACTTTATTTATATTTTTAGATTAAAATAAACTAAACACTTTATATTGAGTTTACCAACTAACCAACTACGTATATGCTTACAAAGAGAACAGTACTCTACAATTCCAAGCAAAGAAATCAACGAAACGAATTTCAAATAAGCTGTCAGAGTCAGGCAGAAAGACAGTTTTCATAGACATTCCGGCTAATTTCCGAAACGGCTGGACCGATTTTGAAAGGACTTCCAATGGCAGATAGCTGATATAATAAGGAGTAACTTAGGCTACTTTTATTTTCAAAAAATAAATGCCGCCTTTTCCAATTAAAAACAATATTTGAACTTATTTTTCAATATCATTCCGTAAGAAATGTATGAAGGAGTTTTTTGAGATTTTTGACGTTTCTAGTACTCTGACCTCAGGTGGTCCCATAGGATTAATTGATCCTTATAAGTAACAGAAACGATTGGCGCTATAAAAACAAAACGTGAAAATTGACCTTTTTCCCGCTGACTGTACCATTTTTTCAAAATCTTTGAATGCCGATGGGAATAACTATTAAAATTATGAATAGTCTCCTAAGAGTGTTTTGTTCTAGATACAATGGTTTAGGTAGCTGCCCTTACTGACCCGACTCAAATTACCACCCTATATAAGCAGCGTCCAGTACCGCGCGCCCCTACGCAGATACCGCGACGAAGCGCGTCCGGGTTCAGCGAGTTCGATGTTAATATACGTACTATTGTGTCCGACTTCCACATCTCTTAAAACACATTTCCAAAGTATACTAATACAGCACAGGCAAAGCACTGTAAGTGTAATATTTTTGAAGTTTAATAATATATGGCAACACCACAAGAAAAAATGAAGTATGAAGTTAAGTAACAAATAAACAGTCAATAGTCATTACTAGACTATTGACTAATTAATCAATTGTGTTTCTTTTAAAAACAATTCAGACAAGAAAAATTACCACTTTATATCAATATACATAAATATCACTTCATGTAACCACATACTTCAAAAAAAAAACTATTAAAAGATAAACTGCATTTAATAATTCTTGCATAGTGTAAATACAAATTTTATTTACTTGTGATATAATCGTAATGTTCTAAGTAATTTATATTCTAAACCAGTTTTTGTTTATACCGTGTCAACAAGCCCCGTGAATGTCCTCTCGTGGCTTAGGCAAATGTGGTTCCCCTTTGCGTCTGTTTTCACGAAAATCGGACGAAATTTACTAGTAATATATACACGTACGCTCTTTATGTGGCCATTAAACAAGAGTGAAATGATTAGATTTCCTATACACCTACTACAATTATACTGACGATATCTAACCTAGAGATAGGATTGCGTGAGAGTGCAGGTCATACAAGGCGGAAATGTATTTCTGACGTTGGTGATGCGCGTAGTAATAGGCCAGGAGCTCTGTTATCTGTAGAATGGTGCGAACACATACGAAAATAAAAACGATGTTGATATTATTTTGTATAGGAGGTCGTTTATTGGGCGAGTGCTTCATAGTCTGCACCGATACCACCCACACACGCCCACGCCCACACCCATATATATATACACATTAACATTACGAACTCTCTCATCCACACACACGTGCAAACACCCATATGTGTATATAATGTATATATATTATACTTGTATGTATATTGCTATATTATTATTTGAGTTTAGTCCTTAAGAATAGATTTTCATATAAGGCCACCGGTATGGAAATTTTATGAGGAGTAAAATTAATATAAGTGTTAACTAAAAAGTGTTATGTTCTAAGCAGTTCTACCTAAATTGCATAGATGTCGCCGCTTCATCTAATTCTATTGTAGTAGCTATATAGATGGCGCGTTTATTTACCCTCTTTTCCTATTGCATAATCAAAGACAATCGTTTATTACTTTTTTTATAAATCAATTTTAATTTTTCCATTAAATTATGTTGCAATAATTTAGAATTTTCATTACGTCTACTGGGAGAAAATTTCATTTTCATAGAAAATAAAGTGGAGCAATATTTGAACAAAAATTGGGATAATAAAGCTGCAGCATCGTTCCTAATTTGAAACAGATTTACACTAAAATATGTTTCGTTAGTGTTTTTAAACTAATTCAGAAAGAGCTCAAACATATTCGTCCGCTGGTTTTTCAATTCATAATGTTACTTCATTAAAATAAACATTTGATAACGAAAGTAACAAAATTATGAAGCTGCTACTTATCATAAAAACAAATATATACTAGAATATGTATGAATCGCTCTGTTACTCAACATTAGACATAGACATAGACGTAAAGTAGTCTGTCTGTGTGTATTCTATAAGATGTACTTCGGAGAGTGTGCTCGAGAGCTGCATGAGATCATACCGCCTTCCCCTTTCTTCTATCGGACATGCAGACGAACGGCTGGTTACCATCCTCACCTTGTCGAAATCCCTCTAATTCGGACCAAGCGCTTTAAAACATCTTTTGTGATGCGCACTGCTAAGGATTGGCACTCCCTGCCGGCGTCTATATTTCCGAGCTCATATAACCCAAATATTTTCAAGGTTCGAGTGAATAGGCATCTTCTGGGTGAGCTCGCTCCATCTTCGGCCTCATCCTTCCTACATGGATAGATGCTGGTCAAAAGCAAACCCATCTTTAATAAAAAATAAAAAAAAATTAGAACAACCGAAATCTTAATATATTTTTATTGCTTTTTGCAAGTGAATTATTTACGAGTAAAGGTTGGTCTGGTTTTTTGAGTGATAATCCCTTAAACCAAACCTTTTGGCTTTCTTACGTCTGGCATAGCAACATTAGTTTTATAATTAACTAGCTTTAGCCCTTGGTTTCATCTGCGTTCCTCGGAAGTCCTGGATGATTAAAAATAGAACTGTCCTTTTTTGGTTCCGCTAATAAAAACTACTCATCAACACACTGCTAAGTAGTCAGTGAAGGCGTGGGAATCGCTCTCCTGTCGACACAGTATAATATGCAGGTTCGTATCCTAGTTGAGTCTGCGTCTTTAAAATATGCGTATTATCGTTAAAGATAGTTATTAATTGTCTATACCTACATATAATAAAATCGTAAACGAGCCGTGTCTGTACATTAAATATATTTTCAAAAAAACAATTTGTACACGTTGTAATTACGTTACCGAGGTAAAAAAAAATAGTTTTTAGAATTTTTGTATATTTGTCTTATTCTGTTGGTTTTGAGAAGACCCAAGAAAAAAATACTGACACTGATCTGACTTCTGTATGTGAAAACCTATTCATTATTTTTGCATAAATTTTGCTTTGCCCTTTGAAATATTTAAGGAACTTAGCATAGTGCAGTTTTTATAATAAACTGATGAGTTAATACTTTCCATTTGTAATTTTAAGAAGAATGTTTATCTACGATGAGCGAGCAGTTTGTCTAGCGACTTAAACGACTGGGTAAGGGTAACAATTAATGAATCTTGCAAACAATTTCACCGAATATAAATTCGAATATCACGGGTACGAAGTTGGGGGCTCAGCTAGTATTTAACATAAAAATTTATATTAATCCTCAATAAGATAAGGGACAAGGATAGGGAAATAGTTGTTTTATGCCGTGCTCACTGAAACATAGTTGTGTTTTAGTGAGTACGGCATAACGGCATAAATAACACAAGTGCTATTATTTCAATCTACATGGTTACTACCGTCAGACAGGCTGTCCAGTTCGCGTTTTATAAATAGAACATAAGCGAAGATCCAAATTTTTAGAGCTTCTGCCTATTGCCATTGCCACTATAATAAGTTTGCACCATAGGTCATAACATTTTCCAAACAATCAATAGACCACCTCTTGGGTGAACCATGGATAATAAGATTTATAGCGGTGCCTACAGTACACCTCGGAGGTGTACCAAGGGTCCGAACGAGTGCCCGTAGTACACCCAGGTGAACTTGCAAGGTGGGCTACGGGTAAGTAGCCAAAATAATTTGCAACGATTTTATTTCAGGCAGTTATATTTTATTCTTGGTTAGTAGTTTACGTCAATTAAATCCGAAAAACTGCACTCATGGATATATTTAGAGTAAGTCAAAAAAGTTAAAATATTTCGTACTGACCTTCTGTGTCAGTATTATGTAATTTGAAAAAAAAAAAGAAGGATTTGAGTAGAATTTAACTTACAACTTTATTTTTTTTTTGCTATCGGTTAATTTCTTGGATACGTAGTGTATAAAATTCAAATTTTGCAGATTTTTGTTATTTTTAACATTATTTTGCTGTTTTGACAAAAAAATGTCATTATTGAGTGGAGGGAACTTCATTTGATAAGTTTGGGTAATAATGCCAGATCTGTGCGTTGCTCAGATGTCTAAAGCTGTAACTTGCTCAACATGCTCAAGTGGCTCAAACATTAAGTGTATCTAAGTCTGCGTAATGAAACTGCCACGAACTTAGAGATAAACACAAAATATGTATTCTTTCCTCTTTCATAATTAATTTCAAATAATTAATTATATTTTCAATATAAATGACCTTAAGTGTCTAAGCAAAATAAACTACAATTCACTGCGTAGGCGTATAAACGTAAAAAATAATTCAATATACATTACAACGTAGTTGGTCATTAAAAGCATTCTTAGTAATTATTCTTACTAATAGCGGGCATTCACTCTTACGTTATTATAAATGTATGAAAGCAGGAACTATATTGTTGAGTAGTTACAAGAAGCCACTCAACTAACGCCCGCCTTGTAACATATCACGTAGCTGAAGGCTAATGTTGGGGTGAATTTAAAACAGAACTGCGTCCCGGTCTAACTCGACACGAAGTATCCAAATTAATTTAGTCACTCTTGAATTCAGATGTCGCATTGTGCATAACCTATTTGACCTCTTTTGACCTATTTTGACGAGGCCATTGGATGAGTGGTTAGGGTGCTTGCCTTAACGCTCTGTTCTAGGGTTCCCGGGTTCGATTTCCGGCAGGGTCAACTTTGAAAAAATGAACTTTCTGAATGAACTTGTCTGAACATTCTGAAAAAATGAACTTGTCTCTGGTCTGGATCTGGAAAGTAGTGGCAGGGCACACTGCGTTTCGCAGTCATTTGGGCAGCCCGTCTGGCGGCAGTAACCACCCCCTTACAGAAGACCACCGTGAAATAACAGCACGTGTGCTGTTGTGTTTCGGTGAGTGAAGTAAGGGATGCCAGAGCCCATTTCTCTATCCCTTCCCAATCCTTAATCCTTATCCTTAACCCTATTGTAGTCGGCAGCGCACTTGCAGCAGCTTTTTTGGCGTTGCTTGTGTTATAGGCGACGCGACGGTAGCCACCCAACATCAAGTGGACGGTCAGCCTGTCTGCCGATCTTAAACTAAAAAAAAAAGATTTGATAACTTTAGTGAAGAAACCCTTTCTCTCTCTCTGCGTCTCTCTTAACCAAGTTCAATCGTTTCACTTTTTAGTGTAAACCTCTCTTTAGTGCTTGTCCTGTGTTTCTCATGTTGTTAGACCTTGCCATCATTTTATTATCACATATTCATCACATTTGTGGACCCTTTGGGAGATTACAGTTAGTTTTTATAAGAAATATGTTGGTAGACGCAGTGTTCTTTGAATGTGCTCTTTCGTTTGTATATTGTCAGTAAATAAATAACCTAAACTTGAGGTTACCTCCGCATCAACGAAGATATTTAAGATTTTTTTAAATTAGCATCTCATTTTACTTTTAATTAATAAACTAGCTTTTCGCAGGCGACTTCATTGGAGTCTTTTTAGGCGTTTAAACATTTATTCAGTGTTTATTGCTAATATAATTTTATCAGGGATTGAATATTTTTATTTAAAAAAATGAAAGATCCTCACTAAGTTGTGTTTTTGTTTTGAGGGTGTGAAGGGGTAGGTGAGTAGATGGTGATGTACTTCGGAGAGAAATGGCTATCCCTCGAAGCGACCGTCGTACCGTTGAGAAGCTACGGAGATTCAAAGTTTTCAAAAAAGTTGTATAGAGTGTAAAAAATGTATGGCCGGGATGAGTACGGGTCGCAATTTGGTAACCTCCGATGAGCCTCTATGACTCTCTTTTCTATCCCGCACAGTTACCGAGAACCCCGATTTAATTTGTACTCACGGAGAGACCCCTTCACGATCGACTATGAAGGTAGACAAACAAGGGAAATTAGAGTCAGTGAGTGATGAGTGAATGGTATTTATATAATATGTATTATATTTGTTAAAATTAATTATCGAAAAACGTATCTGTATAACGCATATTTCGACGCTAGCAAGCAATTTAATTTGACTGGGTTATAAAGAATCGAACGTAAATATTTGGTCCGCAATTTTGACGAGGCACACTCATACGTCATGCGCATACTTTAAAATGTTTGGGTTAAATATTGTGTTGCATATAATTATTATTCGGTCCAAATGTTGTGAACCCCTGAATGTTTGTTTAGATAATTTACAGCTTCTCGTGACTGCGAGTATAGTCACGAATTTTTTATTAAACACATTTAAAATTAAGTCACTTGTTACTGACCTCTTATTTATAATAAGCGCCACAGTCCGTGCCTTTGAAACTGGTAATTTATGAAAACTCGACAAGACGGATTAAGTTAGTACAAAATTATTACCATAATTTCTCACCAAAAACTTCCTAGTGAGTTTACGCGATGAATATGCAAAGGGAAAGTTCACACGGACGCGGCGCCAACTTTTTACGAGTGCTGTCAGACTTCCGGTACTATTGTTGAGATTCGCATTTTTTTTAACTAACATTTTGCGGTAGAAAAATGACGAGTGCGAAAAAAAACACCGGCTCTGAAAGAAAACTCATTATTTATTCATATAAATCTAATCTATACTAATATTATAAAGCTGAAGAGTTTGTTTGTTTGAACTAATCTCAGGAACTATTGGTTCGAATTGAAACATTATTTTTGTTTTGAATAGTCCATTTATAGAGGGAGGCTATAGGCTATATAACATCACGCTACGATGAATAGTATTGTATATAAGCAGTGTCCAGTACCGCGCGCCCCATGCGCACGCCGCCGCCGTATGGGCCGCAGCGACTTGGCCGAGTTCTGCTAGTTTTATATAAAATTCCGCTGTGACTTCATAATTGCCTTTTTATGAAATGGAAAATTGTAAAGTATATTGTGCT
The DNA here is from genome assembly GCA_910589475.2 of Bembecia ichneumoniformis. Classification (NCBI taxonomy): domain Eukaryota; kingdom Metazoa; phylum Arthropoda; class Insecta; order Lepidoptera; family Sesiidae; genus Bembecia; species Bembecia ichneumoniformis. Next base: position 16,850,826 of record OU342528.1, on the reverse strand, counting down.
CTAATTTCGCGAATTGGGACTTCAGAATATATTAGTTACTACATCATAACGATAACGAACAAAACATAATGTGGCTTAATGAATTGTCGTTACTGTATGGAAACATTTAAGTTCTAAAACGTAAAATTTAAAATAATAATTTACATAGTGTTAGTACGTATTTATTTAAGTATTTACTTACAATCAGTAGTAGACTTAAGACTTAAGGGGCTTATAAGACAAAGCATAATAACGGCGGAGGCAAAGCACTAGAACTTCTAAACTACGCAATATACATATCTATACATACATATAATAAAGAAGTCGTGTCCGTACATTAAATATTTTTTCAAAAAAACAATTTGTACACTTATTTATGTTACCGAGGTAAAAAAAAATCGATGTTGGAATTTTTGCCTGAAACAGCTTAACCGATTTGAATGCGGTTTTCAGTGCTGTATTATAGCAAGCTTCCCTTAGCATTTAGTGTTTCTTTCATTCCAATCAGTTTACAAACAAAAAAGTTACGCGCTATACCGAATACCACGTGTACGAAGCTGCGGGCTCAGCTATATACTAATATTATAGAGGTAGTCTGTTTGTTTTAATTGTTGGTTTGTTAATATGTAGGAGGTAATGTTCGAAACTACTCATCCGATTTAAAATTATTAATTATTAATCAAATATTATTAATTAAATATTAATTTAGGATAATATTCCACGCAGGCGAAACCGCGCGGGCACGAGCTATCTAAAAGTAAAGATCCATCTCTTGCCACCGCGTGTTAGGCTACTACGAGTATATATTGCTTTACAAACATACTTTGTTATATGTATATTTTATTTTATATATTTTATTATATATAATATTTAATATATATTATTATATATTATATATATTTCGAGTTCTGGCAGGACAACGTCTGCTGGGTCAGCTAGTCTCTATATATAAAATGAATACCTATTTCCTTTGGTTACGGCATCACGCGTGAACGGGTAGACCGATTTTAATTCGGTTGTCACTAATGGAAAGAGGGGTAAACGGGAAATGTTCTTATATATAAAAGTTGCACCCAGGGCGAAACGGGGGCGGGTCACTTGAAAATTTTCCTCGGAAGGCTCAATTGTACAGTGCATTTATTAATAAATTTATGAATAATAGAGAAAAGTTAATGTTATCAAGTTTTCAAAACAAACTGTTTTCGACGAAGCAGACAGTGCTTACCTTTTTTACCATTTTTTATACAAATACATTCGAAGCCGGCTCGAGACGCTAGTAGATGTCCCTTGTACCATTTTTTTTAACGCAAAAATATTCAGCCTTAAATTTCGGCTGCGACATTTATTTTAACAAATACCAGATGGACGAATTAAAGAACCCACTACTGCGTTGAAAATGTTCAGGGAAAACACTGTAAAGCTTCCAAGGGTGTCCCTGACAGTCAAAGAGTAATGTTCGAAGGATACTTTGCACTTTGATCTATGGAGGTTTTCTTTCCACTTTTATAGTTATTCTTGGATATAAATTTTCCTTACTTTCTTATGTTTATGACTATTTTTAATTTTTTTTTATAAATTTTTTATAAATTATTTATTTTACTTATATTACTCAATTTAAAATTTGTCATAAAACGAGCCTCAACTGACGTATATCTATTGTTTAATTTCGGAAGATTTTGATTATATTGAAAAAATAACAAAGCCAAAAAAAATTGTCTCCCTTATACATAATTCATCATTATTGTTGGATTAATTCGCATCTTTTATTTATTAAACTGTCATGTCATTTTTCTATGTTATAAGTTTTTCTATGTTAATGAACCTAAAACTTACATGTCGGGTTGTATTAACAAAGCACAAAAAAGATTATTAGAAAAATCTTATATTATTATAAAAAGATTATTAGAATATATGACGATGGGAAAAAAAATATTTATCCTGATCGCCGCAATCAGGATGGCCATTATGGCCTTGTAAAGTTTAAATAGTAAAATTTGAATTATATTAAGCTTTTAATTATCAAAATTCTATGAAATACCTTGCCGTGTCGTCATCCAATGTACGCCGCCCTTAACTCTTTCGATAACACAATAGAGTAAAATGCATGTAATTAATTTTCCTGTATTACTAATTACCTCGGCAACGATACTTTAACAGGTATTGACAATCGACCTCATCTGTTTAAGGCGGAATCCTACATTTTTATAAAAAAAATATATAAACATAATTACTTAAAATGATCAGCTCTTTGTATATATCAAGTATGTGACAAAGTCATCAAAATAATTCAATGTAAACAATGCAAGTTTTGATTAAAATAACCAATGTAAACAATTTTATCGTATATAAATGTGCGATAAAAATCATTGTTTAGTCACGCTTTGTAAATGATTTTCAACTGTATAGATCGGGCAAGACGAAAGAATCCGTAATGTGACATTTAGAACCACGTGGTACAAAATCTCTCAGTCCATCGCCAACTTTACAAGGCTATTTTATCTACGCCATGACCATCCTGATTACGGCGATCAGGATCAATATTTTTGTAGGAAAAATTTCCCAATGTCCTCTCTATTATTAATATACTAAATATATTTAATCTTTTTGACGGAAATAGAACATGAAGTTGTTAGAAACGATTCAGTACCTCGTTATAGTAATAGGGCTATTAAGTTAAATACAGATGGTATGGAACTGGCGCGCCAATAGCTGAGATGCCTTTATAAGATAAGGCTAATGTCTCAGTGATAGCGGATTGCATGGTCGGCTTCGTACTAATTTAGAATCAATAATATTATTTTGTGTAACGATATGATCCGTCATCATAAAAAAACTGGAAAACCTTGTATAGTGAATGACGTAATACTGCTAATGATTTGTTTATAATTGTTATCTAGTAATAAAAATTACTTTATTGTTGTCGTTTATGATAATCTATTCGACACATATAATAAAATCGTAAACGAGCCATGTCTGTACATTAAATATAAAAAAAAAAGAACCATTTCTACACGTTGTACTTATGTTACCGGGCTCTTAGAATTTTTATCTATTAGTTTTTAGAAAAAAAATAGCTAATCTCAGAAACGGCTTAAACGATTTGAATGCGGTTTTCACTGATGTATTTTAGCAAGCTTCCCGTAATATTTAGTCTCTGTTTCATTCCAATCGGCTTGCAAACAAAAAAAGTTACGCCCTATTCCAAATACCACGCGTACGTAATTGCAGGCTCAGAAAAGATTATGAAAAGAAAAGATTATGAAGAGAAAAGATTTTTATGTATGTATTTTTGTATGTGTGTAATGAATAAACTCAAAAAATACTGGACCGATTTTAAAAATTCTTGTCTGATATATTATTAAAATTATACAATTCCGCTCTCACTGCTGCCACTATACTCCCTTACTGTATGAGTTCTGAATTATTTATAAGATTCATAGAAAAATACTCTACAAACGAAGAAATTGAAGCGAATGATTATAAGGAATTTAATATCGACTTGCATATGAAATGTAAAACATGTTGGAATATTTTAATTTGTTACCACCGTGAATAGCATCGTGAAATAACAGCACGTGTGCTTTTGTGTTTCGGTAAGCAAGTACGGGATGCCCAGAGCCCATTTCCCTATCAAAAACCCTTATCCTTAAGAGTACTGTAGTCAGCAGCGCACTTGTAGCATCTGTGGCGTTGTTTGTGTTATAGGCGACGGTACCCACCTATACCATCAAGTGGACCTGTCTGCCGATCTTAACATTAAAAAAATGTCTATATTTTAAGGATAACTTACCATACCCATTCTAACTTCTAAAAAAATGATCAAATATAATATATTATTTAAAAAGCTATTTAAATGGATACAGTGTAAATATACAGCAATTTAAATGAATACCTTAGAAGTTATCGTAAAAATAAACTTCGCGCAAGAAAATAAATTCAAGCGGTCTCCCACCAACGCGACGCGACGACGGGACTCGCTTGATGCAGACGCAGGCGTTGTATTGTATTATAATGTTATGACTAACTATGGAAGTTCCATAGTTAGTCATAACGTTCCATAATGGAACGTTCTGGAATAAGAGTTCGCGCCGGCCGAAAGTCTTGAACGTTCTACGTTAGCGATGGTAGCCACGCCCCTTCCCGACTAGTGTCAAAGAAAATTGGTCCTTATGTTTACAACATAGAGTTTACATTTCAACAGAAATAGCATTCCCGAACTTTCAATGGTTTGTTTACAATCTCGTTTACATTTTCTGGGAAATTCGAAATACACCGAGGCGTTTGGCACTAAGTATAAATAAGAGTGCGGCCGGCCGAGATGAGTTAGCGGTGTGACAACCCACGATACGGAGCTTTTACGAAGTTATCTGCGACAGTGAACCAGCGACACATTAAGGGAATCATTGACGACTTTTGGGTGCGGGGTACGTGCGGGGCGAATATACTTTCTCATTTTTCAACTCGAACGAAGTCGCGAGCATCAACTAGTCACTTATATGTTAAAAACACATTGAGCTTCATTCAAGCACATTCAAGCTCAACTATAAATAGAAGTTTTAACTCTCTGGTACTGTGCTATTATTATGCGAACTTTAAAGTTACAATTTAACTAAAAAGTAAAAAGATGCCTCCAAAACTCGTAAAAACACCGTCAGGCATTAAAGTGTGTAAACTTTAGGAGAAAATGGCACTAAATATTTTTTTTTACTTTGTCATCTCTCTAATTTAAAATTCATAATGTACCATTGTAAGTTTTCCATCGGTATAATGAAATGTACGACGTTGTGGGGGAATCGAGCTCGTCATTCTAATTAGGCTAAACGTAGGCGTTGGCAGACGCATGCGACATAAAGAGAATTGGCACTTTCTCAAAACTTTTTAACGCTGATGAGTTGTAGCGCAAGGCCGCAATTTAAACTCCGAATTCATTACGACTCGGCGCGCTTGACATAAGAGTCAAATACGCACATATAATTGAAAGTCTTTATAAACACTGCCACGTCTAAAATACAAACGTAAAACGTAATTGAAATTGCCACAGAGACGTTTCATGTTTTTCTTATTTAAATCTGTTACACAAGGAACAATTTTCTTAGTTCTTTTATATTACTCATTTTCTTCCCTATAATTGACTTGGTTCTTTCGTGTCGCTAAAATAAGGTGACTTAAAGTTTCAATCAAAATTTTTATTAGCCGATAAATACAATCAAAGATATTAAATTACGACATAACAATGCCCTTCCAATCCCACCATACACCTGTTAACCTGACACTGCCTAAAGAATTCTGAAGAGACCGAAACAGGTGGAAAACGAAAGATCAGGGCTACATGGCGACCCCCCCTAGGTGTGCTGGGACCTTGTCGCGGTGGGGGGGCTTAACCCTCGCCAATCCGGACGGTTGCAGGGGTCGGTGGGGTCACCGGCCTTCGCTTGGCTGACCGGATTGTCGCTGAGGAACTAAGGAAGCACACCCGTGAGGGCTCCGAGCGAACTCCGAACATCGGAGCTCGTGGCGGAGCGTTTGCTGGGAGGCTCCAACGGTCAGTTGGAGCTTCGCCGGTCACCGCTCGCTGAGCCGAGGATCCGTACTCGGCTCATGCGGGCGTGGGCCGGTGAGAGACGGCACCTCCGGTCCTTGTTCGTCGGACCGAGGTATGGGTCTCGGTTTTGCGCATGAGGACCGGCGCGGGTCGCAGCGGGCGGATTCTCTCGGATGGCTCTGTCGCTCAGTGGTAGTCGGGCAACGCACGCGAAGACGGAACTTTACGGCAGGGAAGGACCGTCTGGCAGAGTACCGCAATCGTGGCCTTGTGGGGGGTGGTGAAGACCCGGTTAGGGCCACCGGCCTAGTAACCGCCCTTCGCAGTCGTCCGGAAGAGTGAACACCCGGCGTCGTCACCCGGCCTAGTAACTCTTCCGCGACGACAACACGAGGTGGAGTCCGTCTCTCGGGCTGCCGCGATTGCTGTGGAAATGTCAGATGGAAACCCCCTTTGGGACGCCCACCCTTAATGCCGTAGAGATGAGCGGCCACATGAGCAGGGGTTATCCGAGAGTTTCAGGTGGAAGCGGCCTCCGACTCTGTGGTAGGTTGTGCCGCAGAGAAGAGGTAATGGGGTGCTTCAGAGGTGAAGCCCCTCGCTGACTGCCCGCTGCGAGAGGTGAGAATGGGCGGCTCGTGCCGCTTCGCCCGGGGGCGGTGGACATGGGGTTGTCCGCCGTCATCACAACACCGGGCAACGATGGAAGACGTGCTGTGTGTTTCCGGCACGTCTCTCCACGGCGCGGAGATCAAACTCCGCGCCTAATCGAGGTGGAGCCCGCAAGTGCGCGGGCCTCGTCTGGCGGGGGAGGCAGATGCATGTTTTCCACGATCCCTTACCCCCCCGCCCATAGACGGCGCGAGGAAGCACCGTGGGTTTTTAGTGGGTAGAAGTCCCACATACCCCACCGATGTCCCCATGGTCGGTGGGGATCTGGCTCGCAGATTTTCCCACGCAAAAAAAAAAAAAAAAAAAAAGGGCTACATGGCGACTCATAATTTATATGGCACTAAGAGAGTGCAAACTCTCTTAATTTTTGCTGAATTCCGGCCGCTTTCTCTCAACTTCTTGCTTTAATCTCATCAGTTGTTGGAGTAGAGATCCGAATCGATGGTTCTGCCCGGCGGTAAAAACTCATAATGAACAATGCCCTTCCAATCCCACCATGCACACAGCATCACCTTATTTTGCACGAGTTAACCCGGATTTTGGCACAGTCTGTGAAGCCTGACCGACCTTTGACCGCGACCTTTTTCTCACGTTCTTGTCGTACGTGATCCACTTTTCATCACCAGTTATCAATCTCTTCAAAAACGGTTCGGTTTCATTACGTCTCAATAAAGAATCGCAAATGAGTACACGATTCAAAAAGTTTCCTTCAGTGAGCTCGGGTGGCACCCAAATATCGAGCTGTTTTGTCTACCCAGCTTCTTTAAAATGGGTCAAAACTGTTTTGTGTTCAATTCCTAGTTCTTCAGCTATGTCGTAACTACTGATATGCCGATCTTGCTCCACTTTTTCAAAAATAGCGTCCATTTTATCCGTAACAGGGCGACCAGAGTGAGGTGCATCTTTGACATCAAAATTCCTGGATTGAAAACGCTTAAACCAACTTTGTGCTACTCTTACTGACACTGCATTACTGACATTGCATAAACGTCACAAATTTTTTTCGCGGCTTGCGTTGCATTTTCACCTTTTTTGTAAAAAAAAATTAAAAATGTATCGAATTTCTTCATTAGATTCACTCATTTTGACAGAAAGAAAAACAAATTAAAAATAGCGGGAAACAACATTTTACTAATTTGTTTCTTTTTTAGAAGTGTAACCTTTTTAATGTCATCAAAACCAGCCAGATACAAATAGTACAGCCAAAGAGATTTTATTACAAGTTTATATATACTATATGCGAAAAGGCTTTTTCTCCGACCTAATATTATATAGTAATAATAATAACTACCCAAAATATTATTATTATTATTACTATATAATATTAGGTCTATATAATACAAAAAGGGAGGAAAGGTTAATTTATAACGTGTATAAAATTCCCCTCCCAGTCAAGTCTAATTATCAACTATCACTAGATCACATTCAGACATTCAGTTCGTATAGGTGTGACACAAGGTGTCCCAAAATTCAACCGTAAGCAAGAATCAGGGATTGAACAAGTTAACGACTACCCAGTAAAAAATAATAAAAATTATAATATTAAAAAAAACACTTTGAAAATTTACTCTTTGCAATATTTTTAGTTACTATGACTACAAATTTGACAGTATCACTGTATTTTTTTTTTGTATTAGCAACCTAAGTAGCATCGCTGTTCATAACAGTTCAAAATAATACTAAAATACCTGTAGTTTTAATACAAAAATTAAATTTTTTTTTTCTTGAAATTTTAAAACATTAACAGTCAGTTGCAAGAAGCTATCATTTAATTTTAATGCCGACATTAAATTTATAATGCTCCATTAACCTATGTTTTCTATTGCAGCAAATCTGATTTGATGCTAACTTTTAATGTTCATTAAAGTTAATTTTTTGACTGTCAAAAGTCGTCATTATGCGCTATATTTGTTGCAAGAAACAATTTTCATAGCTAATGGAGGATTTATTTTGACATTTCATTAGTTATTTTTAATGAGCCGTATACGTGCCATTATCGGCCCATTAAGGTTTTATTTAAGTAAATACAATCACCTCACCAATGTAAGTTCAGTTTTTCTTGAGATATACATGTGGAATATTGTTACAATTTCCTATTTTAAATAAAAAAGAATCAATTTTGTTTATATTAATTAATAAAATATAATCACTTCACCAATATAAGTTCACTTTTTCCATATAGGTAATTGACATGTTCCTGTTTTATAAATAACTAGCTGGTGCCAGCGGCTTCGCCCGCGTAAATATATGAACAATGTAACGCCTAACATCTTTATTGCAGTTATACTCGTAGCTTTGCCAAGGCGTTAAGTGATCCCTCGGGAACAGAACTTTTTTTCTAGATGAAAGGTATTCTATATCCTTTCCTGCATCCCTGACAACGTGTATGCAAAATTTCATGATGATTGGTTCAGCGGTTTAGGCGTGAAAAGGTAACAGACAGACTGACAGAGTAACTTTCACATTTATAATATTATGTTAGTATGAATAAAGAAACAATTTAAATAAGTTTTTAAATTAATTTTTAATTATTTATTATTTAATTTTTATTACCTATTTACAAAAGAATGCACTAAAACACAATATTTTACATAAGCTGCTCTGCGGAACGCACACCACTCTAGGTAGTATAGGTACTCACTATGGCACCAATTCCAAATTTTTTTCCGATTCTTGAAGAGTATAATTAGCACCACGTTTTTTTTTCGAAGACATTTTCATTTATCGAAAACAATTCACGCAATAACGCGAAAGACAAAATAACATTAAATTAACAAATAAAATAATAGTAGGTTATCAGAAATATCAAATAACGTTTCGTTTGTCTTGCAGCACTTATTTTTATTGAAAACCAAACGCAACCATTCATTCATTTTTGAGATCATTCACTCTTTTGTCCTAATGCTTTCATTACGAGTACATTAGTAAATGAAAACCTACCGTTGAACTAATGAACGTTCCTGCAATGCCCATTAATTTAATGTCGACATTATATTTAATTAGGCATTAGTAAATGTCGCATTAATGATTTCTTTCTTGCAACTGACCGTTACACTTTTATTCAAATTTGAACGTCACGATGTAAAAAAATGTAGCAACACTGCTGTGGCAAGTTATTATAAAAGTTAAAACAATTAATTAAGATTCTAAAATGGTATAATACTCTGTATGTATGTATGGGAATATTACTGGATACATTTTTTTTCTTGTAGGCATTGATAGTAATCCCCATAATAAAATAAAAGTAATGAAGCCATTTTCACTTTATTATTTTATAATTTACAAAAGAGTAAAAAGAAAAGGAAATACATTTGTTAAAAAAACGAAAACGAGTGGAGATAATTAAATTGATATCATTTTCTTCGAGTTGTAATCTAAGTGAAATTCAAAACAAAATGAAGACGAGCCCAATAGCAAAGTAGGTCAGAAGACAAACATCAAAATATCATTATTACGAAATAAATGAGCTTTGCTTAATACCCAAGATGCCTCCTTGCATATTTTTTACTTGTTTTTGCGACATTTATAATGATAAAGGTCCATTAACATTAAGGAAAATGTAAACATGTTTAATGAGGGACATAATGTAATGAAACGGGTATCTAATTTGTTTCAATTTATATTTTGGAAGGTCTTCGTTTGGTCTACGTCTCATGTTTTGTGTTTAACCTTTTTTTCCTCCTCGTTACTTACGTAAACGTATGCAAAAAAGGGTGAAATTTGAAATGTGATGCTTGTTAAAATCCAATAAATATACTTTATAAAAATACTTTTTTTGATACTTCATCATCATCAACTACCTCGCTCGATTCTCTGTATCCACCAGTTGTCTACCGCTCTCTTGAAATAATCGGTGCAGCAAGCTGGCGTCCCGATCACGGAGCATATACAAAGAGGAGATGGCCTAAACAACTGTGCACTGATTTCAAACTAGGTCCTGACGTCATTTTTTGTGGGCGTGGTCTTGGTCAGTCTGCTGTCGGCACTGGTCACGGTGTGGCGGCGCTTGTTTGTTGTAGACTACAGTCAATTTTCATTGGCAATTTAAGATAATTGGGCGGGGTCTAACTTCCTCCTTGCCCCGCGCAGTAGTCACGCGCGGCTCTATAGAAAAATTCAATAACAACATCTCCTCTTTGTATATGCTCCGTGGTCCCGATCGTGGCCTCCACTCCAAGACATTTCTGTACATATCTAGACTGTGTACGAACTCGATGTCTAGACAACCCTATTAAGGGTTTAAAACATTGCCCACTATTTCATTGTAATGTAACCTTTTTATTGTATTTAAATATATAACTAAGGTCGGCAGCGCACTTGCGACACCTATGGCCTTCTTCGTGTTAATAAGCGAAGGTATAATCACCGTCGCCAGCTATTAATGACCACCTACCATCAAGCTTACTGTCATCCTGCCCGCCGATCTAAAGATCTAAGATCTAATGAACATCAAATAATGAGAGTTAACAAATAAAATAAAGTTTGAAATAATTAATTCTAAGCAGTAAATGAGAGTGAGAGCAAGGCCAACGAAAATAAACCTTCAATAAGGACTCCCCTTGAACGCTTTAAGGTAAATTGAAAAAAATTGCACGCTTAAAGAGGAGTGGAATTGTAGCTTTATTAGCTGATGAATTTGGACTTAGGGATGACTTATTCTTACCATTAAGTGTACGTCAACCACATAAATTAGAAGCAGCGGCGTCACCCTGCTGTGAGTTTTATTGTGATTTATGTATTCGATTATCGGGAGAACGACTAAACTGGAAAGCGTTTTGCCGGTCTAACGATGTCATTAATATTTTATGAGAGAAAATACAGCTTACCATATTTGCGGAATTGTTCCCCTCTTTGTTTCGCGAACGAGATTTTATTACAACAAAATATTTATGACTCATATGAAACGGGTAATAAAAAATTAAATCAAATGCTTCCCAAACATTAAGTCATGTTAGAGTCATATTTATGGATATGTCGACAGAAAGTGCTCGCTAAGTCTATAATCTATACATATGATAAAATCGTAAAGGATCCTTGTCTGTACATTGAATATTTTTTCAAAAAAACAATTTGTTCTGCCTATTTATGTTACCGTGGTCAAAAAATAGATTTTAGAATTTTTATCTGTCTGTATGTCTGTATGTTTGTTCATGTTAATCATAGAAACGGCTTAACCGATTTGAATGCGGTTTTCACTGATGTATTGTAACAAGCTTCCTGTAACATTTAGTGTTTGTTTCATTCTAATCGGTTCACAAACAAAAAAGTTAAGCTTTATACCACGCGTACGAAGTTGCGGGCTCAGCTAGTTAAAAATATAGCTTATTTAAAAATATCGGAGATAGTATGTAATGTCCAATATAATTTATATCGGCTTAGTAATAATCTAAAACTGATCAACTCCAATTCACAATTACGTTTTCTTTTGAAAAATCGATTGCTCAGTGATTCGAATCACTCGTTATCGAGAGAGAACTTTTATTCTTTAAGTGTAGACGTAGACACTAATGACTCCACAAGTCCAACTATTATTTGAAATTTATAACATTCGCACTCCCGATTTTACTCTTTTATCACGCAAACTATTTAACAATAAACAAAAATATTTAAAAGAATACATCAAAAAAATTAAATAAGTTATTGGAGTTCGTTTAATTTGTTTTATGTCCGCCTCGTGTACTGTGTTCTGAATGAATAAATATAAACAGTGATAGCTTGATAAGTGGAACTTACTGGAGACGTAGATTCGGACCCCGATCAGGCCTGCGTGAAAAGGGCTGGACATATATATCGAGCAGTGTACGTGTGGCGCACTAAAAGTTTTCGGAATGAATAAGAAAAAGTTACTGTGAATGGTCAAAATATTCTCCGTTAGCTTTAAGGGCTTCAGGGATTCACTGAGGCAAATGACATTTACTATAGAACTCGCTGGCGGCGGAGACAATTCAACGGGCCTAGAAATGGTGTTTTTTTGTTTTTACCATTAGAACATTACACAATTTTTTTTTTTTTATTAATGTAATTTTTTAATCTGATATTAACTTATTAATAGGTACAGGATTCATATGCGTGCAATAAGCCGTTTTCGAGAGAATTTTCAATAAAGGTCAAATTCTTCTTGTGTTCTAACTTTTTTTGTGGAGTTTCTATTACTTTAACGAAAATTCTAATTAATACAATTGGTTCTTCATATGTTTAAGTATAATATTTTTTTTCAAAGCAATTGTCTTGTCTATTTCTTGTAACATCTTCATTAAACAATGGATATTTTTAGTATTTAGCGTTTGTCTCCACCTTAATGCAATTTTTCATACTAATAAACCAATTTTGAAAACATTTGTGCCACTCCTCCGTGGTGACCTCGAAAGCATGTTTTTCATACGCTTCGATAGCCTCTTCTGGCGATGAAAATCGTTGACCCTGTAACTGGTTATTAATTTTTGGGAAAAAAAAAAGTCGCAAGGTCTGGCACCTGTGACTTTCTAGCCGTGTGAGAGCTGGCATTATCGTGGGCAATATGGTACGGCGTTTACGCTTATTTTCTCGTCAATAACTTCCGACAAACAAATGGTCGTGTACCAATCATTATTCACGGTACGACGATTTTCCAAAGCAATAGTAGCCACGTGTCAGTTTTATTAAAAAAGTAGCAATTATTTGCTTAGAGCCACTTTGCACGCGCGCTTCATTGGTTGGTTTCGACTCATCTTGAAAGGCCCATACGCTCGTTGCTGATTTGTTTTGAGATTATAACAATAAATTCATGTTTCGTCACCTATTACTACGTCCCACACCAAATTTGACGCCCCTTTATTGAATCTGGTAAGCATAGCATTGCACAAAGTGACAGGGTTCATTTTTTGAGACTCAGGCAAATTGTGTGGGATCCACCGAGAAAACAGCTTTTTCACACCTAAATATTCGTGCAGGATTGATTTTATTTGCCTCACGCCTATGCCTAAGGATGCCCGAATCTCATGGTAGGTCTTGTGCCTGCCTGTTTCGATAATACGGAACACAGCATCGATATTTTGTTGTTCACAAACAGAAATAACCACGTTTGAATTGAAAGATGTACTATCCTAATTGTATTTTCAAATCCTTAATAAATAAACAAATTGTTAATAATAACAAATTGTTGTGTATTTATATAAATAATTATATATTTTTAATGAAGAGCTTAAACTTCTCAAAGCTGAATTTTCAAGCTGAAATTATTATGAAAATATCATTACAAATTTAAATTAATATTTTAACTGTTTGAATCACGCGTGGAATAAGAGCATCACAAAATTTACCAATTCCACCTAACCTGTTTCATTTTAAATGAATTACATGGATAAAAGCAGTAAGGTTTAATGTCAGTGGTGAGACGGCATTTTCTTTTAGGGGAAATCAACTAAGTATAGGAAGTGGACAGATCGATTAGCTGCCGACACGCCAGATGCTCTATACGGATTTGAATCCCCAACTAGAAATAATAATTACTTTACCCAGCGATGAGAGATAGCGTTATAGGAAACTTGTGAATCCAAGAAGAGTACTTAGCAAGTCACTTTCACAGTTATAATATTAGTTAGACAAATACAGAACCTGAGGTGTAATGGGTGATCACGCCTAATATGTTATCGAAAATCTTCGACGGACAAAAGTGGACTGTACTTTAATTATGGTATTTGCAATCAAATGGCGAAGACACGAGAAAAATCAGGGTGCTGCCACTCACCTGGTAGATCACTGGCTGGTCCTAGGTCTTCCAAGCTACAAGAGTCCAGATGTATTCCAGCACACTGCACCCCCGCACTCGCGGAAGGCTCGATCGTTTGTTGATTTTATTACTGTACAAAGGCACAATGCCTGAATTATTTGGGGGTTGTAAAATCAAATCATGCTTGCAGATTTGTGCGGTCTGTCATCGACGTTGTCGGTATGACATTTTTATTAAAACTATCATTGGTTTCTATAGTAGCCGCTAGCGAGCGCCTACATGCGGTAACAGCACTTCCATGTTCATTAAGTTAATTTGAGTTAAACAATTTGGCTTTACCAATGGGTTTAGAATATTATTATTATAATTTTTTTTTTATGTTATGTCGACAGACAGACTGACGGTCCACTTGATGGTAGGTGGCTACCGTCGCCTATAACACAAACAACGCTACAGGTGCTGCAAGTGCGCTGCCGACTACAATAGGATTAAGGATAAGGGATTAGGAGGGGATAAGGAAATGGGCTCTGGCATCCCTTACTCACTCACCGAAACACAACAGCACGTATATGCTGTTATTTCACGGTGGTCTTCTGTAAGGGGGTGGTCACTGCCGCCAGGCGGGCTGCCCAAATGACTGCGAAACGCAGTGTGCCCTACCACTACTTTTCAAATCCAGACCAGTCAATTTTGAAAATTACATTAAAATTTCCAAACTTGACCCCGCCGGGAATCGAACCCGGGGCCCCTGAGACGTTAGGCAAGTATCCTTGCCACTCATCCAACGGGCCGTCAAGATATAATTGAGACTACGTACCTAGTAGTCAAATAACATTTCATAATAAGTTTGCTAGACACAAGAAGCCAAACTAAAACTCCTAGTTGTTAGTCATTTGATCGCCAACTTTGAAATACGATATTACTTTGATTAAACTAAAGGTTTTCTACCTATTTATGTTACGAATCTTTTTACAAAAACTAAATACTTAATTGTACTACTAGTACAAAACTTTTTATATAACTATAAAATTAGATTGTTTATTTATCCGGCAATGGTAGTTCTTAGGCTTTCAGTTATGATTTTGTTTTCTTATCTTTTCCTGTGTCTTATTATGTTTTATTACGTTTTATTACTGTTAGTATAAAAAATGCTATTACTTATATGTTTTAATAGGTGTAGGAAACTGTCTAGAATAATTAATATATATTTATGTATAAAATATGGGTCCAGTTGCCTGAAAATAAATGCATTTTTAATTATATTTTTCTGAGAACAAATTTTGTAATCCAGTTAAAATCATAAGGTTTCAAAAACCTCTTTTTTTATGTTAAAATCGGCAAACAAGCTGATGGTACACTTGATGGTAGGTGGCTACCGTCGCCTATAACACAAGCAACGCTACAAGTGGGCTGCAGACTACAGTAGGATTAAGGATAAGGGACTGGATAGAAAATGCGCTCTGGCATCCCTTACTCACTTACCGAAACACAACAGCACACGTCCTGTTATTTCACAGTGGTCTTCTGTAAGGGGGTGGTGACTGCCGCCCAAATGACTGCGAAACGCAATGTGCCTTGCCACTATTAAGTTTACGTATATTAAGTAGCGATAATACCTCGTGACTATCGCGACCTGCAATAAGGAGTATAAGAAAATAATTGTGTACATTTTCCTTAATTAATTATACTCTTTTTTAGAATCCCGTACTGTAAATTCGTTGTAATGCGTAGAAGCGACAGCGGTGCGGCGGTGTGCCGTCGAGGGAATTATTCACGACGAACAAAAGCGGCACCCACCTTTTCAGGTGCCTGAATTTCGAAATTCATTGCGTACAGACAAAGGGGCAATTTTTT